>CM054062.1:78498922-78946208 GCA_028641055.1 Alopecurus myosuroides
TAATTCCATTGGCAGGGAGATGATGGGGTCGCAAACCTAAATGGTGGAGGAATTTCTGCATGAACTTGGAGATGGGGAGGCCAAATCCACGCTCGAAGTGGCTCAGAAAGATGACACACTCGCCGTCTCCGGGTTGGGGCTCCATCTCGTTGCCGGGAGGCCTACCGATGACACCTGGCGGCACGCGGCGAGTGTTGACAAGCCACTGGATGTCCGAGGCGTCCACATCGGAGCCCTCCCAGGCTCCGCGGGTGGACGCGGGCTCTTCAATATTGAGCTCGTACACGGGCTCGAGGTCCATCTGGGCGATTCTGGATCTCGGCTCCTCCGAGTTGCGCGTGGGCGCGAGGAGGGGCTCGGGCCGCAGAGGACGAAGAAGAGCCGCGGCGGCGCGGAAGACAAACGTTGTGGTGTGCTTTCCACGGCGAGGAGCTTGGCGAAGAACGGCAAGGAGGGAAGCCGTGCGGTGGTGGCGTGAAGTCCCAGAGAACCACAAGGCACAGTGGAGATCGTTGTGCGCGGCAACGCTCCAGTGAGCGGTGTCGCGCGGTGGTGAAGTACTCGCTTCGGTGCGCGGTGGTGCTCGACAGCGTGCGAGGAGGAAGTAGAAGGAGAAGAGGCAAATGGCGAGAAAAATGAGATGACGGGCGAGGCGTGGGTATTTATACCCCATAAACGGAATAACTGCTCTGGATCAGTTGCGGGAGTAATCGTGGGTTCGTGGGAGTTACTGTGCCCAGAGAAACGCACATAGCAAAGTTATCGCGCGTAACGGGCACATTTAATCCCACGACTTACGACGTGGGCACTTGAGTGCTTTCTGCGAATGGACGCGACGACGCGTGGGCCCGTTGTGCAGGGAGGGGCGTGGGCGTGGCACGTGCACTTCAACCCGTGCACTTCAACCGCACAAGAACCGAGGCGACGTGGGCAGCGGTTCCACATCAAGTGGTGAGCCTTACACGCGAAGATAACTAGGCAATCTCAGTTTGAGCGGCAAAATCTATGGAAAATTGGCTAAGGGTTGGGATCTCGGCAAAATCAAAAGCAGCATGACCTACTCGGTTGTTGATGAAAAATTCATTATGAAGGGTACGAGCAGAATCCGAGTTCGAGTTGGAACTTGACCGATATGGGTGCATCTCGGTTAGGTATTTTGGGAGAGATTGGTTTAAGTTGGCATGGCCCAGCGTCCGAGTTCACCGGACCATACCAGCTTCGGGGACTAATGTCGGGGGGCTACCCCCGAGTACGGGCACAGTTGGTAAGAAATGGTGTTTTGGGTATGGATTGCCGAGTTGGGCCGTACCGAGTAGGGAGGTACCGAGTAGGATGGCTACCGAGATGGAGCTATCTCGCTAGGAAGAACAGTGAGCCAAGTGAAGAAAGGAGTATTGTCCGGACTGACCGAGTAGCGCTTGGTGAGTCTGGATCAACAAGGGTCCTGCTATTCTTGGAGGGAAGTCAATGGAGCCGGTTTGATCTCCTATATCCAGGGAGAGTACAAGCGTGCGGTTCAACTTACTAGGCGTGATGATGCGTATGCATACGCTGGTACATTGCGCGTTATGGGCGAGGCCACATCCTGTCTCTAACAAGGGGGACAGGAAATGTCAGCGACCACGACAGCGGAGACTTTCGGCATCTGTCAGAGGAGAAGCGGAAGCGTGCCATACGACATAGTGTGTAGGCACCTAATCCTGTACTAATAGTTGGTGGCCACCAGTATATAAGGTGGCCCCACCCCTCCTGTGTGAGGGTCGGTCGCCCGTTACGTAAGAATAGAAGTGCTGCTAGTTGGTTTAGAGAGAGATAGCAGTAGAGCTTCTTCCTCCTCTAGCTCCTTGAGCTTGAGGAACACTTTTACTTGATCAGCACATATACAGAGAGAGAGGCAGGAGTAGGGGTCTTACCTCCATACGAGGGCCCTGAACCTGGGTAGATTGTGTTGTTTGCAGTGTAGTGAGCGCGCCATCCAGGCGTGCGATCCCTCCCTGGATAACCACAGTGTCCATCGGCCCCAAACTCAAGCCATCCCATGGCATCTGTCTTTACCTCACCACGACATGTACGTCGCCACCGCGGTAATCCGCGGGTACCCCGATGTGGTGCTCGTTGCTGAAGATCCTAATGTCGTTCTTCCCATTCGCGATCAGTGTATCGATCGCTCCGCGGGCAGCGTGGAGGTGATGATGACCGGACCGGATCCTGCAGCCGAGAAGAGAACGACCGATGTTGCCGAGACTGCTGGCAAGTCGACTTGGCCGTCTCACAAGCCAATGGAGAGAGTTGTGAACCACCCGGGTTACAAGGTTCCCTCTACACCGACCCCAAGGCCACTTCCTTTTGCCAAGGTCATCGAGAAGCTGAGCGTGCCAGACACCACAGATGCGGATCCGGCGGTGGTGCGGCAGCAACTCAAGGAGCAGCGCCAGGCCATTCTGCTGGAGGCTGTCGAGATGTCCAAAACTAGGCAATAGTTCGATCTCTACATGTTCGAGTACAACAAAGCTCATGGTTTTACTCCTATTGTGAACAATCCTAGCCGGTTAGGTGTTGTGCAGAACCGAGGTCGACAACTCAGTGCCGAGATAGCTAGAGATGGTAGAGCTGCTAGTAAATCGGTTAGTGGCACCTCGGCTGGTAGACCCAAATATAGTTCTCCTGCTAAGAACCTTAGAGCTGCTAAGGTAGTTGCTGCTGAGTTGCCGCATTTTACCGGTGAAGCTCGCGCTAGGCAGAAAGACCGATTTAATGAGCTTGTTATGGAGGCAAGCAGGCAAAATGAGGATTTCTGGAAGGCGAATCCGGGTGCAGGTGCTTCTCAGATTGTCCACTCCAATGGAGGGAAATCTGTGGGCCAAGCTTCTTCTCCCCATCTCGGTGGGGATGAGAGAGTTGGGAGTGTGAGCTCCAGGAAGGGAAAGCAGATCCAGGTCTATGACCCAGCTGGCGCCGGAAAACAGTTAGTTGTATAGGGCCAGGCCGGGCAAGGACATGTTGCTCAGGGGGGCATGCTGCCAACCGAGTACAGGCAGCCGGGAAAGACCGCAACCGAAATGGTCCTTCTCGGCAGCCTGTGGTTAACTCGGCTCAACACCAACCCAACGCGGGGCGTCAAGACCAATACAATGATGGTTACTCGGCATTGGAGCAAGCCTGGTATCTGAGATACGACCACCATGCAGATGCGGGTGCACTCAGCGCTCGATTGGGGCCCGAATGCTGCAGCCGGGTGATGCAAGATACAAGCTTGAAAAAATCTATCTGTCAGAGGAGATGGAGAAGAAAGACCCTCCGGGGCCGCTATGTTTCGGTCCCCTGATCATGAATGAGCCAGCTGTGTCCAAGTTCCAGCTGGCTAGAGGAACAAAAACTTATGATGGCAGTACCAATCTGGAAGATTGGTTGAATGACAATGTCACTGCCGTGCACATTGTCGGTGGTAACCGTCAGTGGGCGGTGAGATATGTGCCTCAAATGTTGGAGGGCCCAGCCAGGATCTAGCTGAACAACTTGCCGAGAGACAACGTGAACTGCTGGCTCGACTTCTCGGATGCCTCCATCAGCAACAACACCAACACCTACCGAAGGAAGAACCGACCACGACAACTCTCTACGTCCAAGCAGAGGGAAGCGGAAACTGACCGAGATTATCTTACTCAGTGGAGCACGTTGAGGAACAAATGTGAAGGTGTGAATGAGTCCTAGGCCATTGCCTTGTTTGCGCAAGGGTGCAGGCATGGCAGCATGCTTTGGCGGAAGCTGCAGAGAGAGATGTCGAGTACATTAGCCGAGACCATCAAGATCGCTGACATGTATGCTCTCGGAGATCCGACACAACCTTTACTGGACTCGGTTGAGCCGAGTAGAAGGCATCACAGCAATGATGGTGCCGGGTCCTCCAGGCGGAATGACCGCCCGGACTACCGGAACAAGAGGACAAATGAAAGAACATATATCTGCTATGGCTCAAATCATGTAGCCGTGGTTGATCCGGATCAACCTGATGCAGGAAGCAGCCAAAGGCAAAAGAACACTGGGCCCTAGTATGGGCAGAACCAGAATTACAAGAAGCAGTGGACAGACCAGAAGGAACCCGGAGATGATTAGCAAAGGTTTACCTTTTAGCTGATGAGAGATGGGCCGTGCAGCTACCACACTCGACATCCAAGTAGGCCGGCTAACCATACTACCAGGCAGTGCAGCTGGTGGGACCGAATAAAGAGTGAAGGTTTCGGCCAATTGCCTCCTCCCCCACCTCTGCCAGCTCCGAGTTCGAACATTCAGCCCATCCGGGCAGCAGCTCCAAGGCCTGCGGAGAACCAGAGGAGGCCCGAGAATGTGAACCAAGTGGCTCAGGGAGCCAACAACAACAACCACAACACCGACAACCGCAACAACTACAACAACAACAATCGCAACAAAACTTACAAGAACAAAAAAAATGTTGGCGGCAGAGGCCGAAATGATTACCAGGAGCACCCCCAGAGCTATATGATGTTCATCACCGAGCCGGATGACAAGCAGAGCTTGCGCAGGCGCGCAAAGGAGGTCAATGCAGTGATGCCGGAAGTACCGGAATACATGTACTGGTGCGAGCAAGAGATTTTCTAGTCTCGGGTGGATCATCCCAAGATTATGCCTAACCCGGGTAGTTGTGCCTTGGTGCTGGACCCGACCTATATCGGGCCCGAGATCAATGTGAAGTTCACCAAGGTGCTGATTAACAACGGGAGCATCATCAACATTCTGTACCGAGATGCAATGGTGAAACTCGGTATCACCGAGAACATGCTGCAACCTAGTCGGAATACCTTCCACGCCATTATGCCGGGAGTATCTTGTGCCACTGTCGGCAAGATTTGGATCGATGTGCTTTTCAGCACCCGAGAGAACTGCCGAACTGAATGCTTACAGTTAGAGGTGGTCGATCTTCAGATCCCTTATAATTCTCTACTCGGCAGACCAGCTCTGTCCAATTTCATGGCCTCAACTCATGCGGCCTATCTGAAGATGAAGCTCTCGGGTCCCAATGGCATCATCACCATCTCGGGTGATTACAACCGCTCTCTGGAGTGTGCATCAGCTGGATCTTGGCTGGCCGAGTCTTTGGTCATTGCGGCCGAGAAGAAGAAGATACATGAGGTGGTGGCCGTGGCCCAAGCAACTCAACTCGGAATGCCCGGGATGCCCAACCCTCTGCACGGTGCCACCTTCCAAGCCTCCCAGGAGACCAACAAGGTGCAGATCGACCCCGAGTTCCCTAAGCGTGTTGCCATCACTGGTGTCGGGTTGGAGGAGAAATAGGAAAGCGAGCTCATCCACTTCCTCCGTGAGAATCAGGATGTCTTCGCATGGTCCAATCAGGACCTGCTGGGTGTCCTGAGGGAGTTGGTTGAGAACTCTCTCCATGAGAGACTGGATGCCAAGCCGGTGAAGCAGGCTCTGCGGCGCTTTGCTGCCGAGAGAAGGAAAACCATAGGTGATGAGATCACAAGGCTGCTAGCAAGTGGATTTATCATGGAGGTGTTGCACCCAGACTGGTTGGCCAACCCAGTCCTGGTAGAGAAGAAGAAAGATGACTCAATGGTTGATGTGGTGTGGAGCATGTGTGTGGACTACACCGACCTGAACAAGGCCTCTCCGGAAGATCCATTCCCGTTGACCCGGATAGATCAAGTGATCGATTCCACGGCCGGGTGTGAGCTGTTATCTTCATAGATGCTTATTCCGGTTTTCACCAAATCCATCTAAACCCGTCTGATCAAATAAAGACTGCCTTTATTACCCCGTACGAGGCTTATTGCTATCGTGTCATGTGCTTTGGTTTGAGAAATGCTGGAGCCACATACCAGAGATGCATGCAGAAATGTTTGCACGAGAAAATTGGTAAAAATGTGCAGGTGTATGTGGATGACATAGTCATCAAGACCAAGGAGAAACACACACTCCTAGAAGATATCCGAGAAACATTCGCTAATCTGCGAAAGTACCGGATGAAGCTGAACCCGACCAAATGCACCTTTGGTGTTTCGGTAGGAAAGTTACTCGGTTTCCTCGTGTACAGACGATGTATCGAGGCCAATCCCTCCAAGATAAAGGCAATTGAGAACATGTCTCTACTGAGATCATTGAAAGACGTGTAGAGATTCACTGGCTGTCTGGCTTCCCTTAGTCGGTTCATTGGGAGGATGGGCGAGAAGGCTTTACCTCCATACTAACTGATGAAGAAAAGTGGAAAATTTGTCTCGACCCTTCAAGCCGATGCGGCTTTCCGAGATCTCAAGACCATGTTGGATACAGCTCCAGTTCTAGCGTCTCCTCTGCGTAAGGAGCCCATGTTGCTCTATAATGCAGCTACCAACCGAGTTGTTAGTGTGGTGGTGGTAGTGGAGCCAGAAGAGGAAGGTAAATCGGTGCAGAGGCCGGTATACTATCTCAGCAAGGTGATCTCCAGCTCGAAGCAAAATTACCCTCACTACCAGAAGATGACATATGGAGTCTATATGGCTACCAAGAAGCTCAAGCACTATTTTCAAGAGCATCCTATTACAGTGGTGAGTACTTCCCCCATCTCGGAGATCATGGGCAATAAGGATGCGAGAGGCTGAGTAGCCAAATGAGCGATTGAGCTAGCTGCTTACACCCCGATGTATGCGAGAAGGGAAGCCATCAAGTCTCAAGCCCTAGCAGATTTCTTTGTTGATTGGGCCGAAATGCAATATGAGCCTCCATTGCCCGAAACAAATACGGGCGAATGCATTTTGATGGCTCCAAGGTGAAAGAAGGTCTCGGTGCTGGCGTTGTGCTCACCTCGCCCAAGAATGATCAGCTCAAGTATGTCCCGCAAATCCAATTCGCAACATCCAATAATGTGGCCGAGTACGAAGCCTTGGTCCACAGACTGAAAGTAGCCAAGGAGATTGGTATCCACCGAATAATATGCTATGGCGACTCGGACTTGGTGGTTCAGTAGGCCTCGGGGACTTGGGATGCGTTGGATGCCAACATGGCGTCATATCAGTTCCTTGTCTAGAGCCTCTCGGGTTTGTTTGACGAATGTGAGTTCCACCATATCCACCGAGCTGAAAATGATGATGCTGATACTCTGTCCAAGTTGGGTTCTTCTTGACAGGCCATCCCGGCAGGAATTGCATTGGAGCATCTCAGGAAGCCGTCCATCAAGCCATCACCCGAGTCGGATTCAATATTTGTCCCGGCTATTCCAGAATAAGAAGCTATTCCAATGGAAGTAGATGTGGCGCACATCATAGAGAACTCGGGGACTGCCTCCCTCATCCCGGGGACTGCCTCCTTCATCTCAGGGACTGCCTCGCAGAACCTTGGGACTCGAGGACTCGTTCCTATCTCGGAGCAGATCATGTCGGCTGATCCTATGGGGATTGATGAGCCCTTATTCCCTATTCGGCTGATATCAAGTTAGGCCTAGCCCATAATGTCTTATTTGGCGGATGGTACTTTACCGAGTGATGAGGTCTCGATCAGGCAAATACAGAGAAGATCCAAAGATTACAGCATCATCAACAAAGAATTGCACAAGAGAAGTACCACATGCGTGCTCAAGCGCTGTGTTGAGCTAGAAGAGGGAGAAGAGATTCTCCGAGAGATACATCAGGGGGAATGTGGGCACCACGCCTCGTCTCGGGCATTACTGAAGAAAGCATTTTGGCATGGTTTCTTTTGTCTCACTGCCTTGCAGCAAGCAGAATCTCTAGTAAGGAAGTGCAATGGGTGCCAAAGATATGCTATCAAGATCCATATGTCTGCTTTCAATCTCAAGACTATTCCAATCACTTGGCCATTTGCAGTGTGGTGTTTGTACATGGTGGGGCCCTTCAAGCCAGCTAGGGGCAACATGACGCACATCTTGGTCATGGTGGACAAGTTTACCAAGTGGATTGAGGTCAAGACAATCCGGAAATGTGATGGGCACACAGCTGTGACCTTTCTGAAGGATATTATCCTGAGATATGGCTACCCGCATGGGATCATCTCGAATAATGGAACAAATTTCGCTGAGGGAGCTTTTGCTCGGTTCTGCATGGAGAAGAGGATCTGACTAGACATTGTGTCAGTCGCGCATCCGGAATCAAATGGGCAAGTTGAAAGAGCCAATGGCATGGTCCTATCCGGAATAAAGTCTTGATTGATTGAGCCATTGCAGTGAACCCCGGGTTGTTGGCTAGATGAGCTACCGGCGGTGTTGTGGAGTCTAAGGACTACCCCTAACTGATCTACCGGATATACACCATTCTTCCTGGTATATAGAGCAGAGGCCGTGTTGCCCATCGACATTGAGCATGACTCACCGAGAGTGACCCTCTATACAGAGGCAGAGGCAAGAGAAGCCCAAGAAGATTATGTTGATTTGCTAGAAGAAGCAAGAGAATTAACTCTATCGAGATGAGCTGTATATCAACGGAATCTGAGACGCTATCATAGCCGCAAAATAAGCCCAGGGGTATTCCGAGAGGGAGATCTAGTGCTTAGGCTGGTGCAACGCACAACCGGGATGAACAAACTTTCCCCTCCATGGGAAGGGCCATTCATTGTGAGCAAGGCTCTACACAATGATGCATACTATCTCATTGTTGCACAGGAACCACAGAAGAACATGATGGACAAATCCGGAGAGGAAACTAAGCGCCCCTAGAATGTAGCTCTACTCCGTTGTTTTCATTCCTGAAAATGCATTGTATGTATCTCGTTACCAAGTTGAATCTATGTCGGCACCCCGAGAAGGAACTCGTGGACTTCCTGGGCCTAACTTGTTCTGTGTACTTGCTTTTTTACTTCTGTATGTCGGTTAATCGTCTCGGAATTTCACGTGTAGGTTTAGTAGTGTGCTTAAACCTAAGGGCCAACTCTCCGACTTCGCCGTTGTCTGAAACCCGGCTTCATGGCAAGCGAGAGAACAAGCCAAGGGTCAATGATCTCATGAAAAACCACTAAGGAAATAAAGAGTTAATCAACTGACATAACTTGTTATTTCTTCCGTTTTCATCTAAGTGTTGGGCAGTTTTAATTCCTATCTTAGAGTTGTGAATATCATAAACTTGGTTTTCGAAATCTCGTGACTCGACTGTCAAAAAGCCACAATTGGTAGGCAAGAGCAGAGACGAAAAAAGCCGAATGGATAAGAAAACGGACTCGGGGACTCGAATTAAAGCAATCCGGCATTCATCCAGTCTTGCACAAACTTAAATAAAACAGTGACAAAAGATAAACGTATTTCTTACAACTGCACCCGGCATACCGGGGATCTGATGAATTTAAAAAGTGTTTGATAAAGATTTAGGCCGCGGCCAGAAAATTTGAGTCTGTGTCGGTCCCCGCCGGGATGGTGGACTCGGTGGCGGGTTCGGAGGCGACCGCCTTAGTGGCAGGCTCGAAGGTGATCGTCTCGGTGGCGATGGTCTCGACATATGGGGTGGCAGTCGTCTCGGTGATTCTGGCCGGGTCATTCTCAGTCTGGATCACCTCGTAGATCTCCTCGGAGTCCTCATCCTTCGCAGCTTCTTCTTCGATGCCGTCGCCCTCCTCGCGCTCATACTCATCTTCCTCCTCGTCCTCGGTCTCGGGCTCAATGGGACCATCGACGAACTCCTTGGTATCGGCATAGGAAGCAAGCCGGTGTGTGGTTTCCTGGCGAGCCCGAACAAGATCTTCTTGCATGGACCATTTGGACTTGGTCCACATGGTATTGAAGGCGTTGAGGTCGATGGACTCGTACCAGGTCAGGACGAATTGCAGAGTTTCGTCAGCGCCATCCCGAGCTACAGAAGCGCGCCACTCCTTGAGGCGGTCCTTGGTCTAGTCTAGGGTCTTGGCCAGCTCATCAATTGTCTGGGGGAGACTCTTTACCCGGCCAGAAGTTCTGGTAGACCCGGAGCGCACTTGAAAGGAGGTTGGCTCCGACAGACCCGAGGGGAAGAACTCGGGCTTTGATGGCCTCAACATGATCTTCAATGCTAGCGCTCTCCGTGACAATATACCCAACTTCTTCTCGTCTCTTCTTGGCTTTCTCAACGGCCTGTAGGGCGCTAGCTTCCAGATCAGGGAATGCTCCTGTGAGATAGGATGTCTGAGTTAAGTCAAGATCGGTTCGACATGTAAAATCAAGAGTTAGAGGAAACAGAGGAAGGATGAGGCTTACTTTTCAGCTCCAAGTTGAGTGCAGAGAGCCTGGTCAGCCACCTATCGGCGTCCGAGTGGTACTTTTCCAGCAGGGTTCGTGAAGAGCCCATCATGGACTCGAGCACGGTATTCCGGTCCTTGAGTTCCTTGATTTCCACATCTTGGCGGGCCTTCTCGGTAGCAGCATCCTTCTCCAGCTCGGACTTGGCCTTCTCGGCCTCCTCCTTCTGCTTCCGCATCTCGGCCAGTTCTAGCTGCAGCCTAGCCACCTCGGCTTTCTCGGTCTGGAGCTCGTCCTTGTCCTTGGCCTCGCAGTCAATGAGCTGCATCTGCGTCTCGGCTAGAGTGAGACAGTCTTGGTGCTTTTTAGCAAAGAGTTTGTGTGCGGGTGCACAAAAAACAGTCTGCTTAACAAGCAATAAGGACCATGGGAACAGAACAAGAGAAAAGCAAAGAGGCTTACTCTGAGGGGCCGAGATCTTGCTGTGTGCAGACTCGGCGAGGGTAGTGCAGTCCTGATGCTTCTCGGAAAATATCTTACGCTCATCTGCATCGGGGCAGAAGAGTTGGCCAGCCAAAAAAAAGCATAAGCACAAAACGCGAGATAGAGAAGGAGGCACTCACTTTCCAGAGAAGAAATCTTCGTGATGGAATCCATCAGCTGCTGCTCCAAGATGGCTCTTGAGAGTAAAGAGAACACGAGTTAAAAAATTGGTGTAGTAAAAAACATACTCGATATCTCGGTGTTCTAAATGTTACCTTTGCCTCCTAGTTTTTCCTGGATACGAAGGTTGTGTTCGGTCAGGTCCCGGTGGGCCCAAAGAAGCTTTTGGTATAGCTTGGCACGGCTTTCGGTGCAAACCCAAGAAGAAACAAAGGAATAATTAGTTGGAGGATTCGACCCGAGTAAACTTTAACTCGGTCGAGTAATGTCTACTCGGCCCAAATCTCAGGGACTGGATATATGTATTGATCTCGGATTTACAATTTGCAATCTCGGAAAAACCAGAAAGAAAATAAGTTACTTACCCGAGAAGTGACCTCGGCACAGCGCAAGAAAAGAAGTTGCTCTGTGGCCAGCTCCAAGCATTCTGGAGCCTCATTTTTTTCCATCTCGGCGCCCATGTGGCGGGCACTGAGGTCTTGGTCTTCCCTCTCCGGGATCTTCATCTCGGGAATATCCATGACGTGGGCTTCCGATTCCTCGGTGTTGAGGTTGACGTAGCCACTCGTATCCGGAACAACGATCACCGGAGGAGTCCTGATACTCGGTCTCACCGAGGTAGAGCGCTTCGGGGTCATGGTGAACGCATGCATCTTGGTGATCTCAGTGCCAATAGGATCACTTCAAGAGAATAAGAAAAGTAGAGGAGTAAAGAAAATGCAAACATAAAGCATCTCGGGCAGAAAAGAAAAGGAGTAAAAGAAGTGCAAACATAAAGCATCTCGGAACTGACTTACCCCTCCGACATGGGCGGCCTGGGTTGTCGGCTGGTCGTGGTTTTGATCCCGGGCTTCTTCTTCTGCTTCATGGACGGAGGAGCAACTGCGCCACTCCCGGCCCTCTTTCTCGCTTCCATGGGGGTGGCCATGGCTACGGGTCTCGCATCTAGCACCAGCTCTCTCGGGTCAACTGAGAGCGAGTGCAGAGGATACGCAAATAAGACCGAGGAGGGGTCAGGTACCACTAAAAGAACGCAATCATGATCACCTTCGTCGTCCTCGGACCAGTCTCGGATGGTGGCTGGAACTCGGAACTTACTGGCTTGGGCAGCGAGAAGGGCGTTCGAGATGGGGAGATTGTCCTCATCGTTGTACTCCTTTGCGTCATCCTCGGTCCGGTCCGCACCCCAGTGGTCCGAGGGGGTCTCGTCGTCATCTTCGGTCTGACGAGGAAAAAGCTACACATGCACAACGCAAAGCATAAGTTTCAAAGTTGGGTGATCTCGAATAATACCAAGATGAAAGTAAATCGGTTGAGTATTATATACTTACATTGGGCGCCACCTTCGCTCTGTTGTAGGTCTTAAGCCCCCACGTCCAGTCTTCGACGAGGCCAGTATTGGCGATCGACTTGACCCAAGTAACCACCTCCTTCTTGCTGAGCTCGAAGGTGGTAGTTCGTGTGCAGTCTCGGTGTCCGCCCATGAAACACATTTTGTGGGTTCTGTGTTGGAGTGGCAGAACCCGGCGGCTTACCCTGGTTGCGAGTAGGTCGTCACCTTGTAGTCCAGCTCGGACAAGTTGTTGAAGCCGGTTGTGGACGGCATTCACCTCGGGGACGCTCTTCTTCGGATTGTAATTACAGTTGACCATCTCGGTAGGAGGGTCAACATGATATACAGGAAGAGCGAGGAGATCCATCTTGGGGGGATTCTTCAGGTAGAAGAATCCCCGCTGCCACTTTCGGCAGGATTCTAGACCCTGGACCCGGGGGAACCTGGACCCGGGGCGTGGAACCACCATCACCTCTCCACATTGTTTCATGCGTTTCGGAGCATTTGGGTTTGCTGTGTTGGGAAGAACTTGTTTGCGAAAATGAAAGTATTTACTCCAAATATCTACAGTGGGAAGGAGGCCGAGATAGGCCTCCGAGCTGGCAACAAAGGAAGAAAGGATTGTGATCACGTTCACAGGAAGGTGATGAGGCTGAAGACCGAAATGGAGAAGAAACTTATGCATGAAATCAGAGAGAGGAAGGCCAAACCCGTGCATGAAGTGCCCGAGACATACCACGTATTCGCCTTCGAGGGGCGTGGGCTCGATCTCATCGCCCGGAACTCCGCAGAGCATGCGTGCCGGGATGCGGCGCATGTCCATCAGCCACTGGATGTCGTCCTCTTCAATCTCGGATCCGGCCCACGCTCCACGCATGGACGCGGGTCCCTCGAGTTCTATCTCCTCCACAGATTCTAGATCCATCTTGGGCCTTGAATATCTCGTTGCTTCCAAGATGCTTGCGGGCGCGAGAGGATGTTCAGGGCGCAAAGGACGAAGAAGGGCAGCTGCGACGCGTAAGAAGAACACCGTGGCGAGGTGGCCACGGCAGAAGGCTCAGTGAGGTACGGCGCGAGGAAGATGCGGAGGCACGGTGACATGAAGATCCGCGGTGTGTTGTGAAGAGCTCGAGCGCGGTGGCGCTCCGGTGAGTTGTGTTGCGCGGGAGCACGGCGATGTTCGTAGGTGTGCGGTGGAGCAGTGGAGCACCATGCGTGCAAGCAATGGAGAGCAAAAGGAGACAGGGGAAATGGCGAAGGAGACGAAGCGAAGGGGCTCCAGGGGTATTTATAAGTCCCATGGCATAATAACTGTTTCAGATCAATCGTGGCTGGAAACGCGGAGTTGTGGCATTTACTTCGCCTGGAGAAACGCACGAAGCGGATTTTCCGCACGTAACCGGCGCAATAAATCCCACGATCCCCGCAGCGTGCAAGCAAGTACACTGTAACGGACACGACGGCGGGTGGACCCCCGCACAGGAGAGGCCACGCAAAAATCGAGGCGACGTGGGCAGCGGCTCTGCTCCACGTGGTGCGCCCACAACGCGAAGAAAACGAGGCGATCGTGCTTCGCACTATGAACTTGTGGAAAAATGCCTAAGTGTTGGGATCTTGGTAAAGATCAAATGCAGCACAAGCATCTCAAAATTTGGAGGAAAATCCATAAGTGGTGGTTACGGATTGAATCCGAGTTCGAGATGGAACTTGGCCGAGATGAATGCATCTCGGTCGAGTACTCTGAGGTTTATTGGTTTAAGCTTGCACGTCCCATCGTCAGAGTTTGATGGACCATACAAGCTTCGGGGACTAATGTCGGGGGGCTACCCCCGAATGGGGGTAAGGTTGGTATAAAATGGTATCCAAGGAGTGGATACCGAGGTACTCTTTTTCGAGATACTGTTTACTGAGATGGAGTAATCCGAGATCCATATGGTACCGAGATGGATCTACCTCGGTAAGAGGAGCAAGGAGCAATGCTGAAGAAACGAGTTTCCCCCGGGTTGTCCGAGATGCACTTCGAGAAACCGGGTAGACAAAGATCTATCCGTCTCGGAGGGAGGTCAACAGAGCAGTTGGAATCTCAAATATTAAGGGAGAGTACGCGCGTGCGGTTCAACTTACTAGGTGTGATGATGTATACACGTACACCGGAGTAGTGCAGGGCATGGGCGAGGCCATGTCCTGTCTCTGACAAGGGAGACAGGACAGGGCTACGGCCACGACGGAGACTACTTTCGGCGTATGATAGAGAGTGTGTGCTACGGCACAGTGTTTTTCGCCTAACCCTGTACGTCCGGTTGGTGGCCACAAGTATATAAGGTGGCCACACCCCTCCTGCGCGGGGGACGATCCAACGGTCGACGAACCAGAGAGAGATTTGCTAGTGTTTCCTTAGAGAGAGAGAGAGAGAGAGAGAGAGAGAGAGAGAGCAGAAGAGAGCTTCTTCTTCCTCTAGCTCAGAGAGCTTGTGGAACCACATTGTACTCGCTTACACACAGATATTGATAGACATGCAGGAGTAGTGGTGTTACCTTCACACGAGGGCCCCGAACCTGGGTAGATTGTTGTGTTTGCAGTGTAGTGAGCGCATCGTGTAGGCGTGCAATCCCTCCCTGGATACCCATAGTGTCCATCCGCCCCAACCTTAAGCCATCCCATGGCATCTGTCTTTACCTCACCACGACATTATATAATCAATGCTTGATGTCCATGTGTCGGATTCAAGATGATCAAGTGATGACCAAGGTGCTATTCATGTGAATATCCCAAGTTTGGCCATGAGAGAGTTGAGAATATTGCAAGTATGTCTTGAATAAGAATATTGTGTGAACATTCATCTTTGCCTTCAAGACATCATTATTACGAGAGATAAGAAAAGATACAAGGTTGATCAAGGTAAAAAGCTAAGCGATGGTTAATATTGATCAACTCACAAAGCTAGAAGATATACCATGTGGGATCATGGTATGGTAAATAATTGTTCATATAGGTTTGTGTTCTAACTTGTCGGACCTACGGATACCAGGGTATCCTGGGCCGTTCGCTGCAGGCCCAGCCCATGCAGTACGGAAAGGAGTCCGTACTGGTTCACCACAGGATATGGGCGCGCTAGGTGTAGAGGCCCCAGACCGGAGGGTCCAGAACCCCTCATATGCATTCATTCACGATCCCAGAAGAACCAGTCGTGAACAACATACGTAGTTGGCATACAGAATACATCATCCATTACACGAATATAGAGTCTTACATAAATGGTCACATGACCAAGTTCTTAACAACTGTCACGCAGGACAGACATTCAAGGCAAACACAGCGGAAGACGATAATCATAGCGTAGTAGAACCCGAGTCACGCCTCATCCTACAGGCTGCTGACTGGGAGACGATCCTAATTCGCAGGTTCATCAGTGTAGCACTCCTCCTCATAGAACCCTTCCTGAGGTGCCTCCTCATAGTCTGGCAAGTAAATACCAGGGGCGAAACCAAATGAGTACGTTTGAATGTACTCAACAAGACATCCTTTATCAGCTTACAATTATGCATACATGCTTATTTGGTGGAGTGGGTAGGCCATACATATGGTTCAGCTACCCATGACAGATAAAAGATTTATCATGGTTGAGGTTTCATGTTTAGTTCTTTGTGAAAGATCATTGAAAATAATATAGTTTAACTCTCGTAGATATCACATATCTCGGAGGTTTATAAGCTTTGTTTTAGAAAAGAAAGTTTTTCTTTTCAGAAAACTTTTAGTAATAGTTTCTTTCTCATTCGTATCTCGCAGATACCAAGTCATTTCTCCTTAGTACCTCTCAGGTACAAAAGCCTTCCTTCAAAACCTCTTTTGAAAAGTTGACACAATACTAGCTACATGGCCATTCAACCGTCCATATCCGAGGACGCGGCTATCTCGAAATAGTTTTACTCTGCAGAGGTGTACACATTTCCACTAGATCCAGAATCCGCCATGAAACAACCATGGACTGTTCCCAGCCTATGAGAACATCAGATAACTGATCTTGACTATCCACTATGTGAAAGCTAGTACATGACTATCTCTTCAATTGGGGTTACCCTCCCTGGCAAGCCATGTCCCACACCGCCCAAACAGGAGACCCAACTGCTGCATCCGGAGGGAAAATTAATCCCACACTTTAGATATCCCGTATCCTCCACTCCTAGTGACATTTCGGTTCGGAGGATTCAATCCTCTATAGCACTTGAGATAGCTCACATACTAACCATAACAAGTTTTTAATCAAGCCCCTACCCATATTGGGGTAAAGTGGCAGTACGATAATGGTTGTCAAGCGAAGACTAGGTTATGTGTCTTTTGTAAACATTTCTCAAAAATTTCCCATCAGAACAACCCTTCCGGTAGACAGGGTCTCACCCTTCCTCCGGGGTTTTCCTTCCATAAGGCATTTGTTTACAAAAACACATTTTATTTAGTTCATTTAAGAACTCAAGTTTTAAATGGGTGTATGGTATTTATATACCATTTAGTGGCTAAGGGCTTGGTAATACCAAGTTGACTACTATTATGATTCCTTATACTAGTAATATTAATAGTAGTAGTAGGATTCACACAAAAATAGTTTTGAAGGTATAGTTTTGTGAAAACTTCAGAAGTGAAAAGCATGCATGATAGATAATGATAAGTAGTTATACAGCAAGCATTAGGATGGCTTGCCTTGGTACAAGTGATGGTCCTGATCCTGAAAGTAACAGGAGTTGCAATACCCTTCTTTAGCAAATCCTTCCTCCTCGTTTTCTAACGTCGTAAAAAGAAATAAAGGCACACTTTCAGAACCAAACAAGAAAAACAATGCTACAAGTAATACATACAGCAAGCAATCAAGAAGTACCACCCAAGTTCTCAATTTTTCCCTTAAGAAAAATTGACATAAAAACTATAGTTGAAAAATCTGCTTTTTCCTAGTGTTTAAGTGTGGCCAAAACCATGATTCTTAGTTAAGAACACCATGGACCAGTGGGTTAAAGCACATGTTTCTAGACAGTAGGGTGTCACATAAAACACATTTTGATGTCTAAATACTCCCCCAAAAATCTCTATGGCTAGCACATAAAATTTGCTAGAATACTCAAGTGGTGAAAAAGGCTCATGACAACAAGTCAAGCCTATTTTCCACCATGATGCAAAGGTACCAGTGGGTGTTCCACTAGCAAAAATGCTCACTAAGAGGTTAATAAGCCTCTGGTCACTTTTCTAAAAGTGCTCAAAACAAACCAACAAGCACCCAAAACTCTTACTCATACTAGTAGAAAATTAGGAAAAACACTAGACTATTTTAGGCTACACTTAGTTAATTTTATGCACAAGTGTGCAAGCTAGCGGAGGCAAAATACCCCTCTAACCAGTACCATAAATGCTACTGGATATCACAAAAATATCATAAAAACATAGCTAGGAAACAAGGAAAAACTATGCTTAAAATGTTACCCATGTGAGGAGATTAATTCCTAGTCATCCAAGTGTTACTCATGCTTTTATGCTACTTAAGAGGAAACCTATCAGAGGTGAAAACCCTAAGATAATAATGCCACAAGGACATTCCATCCTCTGGTTTCAACACCAAAGATTCATATTTTTCCCTAAAGAAAAACAAGACAAAAAGCATACATGGATATCCTAGTATTAAATCTAGTCCTTAAGCATTTCTATTTAAATCTATTCTACACACAAGAACCAAGCATTTAGAGGTGCTATAAACAAACTAACAGTACCTAAGTGGTACTGGTTCCATGGAAATTAATCTAGCAACAAGCCTAAAAGCATTTAAAGATTTACTCAAAACATATCTAAAAATCTAGCTATGAGCAAGATTTATGCATGGAAAAATAGTCCTAAATTCTACCACTCAAACCATTTATTCTAACATGTTCATATAACTTGTACACATCATAAACACACTGGAAAACAACATCACAAGCAAGAACACATCATTTGCATATCACAACATGAACATATAAAGCAAGATCTAAAAATAAAAATTAGACAGAAAGTACCCAAAACTTGTTCTGTTTCTCTAATTTTTTATGTGGCTCCAAAAAGTAAATCCTTCTAGGATGTGATAGTCCTTATCACTACAAAGCCTCTCCAACTTGCCTTACTAAAAAATAATGTCCCAAACTCCCCCTAAAAATCATGGAACAGCTCACAGATGCTTTACCAAAATGGATGGCATTTCCAAATGGTAACTCACCTTGGTGCAAACTAAAATTCTACTGGTAGGTATTGACAAGGGATTTCCAAAACAGTTGAGTTTGCTCAAAAATATTATGTATTTTTTGAAGTTCTATTCATTTCAATTTTAAGGGTACTGCCTGGCAAATTAGCTATAGAAAAATAATAAAAACTCAAAACATGATTCTACCAGTGGGAGATGGTTGTGATTTTGTATGGCTATGAGTACAAAAATTAGCAAGGTTAAATAAATTTAATTGCTACCTTTTCCAAGCCTAAAGCTAACCCCTATTTAATCTGCCAGAAAAATTCTATTTTTGGATTTCACAGGAAAAAGCCTAGATGGGCCAGATCTGCCGCGCCTGGCCCAACTAGCGCGCGATACATCCCGCCAGCACACGCGCGCGCGCGAAGCGGTAAGTTTCAAAGGGGGCCGTCGATTCGCAGATCGACGGCTCTCCTCCCTTCTTCTTCCCCGCGCCTCTCCCTCTCTCTCTCTCTCTTCTGTCCCGCGGACGAACACGTAGAGAGCACAGGGATTAGCTCACCTAGGGCTTGCGAGACGGAGCGGAGTGGTGCAGGTGTGGAAGACGGTGGCCTGGGTGACTCCGTGGCGCGGGCACGGACGGCGTGAGGGCAGGGACACGGCGGCGGCTCGACGTCGCTCTGCGGCTGCTCCGAGGACGGCGGCGAGGATCCTGCAAGCGATCGATGGCCAGAGGGTGTCAGGGAGGTAGGCAAGACCTAAGGGGTCGCAATAGAGGTGAAAGAAGGGCGGGAGGGGCAGTGAGCTCGACGCCATGTCCACCTCGATCTTGCACGGGTCTGCGGCTGGGCGCGGCTCGCCTCGCTCGCACAGAGCGAACGAGCAGGCGAGGGCTTGATGGGATGGGTGAGTGTGGTGAGGTGAGTGCTGTGGCGAGAGGGATTGGCCACTAGGGCTATGTAGGCACGAGGCCAAGGTGGGGGTGCTCGGGTTGGCCTTGGCATGGGCATGCCTTGCCCCTTGGGGGTTCTCCAAGGGTGGCAACGTGTCCAATTGGTGCCCTGGGGTCAATCCAGTACAAATGAGTGAGCAAAGCCACAGCAAGGGCCAAGGGATGGGTAAAAGCAAAAAATAACACTATTTCAACCACTAATGTGACATCACTACATAGTCAAATGCCACCTCACATTTCTCCCTTCCTGGTCAGCCAAAGGAGGATCCAATGCCACCTTCTAGAAGGTTATTAACATGGTTTTCGAATTGGCAAGGTGGCCTGGCTTGGATCAGTACACACAAGCTAAAACATCAAGTCCAAAAGTGTAATCACTGTTCTGTCAGAAAAATTCAGTTAGGCAGTGTTTCTGAATTTTTCTAAGTGCTGGAAAAGCAGACAGAGATAGCAAAAGTTGGACTTGTTTTCACCAAGCAAACAAGCTCTAAAATGAGTGATTTAAAATGCTCAACAAAGAACAACTATCCAAGTTTCAGAACCAATCATTTGATCTGAAAAATGAGGGGTTTAAGGCTCTGAAAAAAATGGCAAAGTAGGTACATTCTCTGTTTTTTAAATGCTTAATTTTCTGTCTTAACAAGATGGCTCAAAAACCATCATGGCATTGTGTGTTAAAAATCTTTGTAGGTTTTTTCCAAGAGTGTAGTTTTGTTGTACTCATAACAGAGAGTAGTTTTGATCAAAGAAAATCCATAATTGGATAATCCTTGTGATGGAAAACAAGGGTTGAAAACAGCTACTTGGCTGTTTTTCAGGACAAAATTTAGATTGGAAAATCTAATGAAATCTTTTCCAATTAATTTTATTTCAAGTTCAAGTTGATTCCAAACCATCAATAACACATTTTTAAGTTGAAACAAAGTGTTACCTCAAGTCTTGAAAAATATTCTCTTAAGAACCTTAGTGGAAAACAAATAGAAAACAAATAGAAAACAATGTTTTTCTTAGGAGAAAAACTCCTCAAGTGAGTGAAAAAAACACACCACTTAAATTGCATAGATAAACATTACTACACAAACATGTTGTCCACTTAATTGTATTACAAAAGTCTTAAGAGGCTTGCTAAATTACTATTATACAAGTGCTTAAAAACAGGGGTGTGACACTAGGCTCATTCTCGCTAAGGAAAATCCTATGGCGAGGAGCCTCGCCGGTACCACCTCTCATCGTCGGAGAGGAGCCCTTCTTCGCCTACGCTCCTCTTCGGAAGGACCTCCGTCCGTTGGGAGACAGCCCATGTGGGGATGATGCCCGAGCCTCTGCACGAGTGAAGGAGGCACCGCAGGGCGACAAGGCGACTTTGGACACGGTTGTCGTTCCAGTGTATAAAGCGCGGAGCACCGCTGCGAGCGCCAAATTTTGGGCGAGGCTTTACTCTTTGGTGCAAGGAGACCAGTTTACCGCTACAAGACGGAGGGAACATCATCGGAGCCCCCACCTCTCTGTCATGGATGGTGGAGCTGTCCTCGACGAGGAAGTCCGCGCAGGCGGCGCAGAGTACGGGTCTCTCCTCACTTTGGCACCTTGTGAGAACCCTTTCCCGCCAAATGAGCGGGAAACAGGTCCGAACTCCAGTATAAGAAGGGTTCCCTTGCCCTTGTAGAAGGGGAGCCCAGAGAAACCGATCAGAGATAGGTAGCCACACCCATAGAAAATCCCAAGTAGTCTGACCCGAGCACAAGCTTGCATTTGTACTGTAGTCACCACGGTGCAATCCATCATACACACATGAGTAGGGTTTTACACCATCACAGTGGCCTGAACCTGGGTAAAACACTCTTTGTCTCCATTACTGACCTTCGCGAGCTCCCCTCCCGAGGCCTCTTGAGGTGCGAGAGAACGTGGTTAGCCCCCAATGTTCGAACCTCTAGAAGCAATCCTGTACAGGACAGAATGTTTCTCCGACATTTGGCGCGCCAGGTAGAGGGCTATGGCATTTTCTCGCATCTCTGTCGCCATGGTCGCCTCCCACACCAACCAAACCGGCCGCAAGGTGCGGTCCTGGAAGCGGACCACCATCGGCGGCCTCGCCTCCAGCCTCTCCAGCACCAGAGCCCACCATTCTCGCTCTCCCACGCCTCGCCGCGGACGGGACACGTCGCCTGTTGGCGAGTCCCTCGCGGACCCGACACAGACCCTGCAGTCCCTCGTGCAGGTGACGCTCGTCTTGCGGCCATCGAGTCTGCACATGCATAGTCGACAGTGCTTGCAGGAAGCCCTGCTTGGAGCATAGGGGCCGCGGCGCTGTCCGCCCAACGCTGACTCCAGCGATCCTCGGTTGCTACCCACCACTGAGCTTGCTCGAGCAGCAGGAGCCACACCCATGGCAGCAGGTGCGACATCCACCACCTGGGAGCTTTTCGGCTCCACCACGGAGGCCACCCCCGTGGTCGCCACCGTGGAGTCCCGCGCACGCAAGACTCACCCCCGCCGGATGAATGTCACGATACCCTTCGCCTCGGGAAATGCCACCGCCGACTCTGATCTGCCCAGCTACCGAGAGCGGTGGGCGAGCGCCCGGGCAGGGTGCTGCTACGTCTTCTCTAGGGACCTGTGGGAGGCGAGGTGACCCCCCGTGTTCCGCCCTCGTCCCCCGCCTCACTACATGGGTGACACCTCACCCTTTAGCTTTCTACGGAGGTACGAAGCGAGAATCAGGGCCACCGGGGGATGCGACAGGTGCCTCATGAGGTACTTTCCCCTGGCGCCTCGTGGCCCACCTCTCGCTTGGTTGTTGAACCTTCCCGACAGCTCCGTGAGCACGGGGGAGGACCTGCGTGCGCAGTTCCTCTGGCGCTTCCGTCGCAGCTACCGTCTTTCCCATGGTGATCCTAAGGGTCACGTGACTCTTTGGCGCTTCCTGTGGGATGCGTCGGTCCCATCTTTGCGGAAGCATGCCACACGACTCCATCAGCCCGCTACGCGGCATGCATCCTCGGCCGGTCACTCGCCCCGCTCTCCGGCCGCCACCTCAAGGGAGCCTTGCGGGAAGTCAATGCCGCCCGTCAGGAGGATGGACCGCTCCCGCGATCCCTCAAATGGTCGCAGCAGGAGATCTTCTTCGACATCGCCGACCATGCCAAGGCCACCGGCTCTGTTGGAGTCGTTCCCCTGGTCTGCACCGCCACGATCAATAGCGTTGCTGTCTCCAAGATGCTCGTGGGCGGAGGCGTGGGCCTCAACGTAATCTCTCTCGAGACCTTCGAGAAGTTGCGCATCCCTCGCGACCGCTTGAAAGCGACCAGACCCTTCACATGCGCCACCATCGGCACCACAGTCCCTTTGGGACGGGAGCGCGTGGCGGTCACATTCGGCACACGCCAGAACTACCACACTGAAGATATCAAGTTCGACGTCGCCCACACCGGGCTCCCCTACAACGCCATCCTCGACTATACCGCCTTGGCCAAGTACATGGCCGTCACTCACAACACGTACAACATGGTCAAGATGCCCGGGAGCAGCGGACCCCTCACTGTTCATGGGGACATGAAGGACTATGTGCGCTCTATGGAAGACGCCTACAAGGAGGCGGCAACGTCGCACCCCATCAACGAGGGAAGCCTCGGGGATGCTATCGAGCCTCCAAAGAATAAGCAAGTGTTCTCTCAAGAGAGGGAGGCCACGAAGAAAGTCTCCATGAACCCCCGATGGCATGGGGCCTACCCTTACCATCGGATCCGGGTTGCCTCCTAAATAGGAAAGCGCGGTCGTCGCCATCCTTTGGGCAAACACGTACATGTTCGCATGAATAGCGTCCGATATGCCCGGTGTACCAAGGGAGGTGATCGAGCACCATCTAGATGTGTGCCCAGGCGCACGCCCGGTCAAGCAGAAGGCCCGTCACCAGGGCCTTGAGAAGCAGGAATTCATCATCCACGAAGTGGAGAAGCTGCTGGACGCCAAGATCATCCACGCGATCATCCATGCTGAGTGGATCTCCAACCCCATCGTGGTCTCCCAGCACACAGGCGGAGAAAGGCTCTGCATGGATTTCCCGACCTCAACAAGGCCTGCCCGAAGGGTCCATATCCTCTCCCAAGAATCGATTAGATAATGGACTCCACCGCCGGGTGTGACCTCCTCTGCTTTCTGGACTCCTTCTCGGGCTACCACTAGATCAAGATGGCCAAGGAGGATGAAGAGAAGACCGCCTTTATTACTCCTTGTGGGGTGTTCTGCTATGTCTGCATGCCCTTCGGATTGAAGAACGACGGGGTTACCTTTCTGCGGCTCATGCTTATCTCCCTGGGAACGCAGCTAGGGAAGAACGCGGAGGCCTACATCAACGACATCGTCGTCAAGACTCACGAAGAGCACACACTCATCGACGACCTCGCGGAGACCTTCCGAAACCTCCACAGTGTCAACATCATGCTCAGCCCCGACAAATGCGTGTTTGGGGTTGCAGCAGGGAAGCTGCTGGGCTTCCTGGTGTCCCACCGGGGCATCAAGGCCAACCCCGACAAGATTCAAGATATTAAATAAATGAAGCCTCCACGACGACTGAAGGATATGCAACGCCTCGCGGGATGCGTGGTGACGCTGGGACGCTTCGTCTCCATGTTCGGCGACAAGGCTTTGCCATTCTTTGAACTCCTGAAGCGATCGGGTCCATTCAAATGGACTACCAAGGCGGCTGCTGCATTTGAGGAGCTCAAGAGGTATCTGCAAAGCCCTCCTATACTAGTCGCACCGCGACCGCGCGAGCCGCTGCGCCTGTACCTTGCGTCCACTCGTCAGACAGACAGCACCGCTCTCATCGCGGAAAGGCCAGCTGGCAAGAAAAGAGCGGCTTTGCCCGACCTAGAGCCCACGCTCGCTTCTCCCCAAAAGGACCCCGCTGCACGGTAATACCTCCACAAGGAGGACACCCTCATGCAGCCTCAAGAGAGCCCCAATGCGTCAGGACAACTCACTACCGGGACCTCTCCATTCGCTCTCGTCGAACACCCTGTCTACTTTGTTAGCATCGTGCTTCGAGATGCCCGCGAGAGGTACCTCATGCAACAGAAGCTCCTGTACGCGCTCCTTGTGGCTTCGAGGAAGCTTCGCCGCTACATTGAGGGACACCCCATCACGGTGATATCCGCGTTCCCTCTCGAGCAGATTCTGAGCAATTCCAACGCCACGGGGCGTGCCGCTGAGTGGGCTATCGAGCTCCAACACTTCGAACTCCAGTTCCTCACGACCAAGAAAATCAAAGGAGGGGCTCTAGCGGAGTTCAACGCAGAATGAACCAACCCAACGCCAGAAGAAGACCCGAAAGAGGATATAACCGTTCCCGGCAAGCTGACTCCCGGAGAATGGACCATGCACTTTGACGACGCTTGTCACCAACCGGTGACAAACTGTACTACACCGTCCAGCTACACTTTGGACACAAGGCCAAAGTCTCCAACAAAAATTGCCGAATACGAGGGTCTCCTCGCCGGCATAAGGGCCTCCATAGCCCTGGGCGTCAGGCGCCTCGTCATCAAAGGAGACTCCCAACTCTTGGTAAACTTCTCCAACAAGAGATACACGGCCAATGACAAGCATATGGTCTTGTACCTTAAGGAGGTCCGCAAGTTCGAGAAGTGTTTCCTTGGGATGGAGCTGCATCATGTTCCCCGAGGGGACAACAGAGAGGCTGATGACATTGCCAAGCGAGCATCAAGGAACTAGGCACATGCACCAGGCGTCTTTGAAGAGAGGCTCGATAAGCCATCCATCATACCTCTAGTCGATGACGAGGAGACACAAGGCCACCGACACCTCGAGGAGGAGCTCCCACCCGCTCCCTACGAGGGCACTCCGGACGGAGGGATTCCCTCGGGATACCGCCTGGTGCTTGCCTTCACTCACGAGGAAGCATGCTGGAACAAGAGCATCATCAACTACATCCAGAAGGGGGCCCCCCCAAATACGAAGCAGAGAGCGTCGCTCGCCGAGCCAAGATGTATCGCGTCATCGACTGCAAGCTATACCGAATGCACCCCAATGGTCTGGCACTGCTATGTGTCCCCTCGGACGATTACATGGAGCTCCTCAAGGACATCCACCAAGGCGACTGCGGCCACCACTCTTCGCCGCGCACACTCGTCGGCAAGGACTTCCGCTACGGCTTCTACTGGCCTACAGCAATCAAGGACGCCACCGAGATAGTTAAGACATGCGAGGCGTGCCAGTTTCATGCCAAGCAGATGCACCAGCCCGCGCAAGGATTGCAAACAATCCCCCTCACGTGGCCGTTCACGGTCTGGGGGCTGGACATCCTGGGACCATTCCCACGAGCGTTCGGGGGCTACCGCTGCCTCTACGCCGCCATCGACAAAGTCACCAAGTGGGCGGAGGTGGAACCAGTCCGGGACATCCCGACAAGGACGGCGATGAAGTTCATCAAGGGATTGGTCTGCCATTTCAGCGTATCCAATCGTATCATCACCGACAATGGCTCGCAATTCACGGGCGGCCTCTTCAAGTCTTACTGCGCCAACTTGGGCATCAAGATCTTCTACGCCTCTGTCATGACTCCGGACCCAGAGATATACATACTGTTATGTGCTCCTAGCCATGGACTCACAAGGGCTTCACGGTTACCATCCCCGGCCGCAACAAACAACGGCAGGCAGACTGGATTCATCGGCATGTAAACCAGATCCCCAGTCTACTACTCCTTGTTTCCATGCTAGTCATAACCAACTATTCATATCAAAACGTCCACGAATCAAATGAAACTGAAGGAAACGGGACCAAAGCTATACAGAGATGATATGTGTCCAGAAAGTGCAACAACAATCGAGCGTTACTGGGTTTACCTAGCCCCAGGACGAATCACATCGGCAGGCGGGCTCGGACATGGATCATCGGCTCCACAACCCCTCGACTGCGATAACTATGCAGGCATAGCCAAAACTGTATAACGATGAGCTCAAAACCAACAACCGATCAAAGCAGTACTCTAAACATGGATATCCGTAGACGAGTGATATCCGTAGACGATCGTCCGTCAGACAAAATTTGATTCAAGATCATATTCACTCTTCGGAGTGGACACGGAAGATGAACTTTTGTCCATCCAAGTTTGTTGAAATCCTTTTCGAAGATCAGAATGTTACTTCACAACGGAGGATGAGTAACCAACGGACGTTGGAACACCAAAATGAAGAAGGTATTCTTGGTCCCCGTAAGAATGGATAACCAACAAGGATTTAAACACCGGAAGAAAATAGGGAATCTCTTTCCTATTATGGTTTATCCGTAGCAATACATTTACCATATGGTTAGGACCCCATGGCTGAAGTAACTGACAAATTCACACAATGTGTGAGATGAACAAAACTTCAAGTATAACCAACTTGAGAAAGGGAACTGATCAATGGCGGTTACGAAACACCATGAGATGTTTTCATGATGAACTTGTTTCCACTAGAACAAAGGTTTGGAGGATTGGTAGAGAGACATTGGACATAGTAAGTTCCAAGGTCTCCTTGATGTTTTAGATACTGACAGCAGGCTCATAACAAGCCTTCTATAGGTCATCAAGTGAATGTAAAACTCCGGTTTGGAAGAACAGGGAGGGAAAACTTGTTAGAACAAGCCACACAAGAATTCTCACGGAGAGTGGTTGTACTTATGGATTCAAAGGATTACAGAGTTAGGCCTTCTGGCTAGTTGTGTCTACCACAACATCAATCATGCCGTATTTGAAAAGACCTAATTCGTAACTCTTGAGAAAACACCAACCATCATTGTTGCTTGAGATTCAGCTCTGGTTAGTGGGTTGATAACTTAGACTAAACGTGCACCCGTTACAATTGAGATACATATGCTGGATTCTCAAGATATGGACTACGATGCCACGCTCAAGAAGGTATGCGAGATTGTAGAACTCATGTATTAGCAACTTGCAAAAGACGGTTGCACCTACATGAACTAATTGCAATGAAACACATCAGAGTCCTGGTTGGGAAGATGATAACAAAGATAACGAAGTTCTTGGACTTCTTCTCTTTCACGGGTAATCAGTCAGTGGCTTGGTGTTGATGCAAACTTATTCAAGGAGTGGAGGTAACAACCTACCATCTCAAGGGTGGTCCACACATGCATGACCGACTTGAGATTATTCCCGAAGGAACAAGAAAACTATACTTGGGCGCATGGCGACAACTTTCACCATAAACACACGAACCCGAGAAAGTCACTTCGAACATCCAGAACACAACTTCGCAATGACACAAAGATGGTTCTTGGAAGCTTCAAACATTGTTGCCATTTGTTCAGCATGAGCCTCTTGCAACTTGGAGAAATAGGAATGTCATCGATAGGCTCGACAACACAATTATCAAAACACTCCAAGAAGAGGTATTCATATAACACATGAACAAGGCAAAATACTGGTCAGACTAAAGGACATGAAGGTGTACTTGGGCAAAACACCCTAAGTGAAAACACCTTAAAGATAGTCCTTGGATCTGGACTTGATCTGACGATAGCCCAAATCAAATCAAGGTAGGATGATAGCATGTCCACGAAGGAGATACTATTCTGCTTCCACAAGATGAGAACTAGACATCCCATTGCAAATGAACAGGTTAGGATGAGCTTTTGTCTTTCAACTATCCAAGTTGTTGTTTTAAGCTCAACCAACTAGTTCGGGGTATCTAGCCTAGTTTGCTGGAGAAAGGATTAGTTCAAAGTACCCCTTGTGTACACATCACGGTCAGGTAAAACCTGGTGATACTTCTAGAAAGACAACCAGAATATCACAACCTACCGATATGTCTTGGAGTTCGAAAGAACTCTTGCTTTTCAAGGCAACTGATATGATCATGAGAGCTTCGGCATAAACCTAACTCTCTGACTCGAAACGTGCACCGGAATGAACGGATTTGGTAACACAGTCAACTTTAAGTGGAGGTCGGGTGACCAATAGTGCTAAGAAGGATACAGATGTTTCTTAGATTTTCAAAGCAATAGAAATTTCTAGGAACATCTGGTACACACATCAATTCACAGACCCACCATTCTCAAGCACTCAAGCTTGGAGGAAAAGGGAGTGAAGATGTGTGAGAGCATCACTTCATCGTTAAGGCCATGAAACTAGGCACGACCTCTTGTCATAAAAGAGTGTGATACTCGAAGGTGGAACAGAACAGAAGCTTATGAAACTTCTTTAATATGTGAATTACAAAACTTTGACATGGTCCTGGAGATGAACGAGGTACTGGAGTTTGTTTCTCCTTACATCCCAAAGATGAAATGTTCTGACGGAACACGAAAGCAGATGCATTGGAATAATCCAACACACATATGTAACTTGGTCTACAAACAACGGATGGAGATTTGGGAGTAACTGGAAGGTAGGAACATGCTCAGGGAAGATCCTAAGATCACTTTGATTGCACGGGGTAATACTCATGTGTAGAACCCATGCCAAGAAGAGGAATATAGCTAAATCAAGGAGAAAGATGTGTAGGCCATAATGATCACTCTTGTTGTGATTCCTTTTGGTTCCTAGAGAAAACCTATGGCTATTGGAGCTGAGATTACCTAGCCATCCTGAGGTAGAACAGATTCCTCAGGATCCAAAGAAACAGAACTTGGGTTAAAGGTCAGCATCCTGTACTGGTAGCATGCACCTCACATGGTTAAGAAACCACATGACTCAACACACTTCCATCCAGCACATTCTGGGACCTTCGGTTCAAGTCCAAGGTTAAAAACATAAACAAAGGAGTAACTACTATCTGAGTGCCTTGAAGGCACTACGAATAGCAATCACGAAGTATCTTTCCAAGGAGACAACCATAGCTCCGGAAGAATTTGAGCAGAGGATAAAGGATACATTCGAGATGAAAAGGAAATCTCGAGGTTCAGGATTTTGAGACTTTATAACATGGAAGAATACGGAATCCACACAACTCTGAGAGACTAGGATGGAGAGGAAATCTCCCAGTTTGAGTCGAGGGATAACGGAACATGGAACACACACGACTCTAGAAACTTTTAACACTAGGTCAACTTGGGTAAAAACGTCATTGCCAAAGAAGGAACCTAGGTTTTGAATGAATAGAAGAGATAGCGAAACCTTTTCAAATCAAAACAAGTAAGGTGACCCAGATTTAGAGCGATACCAGATAAGGAGCAAAACGAATCCTAAGAAGGTTTTCACAATCCATTTGGGGTTTCAAATAGTTTTCACAAACACTAGACTCGACATCGAACAAGCAGTAAGGTTTTCCTACAGGAAGTCCTTCTCTGATACCATGACTTATCACGACCCCGGACCCAGAGATATACATACTGTTATGTGCTCCTAGCCATGGACTCACAAGGGCTTCAGGGTTACCAGCTCCGGCCGCAACAAACAACGGCTGGCAGACTGGATTCATCGGCACGTAGACCGGATCCCCAGTCTACTACTCCTTGTTTCCATGCTAGTCATAACCAACTATGCATATCAAAGCGTCCACGAATCAAATGAAACTGAAGGAAACGGGACCAAAACTATACAGAGATGGTATGTGTCCAGAAAGTGGAACAACAATCGAGGGTTACTAGGGTTACCTAGCCCCAGGCCGAATCACATCGGCAGACGAGCTCGGACATGGATCATCGGCTCCACAACCCCTCGACTGCGACAACTATGCAGGCATAGAAAAAACTGTATAACGATGAGCTAGAAACCAACAACCGATCAAAGCAGTACTCTAAACATGGAAGGTGTATTAAACAGATGTTACTAGAGTATAGCTTACAAGCAGAGGTCACACGACCCAACATTACATCAGACAACGGAAGGAAAATTATGTTGCTAATCAACAAGAACCAAAAAGGCCTAAGAGGCCAGAACACAAGGCGACGTCCCAGCCCATGGATTCTAGGCTACTACCTGGGAACCCCAAACTACTCGTCGATGTCCATGTTGAATCACCACCGATGAAAGATCTTCACCTGAACCAGAATTGAGCAAATCTGAGTACGGGAGGTACTCAACAAGACTTAATTAACCTATTATATATCTGCTATCTTCAGAAAGGGTTTTATGAAGGCTGATTTGCGTAAAGCAATATTTGTTTTTCCAAATCGAGGAGGAGTAGCACGTCTCAAGGAGTGTTTTCAAAACAGATGAGAAGACTACTGAACTACTGAAATCATTATGTTTTCATCCACCAACATCATTTCCCAACACCTCACATTCTACAAGGATCACCCCTCTCTGCATCTCCGAGGAGGCATCCTTCAATCATTGGTTTTTGACTCACACGCAGATGGAACTCCCAAACTACATGACTCACAGATAGAGCAAAACAAGTTAGTTGGTAGAGCGAGGTTCATCGGCTCGCGTGTGTGGTTGCACGCTAAGTCTTGGTTTCCGCGGCGAGACCTTAATCCTAGGGTTGGCAAGTACAGGACAAAGAACCACTTCCCAAGTGGCCTCCCGTCCTCGCCTTAGTCAGGTTAACCAAACAATGCTCATCTCACCACGTCATCATATCATACTAGGTTATCGCAGCTCTGATTCATCAACAGGATGGAGCAGAGGTAAACAAACATGTATGACTAAGCGAAGCAGATATGAGGCTCTGGCGATGCGCACAAGCAATTCTATGGCGGCTAGGAGCAGTGATCAGGATATTGAGGTAATGCAGTATATAGGTGAACTATATCTACTAGCATCAAATACTTTGGAATCGAATGCAAAGTACGAGATCAAATGTTGTTGGAAAACGTATATGTGCATATAAGAGGTTATGCTTTCCTTGATTATAAGAAAACCAGTAGAAATGTCTTCTGGAATAAGTGCTTGACTTGTCGGTTAAGATCAAATATTCACCATGGAGTTGTTGGCCTTCTCTTCGGAGTCACGTTCTACCGAGGGGGAAACAACACCAAAACAAAGAAGAACAATCAACCATGGCATCGATGCAATGCGCAATATGTATGCATGAGAAAATTAATGCACTTAAATAAAACCCTAAACATGTTCGATGGGTTGCTAGGGTTCGTATGTTAATTAAGCATTTTTACTGAAATTAGTCCGAAATAGACCCCGGAGGGGCAATTATGAAAGTAAGTACAATTTAAATTGCTCAAATAGGTTTGAAAACACCATAACTAGGTTGCATTTGTCGTTTTGAGCAATTTGGTATATAACTTTTATTTTTCTAATTTTATTGAATAAAAACTTATTTTCTATTTTTAAATGAATTAACAACATTAAATAAATGCTCATATTTGGACTTTCTCAAACATGTGTGAAAATGGTATATTTGGGTAGCTTACATTTTTCTGATCAAAACCATATTGTTACTTTATTTTTCTGATTAATATTTTAATAGCTATTCAACTATTAAATTTAATTATTTTCTGGAATTACTTAAATAAAGAAGTTATGACATCACTATGATGTCACTGTGACATCACAGTGCTCTGTTCTTCCCAAATGCATTCTAAATTGCTTCAATCCGCGCGCCATTAGGAAATTAAACTATATCATGAGGGAGAGGAGGTGGAGGGGAACCTAGGGGTGCCAACCGGTGACCAAATGGTCGCCGGAATGGCCGGCGACGACCATTGGCACGGCGGCGGGCGGCGGAGCTCGACGGGAAGAGGAACCAGAGGGGAAGGGAGCGATTGGAGGGGACGGGGATGCTCACCACGACGATGTGAAGCTCGTGGAGGGATCGGAGGGGGCAGGGGCAGCCAGAATCGGCCGGAAACATCCGGGGCGGCCGGAGACGGGAACGACGGCCCGATTCACGCAGTGGAGGCCATCCCGGCAACCGAGAATTGAGCAGGAGGTAGAGTAGATGACGGGGAAGCTTGTGGTGGCCTCGAATCGATGGGGGAAGGCCAGAGTCGGCGGCGCGAGGCGGCGGCCGGAGCGGAGCTAGGGTTTGCTATGGAGGATGAGGCACAGGGCACGGGAGTGAGGGACAGGGGTATGGGGAGAGAGAGAGGGGATCCCGACCTTCTCCAAAATCTTCTCCATGTGAGCTGAGGAGGTGGCAACCAACGTCGGGGGTGAGGACATGCAGGTGCATCCTACTGTCCAAGTTTGAACAAGACCAATTTTCACAAAACCCCCTGGAAAGTTTTGGAAATTGTAAAACAACCCTTTTGTCCTTTAAAACTGCAACAAAAACCATGTTTTCCGGGCCTTTTTGTGAACAGAAAATTTGGCAAGAATAACTTTTGGAAAGCTTATGAAATTTCCAACGGAACCATGTTTTTCTTTGGTGAAATTGAATTATTTTCCAATACAAGATTTTGGAACCAAAATAAGTACTATTTGTGCGATTTTCTCAAACCATTGAAATTCACAATTTAAATTGTTTCAACATGGTTTAATTTGTTGTTTCATCCATGTATAAGATGAACACAACACCACACACCCTATTGTAGCAAAAATTGGGATGTTATAACCTCCGTCATGCACCCGCACAGCGACGACCAAGCATAGCGCGCCAACGCCGAGGTCCTCAATGGCCTCAAGATGATGAGCTTCAACAAGCCCAAGGCCCATGGGAAGAAGTGGATCGACGAACTCCGATCGGTCATGTGGTCCATCCGCGCCACCGCAACCAAGCCCACGGGGGTAACACCTTTCTCCCTAGTCTATGGGTCGAGGCCGTTTGATACTTCATAAATGTATCCTTAATTTCTGATGTTCCATGTTATTTTGTTATTGTTTCCCACATGTTTTCTATACACTTTATGTCATTTTTATTGATTTTATGGACTAACCTATTGACAAGATACCATAGAGCCAGTTCCCTGTTTTCTGCTGTTTTTAGTTTCAGAATATTTGTTGTGGAAATATTCTCGGAACTGGAAAATTCGAAGACCGAAAGTCTTAGAATTCCCGAAGGTTCCACGGAGTCCCGAAGAGACCCGGAGGGGGGCCTCAGGAGGGCCACACCATAGGGAGGCTCCCCCTGGCCGCGCCATGGGATGGTGTGAGCCCCCCCGGCCTCCACCGCATTTGCTCTTTGGCCTATTTATACCCTCCAAGACGTAAACCCTAAATATATCCCACTTCATCCCGAAAAACACCCAAGGCCGCCGTCATCGTCATCCCGAGATCGGGAGGGTTCTGGAGCTCTCCTCGGCACCCTGCCCGGAGGGGAATTCATTATCGGAGGGGTCTACACCACCATGCCCTCCTCCAAAGTGATGCGTCAATAGTTCATCCCTGGACTACGGGTCTAGAGCAGTAGCTAGATGGTTTTTCTCTCCACTTTATACCTCATGTTTAGATCTTGTGAGCTACCTAACATGATCAAGATCGTCTTTATGTAATGCTACATGTTGTGTTTTCTTGGATCTGATGAATGTTGAATGCTATGTCTTCTGATTATCAATCTATCATGTTATCTTCATGCATATGTTATTTATGATCTTGCATGCTCTCCATTATTAGTAGATTCTCTAGCCAAGTAGATGCTAGTAACTCCAAGAGGGAGTATTTATGCTCGATAGTGGTTTCATGCCTCCTTTGCATCTGTGCTCGAGTGATAGAAACGTGACGGCTGGAGGATGTGATGTTGCCATTAGGGATAAAATAATGGTGTTTACCTAGTTTACATTACACACTTTTCTTACGGCGACAATCTGTTGCTTGCAACTTAATACCCAACGTTTGTTCGGATGATATTCGGAGGGTGAATTATTAGACATAGATGTACTTGGACGATGGTCTATGTATTTTGTTGTAATGCCCGCATGAATCACATAGTAATCTTTATGTCTTGCATATGCACTACGGTGCAGACTTCATTATTGTCAGTTGCCCAGCTGTAATTTGTTAACAGAACATGTTATTTATCTTTCACGGAGAGACACCACTAGTGAACTGTAGACCCCGGTCCATTTTCCTCATACTGATAAAACACCTACTGCTTTCATACTGTTCCTATAGTTTTCCTACTGTTTTCCACACCATACATTTAACCTCTTTGTGTTCAGCAAAACCGGTGATATTGACAACATCACTGCTTCGTTGGGGCAAAGTGATTTGCTTGTGTTGTGTAGGTTCCACATTGTTGCTGAACTTAGTGCGCCCTACCATCTCAGCTGCTTCAACCTTCTGAAGTTGCTCCTTCCTCCTACTGGTCGATTCAACCTTGGTTTCTTTCTCAGGGAAACTTGCTGCTGCATGATGCTACGCGTTGGGAACCCCAAAAGGAGGGTGTGATGAGTGTAGCGGTAGGAATTTCCCTCAGTTAAGAACCAAGGTTATCAATCCAGTAGGAGGAAGAGGATCTTTGGAAGGTTGATGCCACTGACGGTTGTGCTGGCGCTTCACCGGTGTCAGCAACAACATGGAACCTGCACACAACACAACCAAAATACTTTGTCCCAACGGTACAGTGAGGTTCTCAATCTCACCGGTCTTGCTGAAAACAAAGATTAGACGTATAGTGTGGAAAATGGTGTATGCATGCAGTAAGTAAAGAAAACAGGAAATTGTAGGGGTTTGTTTAACAGTGTAAGAAAATGGACCGGGGTTCATAGGTTCACTAGTGGTGTCTCTCCATAAAAGATAGCATGCTGAGTCAGCGAATTACAGCTGGGCAATTGACCAATAAAGCTTGCACCGTCATGCACATTCATGACATGATGAATACTATGATATTTAGTGCGGGCATTACAACAATATACATAGACCGTAATCCAACTGCATCTATGACTAATAATCCACCCTCGGGTTATCATCCGACCCCCCTTAGGTATTAAGTTGCAAGCAATAGATAATTTCATTAAACAAAGTGTGTAAAGTAAGCAATGATTGTACAGGCGGGCACTCACACTGTTGTTTTCTCCCTAGTGGCAACAGCACATCCTCCCCCGCCACGTTTCTGTCACTCGAGCACAGGCGAAAAGGAGGCATGAACCCACTATCGAGCATAAATACTCCCTTTTGGAGTCACTAGCAACTACTTGGCTAGAGCAACCACTAGCAACGGAAAGCATGCAATATCACAAATAGCATAAGCAATAAAGACTATAATCAACTTGGCATTAGTTCAACATTCATCGGATCCCAACAAACACGACACAAAGAATTACATAAGAACAATATCGATCATGTTAGGAAGCTCACAAGATATAAACATGGAGGCATATGAGGAGGAGACAACCATCTAGCTACTGCTATGGACCCGTAGTCCAAGGACGAACTACTCACGCATCACTCCGGAGGCAGGCATGCTGATGGAGAAGCCTCCGGTGATGATTTCCTCTCCGGCAGGGTGCCGGGAGACAGCTTCAGAACCCCCTGATCTAGGGTTGACGACGACGGCGGCTACGGAACTTTTCGGAGAGTTTTCATCAGATATCTAGGGTTTTCCATCCGGGGGGAATAAATAGGCGAAAGGGCAGAGGCGGTGGAGCCCTGGGGGCCCGACACCACCCCCTGGCGCGGCCAAGGGGGGCACGCCACACCATGGTGTGGGCCCCCTGGTGCTCCTCTTCGACTCCTCTTCGGTATCCTGGATGCTTCTTGGGAAAATAGGCACTTCGGGCTTCGTGGGGTCCAATTCCGAGAATATTTCCAGGACAAATTTTCTGAAATAAAAAACAGCAGAAAATAGGGAACTGGCACTTGGCATCTTGTTAATAGGTTAGTCCCGGAAAACATGCAAAATGACATAAAGAAGGGAGAAAACATGTAGCAATTGGCATAAATTTATAATGGAGCATCAGAAATTATAGATACGTTGGAGACGTATCAAGCATCCCCAAGCTTAGTTCCTACTCGTCCTCGAGTAGGTAAACGATAAAACAATAATTTCTGAGGTGACATGCTACTAACATAAACTTGATCATTATAATGTAAAAGCATATGTAAGCTGAGATCATAGAACTTTTAACACAAACATGATAAATAGAACTTTAATAATAAAGCATGGCAATCACTTTTCATCATGAAGAGTATCTCAAATAAAGGATCATGAATAATAATGAAAAGAAAGATAAACGTTTGTTTCAGGTATAGAGAAAGCATGGCAAAGTGATATTTCGCTAGTCCTTAAGAGTGGGGCAAAACATAAATGACAGGACACCTTCAAAGTTCATGAGGAAGACTAGAGTAAATAATTTAAGAACAAACAATATCACAACATGAAGCAATTATTGATGTTTATGGGACAAATGCACATATAACTCAGAATGGCAAAAATGCTCTCTCAACTATGCATAAAGTTAGAAGATGGAGACTCAACATAAAACTAAAAGAAAGGTCCTTCGCGGAGGGAAGAAGGGATCACTCATGTGCTAGAGCTTTTCATTCTATTAAACAGAGGTATTAAAAGTTTGACACTCCTCCCATCCATCTTTCATAAACCATGGCTAACTGATTCCTCGGGTGCCTGCCAACAATCACATACCATGGAGGAGTGTCTATATTTTGGGAGATGTATGCTAATGTCAACGAATGTTAAACAAAAAATATAGTACGTCACAAGCCAACTGGATTCACAAGAGTGGCTCCCATGTGAAGGACGCATCTGGGTAGAAGGTCATCCCTCTTTCTCTTTTGTTTACACAATTATGTTTTGACTGATAAATCAGGGGCAAAAATAGTGAAGAGATTTTGTGTGTATTAATTTGGGGCTGGGCACCCCGCTGCCAGCTCTTCTATCATTTGGATAAGCGGATGAACCACTAGTCCAGGGTGTGAAATCCAATCAACAAGTGAGATAAAGATTCTCCATTGACGTCCTCATGAGCAAAAACACAAACATAAAGCAGTAGTAGTTTTAAAAGTTTTAAAGGTAACACATGAGAAATTTACTTGGATTGGCAGTTAAATACCACATGTAGGTAGGTATGGTGGACACAATGGGAAAAACTTTGGTTTAAGTGAGTTGGATGCACGAGTAGAGCTCATACTTAGTACGGTTGGAGGCTAGCAACAGACTAGGAGCGACAAATCAAGAGAGCATAAGGGCCATAATCATGCATAGCGACATAAACATCATTAATTAAGGCATAAGCGGTATCACAAGTTCAAAAACTAAGTGGTCATGGAGGCTATTCGTGACTGGTTCATAGTCATAAACATGGTGTGAGCATGCGCCAAGTCAACCAAATAAAACATTCGAAAGAGAATACCATAAATTTATGCTTCCTTATGACAAGAACAACTCATGAATCGTTCAATGGCATATTAAACACTCTCAGCTATTTGAGGCTATTCATGCTACTCAATATCCACAAAGCTTTAAAACTAAAATAACATTTAGCATGGCATGAAAAAGTTCTAGCCACAGTCTATACAAGACTCTACTTGCACTGTTATAAATTCTACTTCAAGCAGCAGTTTCTTTTCCCAACAAGCACCATACTTTAACAAAAATACTCTTTATGATACAACAAGAAAACACTAGAGTACTCACATAATACTACTAAAACTAACAACTCTTATAAGAGATGCATGCAAAACAGGAGCTAAATAAATGCAGCAGTCAGACAAAGATTAAGTATACAAAGTATTCCCATGAAAAAGCGGAGCATGTCACTCTCCACTAAAAGAATGCTGGGGTCCAACCAAGCTTATTGCAAAAATAAAAACAAACTGAAAGCAAAAAATAAAAGACGCTCCGAGTAAAGCACATAACATGTGACCGAATAAAAATATAGTTTCACTTAGACGCTTGAGTCTTCTTGTAATTTGCTGGGATGTACCACCGGGGAATCCACAAGCTTAGGCTCTTCACTCTTCTTGATCACGTCATATCATCCTCTTCTCTTGACCCTTGAAAACTTCCTTCACACCAAACTTCTCACAATCTTCATGAGCAACGTAAGTGCAATCGAAATAATAAATTCACATGGTTCAGCTTCAACACATGCCTAACACTCAAAAACACATTAGCTAGTGGCGCAACTTTTTTAAAACTCTTTTTCTCAAAAGAACACCAAAAGAAAGAGATTAAGATGCAAATGCAATTATTGGCAGAAATTTGTCAAAACATGACAACAGGTAAAGACGATTTTTTTGAAAATCTTCTGTTGCTCAAATAAAAAAGTGGTCAACTAAGAAAAGTTACGTATACAGCCCAGGATTACGCACAAAAAAACTCATGTCATTATGAATTTTCTGTGATTTTATACGGAATAAACAGTGGACAGCAGACATCCGAAATATAGCCTGACCTTTCCACTAGAGGTTTTACTTGGCTCAACAAAAACACAAAAGAAAAGATACAGCGGGGTTGTTAAGGAAATAGACAAAACCTAGGTGCAAAGCACACAAAAGAAAACAAAGGAAAACTGGTTGAAAACAGAGAAATAAAACGGGTTGTCTCCCGGTAGCGCTTTTCTTTAACGCCTTTCAGCTAGGCATAGAAAGCAACTCAAGTATTTTCAAGTGAAGAAGCATCAACATCATAACTTGCTCTAATAATAGAGTCAAAAGGTAGCTTCATCCTTTTTCTAGGAAAATGTTCCATACCTTTCTTGAGTGTGAATTGATAATTAATACTCCCCTCTTTCATATCAATAACAGCACCAACAGTTCTAAGAAAAGATCTTCCCAAAACAATGGGACAAGAAGCATTGCATTCGATGTTCGTAACAACAAAATCAACAGGGACAAGGTTATTGTTAACCACAATAAGAACATCATCAATTCTACCAAGAGGTTTCTTCTTAGCATTATCAGCAAGATGAACATCCAAATAATAGTGTTCCAACGGTGGTAGATCAATCATATCATAAAGCTTTTGAAGCATAACAGAGATACTAGCACCAACATCACACAAATCATTGCAAATCAAAATCATTTACTTTTATCTTAATGATAGGTTCCCAACCATCATCTAATTTCCTAGGGATAGATGTTTCAAGTTTCATCTTTTCTTCCCTAACTTTCATGAGAGCATTGATAATATGTTTAGTAAAGGCCATATTCATGGCACTAGCATTAGGACTTCTAGAAGGATTTTGTAGAAACATAATAACTTCAGATATATTGCAATCATCAAAATCAATGTTATTATCATCAAAATTAATGGGGCCATTATCCCCTACATCTCTAAAAATTTCAGCACTTTTATCACAAGCAGTTTCAGCAATTTGAGGCAATTTAGCACGTTTCACCGTAGGGGTGGAGTATTTGTTAACACCAACTACTTTACCATTGGTAGTAGGAGGTTTACTAGCAGTTGGAGCTTCAGTTTTACTAGTGGCGGTGATAGTGCAAACTCTAGCAATATTATTCTTTCTAGCCAATTCATCTTCTCTTTCTGACCTAGCACGTAATTCAGCCATCAACCTAACATTATTATCAATTTGAACTTGGATGGCATTCAAATTTTTACTTTCTTTAACATCATGCGGCAAAACCTTCAGTTTTAGAAAATCAACATCAATAGCTAGGCTATCTACTTTAGAGGCAAGAACATCTATTTTACCAAGCTTTTCCTCAACAGATTTATTAAAAGCAGTTTGTGTGCTAATAAATTCTCTAAGCATGTTTTTAAGATTAGAGGTAGAGATTTTATTATTATTGTAGGAATTGCCATAAGAATTACCATAATCATTATTAGGAGGATAGGGCTTGTAATTGTTTCCACCAAAAAAAAATTCTATAAGCATTGTTGTTAAAATTATTATTTCTAATAAAGTTCACATCAACATGCTCTTCTTGAGCAACCAAAGAGGCTAAAGGAACATTATTTGGATCAACTTGAGCTTTATCATTACCAAGCATAGACATAATAGCATCAAGCTTTCACTCAAAGAGGAGGTTTCCTCAAAAGAATTTACCTTCTTACCTTGTGGAGCTCTCTAAGTGCGCCACTCTAAATAATTTATCATCATATCATCAAGAAGATTTGTTGCATTGCCAAAGTGATGGACATAAAGGTACCTCCAGCCGCTGAATCCAATAGGTTCCTTGAGGAGAAATTCAGTCATGCGTAAAAGGTTTGTATTATCATCCAAGTAGTCAGTCCATGAGTGGGACAATTCTTCACCATAGTTTTCATTCTTTCCCAAGATTTAGCAACATGTTCATTATAAAATTGTTTAAAATTCATTATGTCTCTTCTTAGGGATATAATCTTAGCAGGAGGATAATATTTTCCAATGAAAGCATCTTTACACTTAGTCCATGAATCAATACTATTTCTAGGCACAGATAGCAACCATTCTTTAGCTCTTCCTCTCAAAGAGAAAAATAATAATTTCAGTTTAATAATATCTCCATCCACATCTTTATATTTTTTCATCCCACATAGTTCAACAAAATTATTAAGGTGAACATCAACATCATCAGTACTAACACCAGAAAATTGCTCTTTCATAACAAGATTTAATAAAGCAGGTTTAATTTCATAGAAAGCAGCAGTAGGAGAATGTGGATCAATAGGTGTGCAAATAAAATCATTGTTGTTTGTGCTAGTGAAGTCACACAACTTAGTATTCTCAGAGGAACTCATTTTAGAAAAATAAAAGCAAGAAAATAAATAACATGTAACATCCCCGTTTTGCTACAATAGGGTTTGTGGTGTTTAGTTCATGGCATACATGCATGAAAACATTGGTTAGAATTTTCCATTTGACATTAATAAATGAATGACCAAAAACCACTTAAAGTGGTCACCCAAAATTTGTTCTAAAAATATTTTCTTATTTGGAAAACAAAAACATGGCAAGGTTGGAAATTTTACAAGCTTTCCAAATATTATTTTTGCCAATTTTTCTGATTTCAAAAAGGCCCTCAAAATCCTTGTTTAAGTTCTGTTCTATTAGAGAGAAGGACCTCTTCGCAAAAACTAGGAATTCTAGGGGGTTTTCGAATTGTTCCTTTGTCTTCTACCTCGGGACAGAAGAAGCACCTGCGTGGAGGCAGCTCCGGCGTCGATTGCCACCTCCTCCCTGCCTCTTTCCTCGCGTGGATAGGTCTCAGAGAACCCACTTGACCTCCTCTCTCTCACTATAGCCTTCCCTCTCCTCCTCTCACTCTCTGTCTGGAGGTGACCGAAACCCTAGTTTGGGCCGCCGCTGTTCGCCGCCGTTCCGGCCGCTCCCGAGCTCCCTCGAGCACACCAAGGTCGTCGTGGTCGTCTTCTCTCCTCCCTAGGCCAAGGAATCGAGCCGAGGAGCTCTTAATCGCCGCCGCCGTTCGCATCTTCCCCGCCTCCGGCCGCCGAGTCCACGGGCGATTCCGGCCGCCGCGGTCCATGCCCTACCTCCTCGAGCCCTCCTAGAACATCAGGGTGAGCTGTGGAACTCCGTGGTACATTTAATTTCGAGGTTGGCCGTCGTTTTCATACCCGTCGTCGCGTACCTCCGTTGCCGCCGCAAAAAATGCTCGCCGGCGCGTCTCCGGCAACCATACGTCGGCGGCGCCTCTTCCCCTAGCTTCGCCACGGCGTGCTGCAACTTCCCCACAAGATGGCTTCGCCCAATTCGTGCGGAATCGATGGATTCCTTCCACAACATAGCCTCTTTGGCCATTGATGAGGTCACAGTGACGTCACTATGACGTCACAATTCAGTTTTCTTATTATTTTAGAAAAAGGGTAATACTTTGACACGTGGGCCCCCACTGTGCAATAATTGCAGAAAATACTTTAATCTTTAATAATGAATATCTTTTAATCTATAGTTCAGAAAAATAAAATAAAAACATAGAAATGATCAGAAAAATGAGCTCTACATTAATATGTCATTTTGAACCATGTTTGATAAAGTTGAAAATTGAACATTATTTAATATTGTTTAATTCATTTAAAATAGAGAAAATAAGTTTTTATTCAATAAAATTAGAAAATTAAAAGTTATATACCATTTTGCTCAAAATGACAAATGCAACCTAGTTATGATGTTTTCAAACCAATTTGAGCAACTAAAATGGTACTCCACCTTCATAACCACCCGAATTGCCCTTCGGGGTCTATTTCGGGCTAAGTTCAGTAAAAATGCATAACTGACATGCGAAACCTAGCAACCCAACGATCATGTTTAGGGATTTATTTAAGTGCATTAACTTGTTCATGCATACATGTTGTGCATTGCATCGATGCCATGTGTTGAATGTTCTCTTTCTTTTCGGTGTTGTTTCCCTCAGTAGAACCCGACTTCAAAGAGAAGGCCAACAACTCCATGACGAATACTTGATCTTAACCGACAAGTCAAGCACTTATTCCTGAAGCCTTTATCTGGTTTTCTTATAACCACGGCAAGCATAACCTCTGATCTGCTCATATATGTTTTCGAACAACATTTGACTCTCGTACTTTGCATTCGATTCAAAAGTATTTGATGCTAGTAGATATAGTTCACCTATATACCGCATTGCCTCAATATTCTGATCCACTGCTCCTAGCCGCCATAGATTTGCTTGTGCGCATAGCCAGAGCCTCATATCTGCTTCGCTTAGCTTTACATGTTTGTTTACCTCTGCTCCATCCGGTTGATGAATCAGAGCTGCGATAACCTAGTATGATATGATGACGTGGTGAGATGAGCACTGTGTGGTTAACTTGACTAAGGCTTGGACGGGAGGCCACTTGGGAATTGGTTGTTCGTTTCGTACTTGCCAACCCTAGGAGTAAGGTCGGGGCGCAGAAGCCAAGACTGAGCGTACAACCATGCGCGATGGCCATGAGCCTCGCCGACCGACTAACTTAGCTGGATTTATCCATGAGTCACGTAGTTTGAGATTTCCACTCGGCAACGCAAATAAAACCTTTTAAACAGTTTTGAAAACAAAATGCTCCGCTAGGGCGTGACCGGGGCCAAGTGATGGACGTACACGGATCTTGACCCCGCCTCACAGAGACAGGTGCCGTCAGGAGGATGGCCAACTCCCTGTTGACGGGGTGGCCCTGTCTTGGGTTGACTCATGGATAGGGTCGGGTAAGGTAAAGGTCGTGGCCGACCACCCTCTGCCGGCACATCGTCGGAATTGTGCCAATAACTTGGCATTAAGAGTCGGTTGGTACGTGTGGGTAAAGTGTACCCCATGCAGGGATAAATCTTTCGGAAAGCCGTGTCCGCGGTTAAGGACGACTTGGTGGAAGTATTTTGGCCATAGATAAAATGAACATGACGTAAAAGATGTTGACAAAGCATTGATGCAATAGATGAAGGGTGCCTCCTCGGAGATGCCGAGAAGGGTGATCCTTGTAGTATGTGAGATACTGGGAATTGATTTTGGTGGATTGAAAAGATGATGATTACAATAGTGAGTTTCTCATCTGTTTTGAAAACATTCTATGAGACGTGCTATTCTTCCTCGATTTGGAAAACAAACTTTGCTTTACGCAAATAAACCTTCATAAAACCCTTTCGGGAAATAGCAGATATATAATAGGTTTACTAAGTCTTGTTGAGTACCTCCCATACTCAGGTTTGCTTAATTTCGGTTCAGGTGGAGTTCATCACTTCAGTGGTGAATCAACATGGACATCGAGGAGTAGTTTGGGGTTCCCAGGTAGCAGCCTGGAATCTATGGGCTGGGACGTCGCCTTATGTTGCGCCCTCTTAGGCCTTTTTGGTTCTTGTTGATTAGCAACATAATTTTCCTTCCGTTGTCTGATGTAATGTTGGGTCATGTGACCTCTGTTTGTAAGCTATACTCTAGTAACACATGTTTAATACAACTTCAATGTCTAGAGTGCTGCTTTGATCGGTTGTTGGTTTCGAGCTCATCGTTATACAGTTTTGGCTATGCCTGCATAGTTGTCGCAGTCGAGGGGTTGTGGAGCCGATGATCCATGTCTGAGCCCGCCTGCCGATGTGATTCGGCCTGGGGCGAGGTAACCCCAGTAACCCTCGATTGTTGTTGCATTTTCTGGACACATAGCAGCTCTGTATAACTTTGGTCCCGTTTCCTTCAGTTTCATTCGATTCGTGGACGCTTTGATATGCATAGTTGGTTATGACTAGCATGGATACAAGGAGTAGTAGACTGGGGATCCGGACTACGTGCCGATGAATCCAGTCTGCCTACCGTTGTTTGTTGCGGCCAGGGCTGGTAACCCTGAAGCCCTTGTGAGTCCATGGCTAGGAGCACATAACAGTATGTATATCTCTGGGTCCGGGGTCGTGACATAACAGCTATAAAGTAAACTAATTGTTTTTGTGTTTTTGATATAAAGAAGCAAAACAAGACAAAAATAAAAGCAAGACAATAAAAAAATAAAGAGGTTGAGAGTGAGAGACTCCCCTTGCCTTCTTCCTCCCCGGCAATGGCGCCAAAAATTTCCTTGATGCTACGCGCTGGGAACCCCAAGAGGAGGGTCTGATGAGTGTAGGGGTAGGAATTTCCTTCAGTTAAGAACCAAGGTTATGAATCCAGTAGGAGGAAGAGGATCTTTGGAAGGTTGATGCCACTGACGGTGGTACTGGCGCATCACCGGTGTCAGCATCAACGTGGAACCTGCACACAACACAACCAAAATACTTCGTCCCAACAGTACAGTGAGGTTGTTAATCTCACCGGTCTTGCTAAAAACAAAGATTAGACGTATAGTGTGGAAAATGGTGTATGATTATAGTACGTAAAGAAAGCAGGAAATTGTAGGGGTTTGTTTAACAGTGTAAGAAAATGGACCTGGGTTCCTAGGTTCACTAGTGGTGTCTCTCCATAAAAGATAGCATGCTGGGTGAACAAACTACAGCTGGGTAATTGACAAATAAAGGTTGCATCGTAGTGCACATTCATGACATTATGACTACTATGATCTTTAGTGCGGGCATTAGAACAGTATACATAGACCGTAATCCAACTGCATCTATGACTAATAATCCACCCTCAGTTTATCATCCGAACCCCCTTAGGTATTAAGTTGCAAGCAACAGATAATTGCATTAAACAAAGTGTGTGCAGTAAGCAATGATTGTACACGCGGGCACTCACACCGCTGTTTTCTCCCTAGTGGCAACAGCACATCCTCTCCCGTCACGGTTCTGTCACTCGAGCACAGGCGAAAAGGAGGCATGAACCCACTATCGAGCATAAATACTCCCTCTTGGAGTCACTAGCAACTACTTGGCCAGAGCAACCACTAGCAACGGAAAGCATGCAAGATCACAAATAGCATAAGCAATAAAGACTATAATCAACTTGGCATAAGTTCAACATTGATCGAATCCCAAGAAACACGGCACAGAGAATTACATAAGAACAATCTCGATCATGTTAGGCAGCTCACGAGATCTAAACATGGAGGCATATGAGGAGGAGACAACCATCTAGCTACTGCTATGGACCCGTAGTCCAAGGATGAACTACTCACACATCACTCCGGAGGCAGGCATGGTGATGGAGAAGCCTCCGGAGGCATATGAGGAGGCACACATCACTTCCGAGAATGTTTCAAGAAAAACTTTTCTGAAACCAAAAACAACAGAAAACAGGGAATTGGCACTTGACATCTTGTTAATAGGTTAGTCCTGGAAAACGTGCAAAAATGACATAAAGAAGGGAGAAAACATGTAGCAATTGGCATAATATTATCATGGAGCATCAGAAATTATAGATACGTTGGAGACGTATCACTGCACTCTTTATACCTTCCTCTTGGGGTCTCCCAACGAACGTGTCTTCACACGCATCAAGCACTTTTCTAGCGCCGTTGCCCAGGAGGAAGAGAATTTCTGCAAGGGGAGTCTCTCACTTCCAATCTCTTTTCTTCGTTTTTGTTTTGCTTAGTTTATTTTATTTTGTCTTTTTTGCTTCTCTTTATCAAAAACACAAAAAAAATTAGTTCTTATTCTAGCTGTAGTTTTATTCCTGTTTTTAGTCTTATTAAAATGACTACTCCTGAGAACACTAAGTTGTGTGACTTTACTAGAACCAACAACAATGATTTCATTAGCACACCTATTGCTCCACCTGCTCCTATTGCTGGTTTTTATGAGATAAAACCTGCCCTGTTAAACCATGTTATGAGAGAGCAATTTTCTCGTGTTAGTACTGATGATGCTGCTGCCCATCTTAATAATTTTTTTGAACTATGTGAGATGGAAAAATATAAACATGTAGATGGAGATATTATTAAACTGAAATTGTTTCCTTTCTCTTTGAGAGGACAAGCTAAAGAATGGTTGTTCTCTTTGCCTAGAAATAGTATTGATTCTTGGACTAAGTGTAAAGATGCTTTCATTGGAAAATATTATCCTCCTGCTAAGATTATATCTTTAAGAAGCAGCATTATGAATTTGAAGCAACTTGATAATAATCATGTTGCTAAAGCTTGGGAAATAATGAAATCTTTGGTAAAGAATTGTCCCACTCATGGACTGACTACTTGGATGACTATCCAAACCTTTTATGCAGGTCTGAATTTTTATTCAAGAAACCTTCTGGATTCAGCTGCTAAAGGAACCTTTATGTCGATGACCTTGGGGTCAGCAACAAAGCTTCTTGATGATATGATGGTAAATTATTTTGAGTGGCACACTGAGAGAGCTGATGACCCACAACTATATGGGGTGTATCGTAGTACTTTCGATAAATAAGAGTGTCGAACCGAACGAGGAGTAGAAGGTGTTGACAAGCTGTTTCGATAAAGGAATAACTATAAATACTGGAAAATAGATTTGTAGGGGTTTTTGATATTGCAGATAAATAAAGTGCGAGTAAATAAAATGCAGTAATAATAATTGCAGCAAGTGGCCCAATCCTTTTTTCAGCAAAGGACAATAAGGTGAGTTTACTTATGAGTAACAAACGTTCTCGAGGACACACGGGAGATTTCTGTCAAGTGCTTTTGTTCCATGCAGCTGAATAACTTTGGTGTTTTGATAAGTGTTGTGTGGGTGAACCTATGCTAATGTACCGTCCCATCCAAGACTAATACATACTTATGATTATACCCCTTGCAAGCATCCGCAACTACAAGAAAGTAATTAAGAAATAAATCTAACCACAACTTTAAACTCCTGGGTCCTACGCTCCCTCGTGTAATGGTTTTGATGGAGGGATAATAACCCGGTAGGCCAACTCCAAGGTGTAACCCGGCCCAAAGGACGCTGCGCAAGATCCGGCTAAGGATAAAGAAACTTCTGGAAGGCCCAAGTTTGTAGGCCTCGTAACCCGGATTGTGGGTTACGGTAAAGGAAAGTTAGGGTTTGTATGCGGTGTCCGGGTAGGATTCAGGGTGCGTCTTGGAGGGTAAGCCAGGGGGTACGGGTGCTTTATAAACCGACCCCTAAGTTTAGATGAGGGAGATCTAAGAACCCTAGCAACATCGTTTGGTATGGAGTATCCAGTGTAACACGAGAGTTGAGTTAATATCTTGAGATCGGAGACTCGGCGACTTGATTGCCGGCTACCAGATCGAGTTCCATCATGTTTTCCTCTGAGCTGAACCCTCTCCCAAACGCCTGTGTCGTCTTGCCCCAAGATCCGATACCCCCGGTAACGTCTGCCGTGATTATCCCACGACAGCTGGCGCCCACCGTGGGGCATGCGTCCAAAGGTGTTTACATCACGGGAGAAGCTCGGAAGAACATGGAGAATCTTGTCGTCGGCGAGATCTACATCGACCACAAAGGAGAGAAGATGGTGGACGATTCCGGCTGGGGGCCGGAGTCGGATCACCTCGAATCCGGATCTATTGTGACGATCGGCCAGATCAGCGTCTTCATCGGTATGGTACGTGCATCTGATTTAAAAGGACAATATCATGTGCATACCACAGGAACTTCTAATAGGGACAAAAAGATACTCAAGCAAGCTGTGAACTCGGTTTCCTCGGCTGGTCCGGGATACCTGAGATGGGCGGAGCAAGAGATAACGTGGAGCATAAGAGATCACCCGGAAAGAATAGAGCACCCAGGAGTCTTAGCATTGGTAGTCGCACCACAGGTTAATGGTTACGAGTTAAAAAGGGTCCTGATGGACGGTGGAAGTAGCATCAATATCTTGTACTGGGAAACTTTTTCACGCATGGGTCTCAAAGAGTCCCAGCTACAAAAAAGCTCTACAATTTTTCATGGAATAGTGCCGGGTCACTCGGCATGTCCCGAGGGGAAAATCGCATTGGAGGTAGCTTTCGGAGAATCAACGGATAATTATCAAGTCGAGTGGCTCACGTTCGAGGTAGTCAAATTGCGCAGTCCTTATCACGCACTATTTGGAAGACCGGCTTATGCCAAATTCATGGCCAGGCCGTGTTATGTGTATTTGCAGCTGAAGATTCCGGGTCCTAAGCAGACCATCACCATACATGGAAGCCGGGATATAGCGGCCGAGTGCGACGAAGGAGATTCGGTAATGGCCGAGCAAGCTTGCAGAAAAGAAGAACTCAAGTATTATCGGTCTCAAGTAGATCCGGATGATGGAACCGCATTGAAAAGGCCGAATACTGAGGACGAAAGAGCAAAATTCAAGGCAGCACAGGACACCAAGATGATAGATTTTGTCGAAGGTGAGCCCACTAAGCAATTTACTATAGGGTCTAACTTGGACAGCGAGCAGGAGAAGGCACTTGTGGAGTTTATTCGTTCGAATGCGAACGTATTCGCCTGGACACCTAGCGACATGCCGGGTATCCCTACAAAGTTGGCAGAGCACAGTTTGCATGTAGATCCCAAGTCCAGGCCTGTGAAGCAGGGCTTGAGGAAGATGAATGAGGAAAGAAGGAAAGCTATAGGTGAAGAAATTGCTCGGCTATTGACAACCGGCTTCATCATGGAAGTATTTCACCCGGATTGGTTAGCAAATCCGGTGCTAGTGATGAAAAAGACCAATGAGTGGAGAATGTGCATTGATTTTACGAGTCTCAACAAGCATTGCCCAAAGGATCCGTTCGCACTACCAAGGATAGATCAGATCATAGATGCAGTAGCTGGGAGTGACCTATTGTGCTTTCTGGACGCTTATTCCCTATATCATCAGATTAAACTCAAGAGGGAGGATTGGGAGAAAACATCGTTTATAACCCCTTTTGGGGCCTTTTGTTACAAAACCATGACATTTGGTTTGAAGAACGCTGACGCAACGTCCATGCTTATGTGGATGATGTGGTTATCAAGACCAGGAAGGCAGAAACATTTATCGACGATCTAAAGGAAATGTTCAAGAACTTAAGGAGGTATCAGATGAAGCTTAATCCGACAAAGTGCGTATTTGGAGTTCCAGCCGGGAAATTACTTGGCTTTATCGTTTCCGAGAGAGGAATTGAAGCAAACCCGGACAAAATCAAAGCTATCCAAAGTCTGAAAAAGGCGGAAAATTTGAAGCATGTTCAAAAGCTCACGGGCTGCATAGCAGCCTTGAGCCGATTTATATCAAGACTCGGAGAAAAGGCAATACCCTTGTACCGGCTCTTGAGAAAATCCGACAAATTCGTATGGGATCAAGAGGCGGATGAGGCGTTTGAAGCACTAAAGAAGCAGTTATCTGAGGCACCAGTACTAGCGGCCCCGGGTCCTAAAGAGCCTATGTTGCTATACGTGGCAGCTGGCCCCCGAGCCGTCAGTGCAGTAGTGGTTGTGGAGCGTAAAGAGGATGGGAAAGGTTATCCAGTCCAGAGGCCGGTTTATTATGTCAGTGAGGTATTATCAGAGGCAAAGCAGCGCTATCCGCATTGGCAAAAGCTGGTTTTTGGGGTCTTTATGGCCAGCCGGAAACTGAAGCCGTATTTCCAAGAACACCCCATAACAGTGGTTAGCTCAATACCAATGTCAGATATCATCAGAAACTCGGATGCGACCGGAAGAATAGCCAAATGGGCGATAGAAATGGGGGATTATCACATCAGCTATGAGCCCAGGTCAGCAATCAAATCTCAGGCTCTGGTTGATTTCGTTAATGATTGGACACACACAGGCGTGACTACCATGGTTCCAAACTCCGAGTCATGGATTATGCACTTCGATGGATCAAAGCAGTACGAGAGATCAGGAGCTTGAGTGGTGCTAACATCACCCAAAGGAGACAAATTGAGTTACGTACTACAAATTCACTTTGACTGTTCCAACAACGTGGCCGAGTATGAGGCCCTATTGCATGGCTTAAAGGTAGCCAAGGAGATGAACATTAAGAGGATACGATGCTTTGGAGATTCGGACCTTGTGGTACAGCAGGTGTCAGGAACTTGGGATAGAAAGGACGCGACTATGGCAGCATACCGCAGGGAAGTTGATAGGGTTGCATGATGTTTTTCCGGGTACGAGGTGGAGCATATAGACAGAAGAAAGAATGAGGCAGCCGACGCCCTCGCTAGACTCGGCTCGCGCAGAGAGCCGGTTCCACCTAACGTTTTCCTGGACGAATTATGGCGACCATCAGTTAAAACCGAATCAGAGGAGGAATTGGCAAATCAAGACCCGGATTTAGGACTTGTGGCCACTGTACGTGCTATTCCCGAGTGGACAGAACCGTTTTTGGCCTACCTATCACGGGGCGAGTTACCACAGCAAGAGGTGTTAGCAAGGCAAATTCTGCGGCGATCAAAGGGATATTCGATCATCAATGGGGAGTTATACAAGAGGAGTGCAGCAGGAGTCTTTTTGCGCTGTGTAGCATCAGAAGAATGCCGACAGATTCTTAAGGAAATCCATGAAGGTGATTGTGGGCATCATGCATCCACAAGATCCCTTGTGGCCAAAGCTTATCGACACGGATTTTTCTGGCTCACGGCTCTAGCAGATGCGGAGCGCTTAGTGGCAAGGTGTGACGGATGTCAAAGGTACGCACGCCAAACCCACGTGCCGGCTATGGAATTACGGACTATTCCGCTAACTTGGCCATTCGCGGTTTGGGGTATGGACATGGTTGGTCCCTTTCACATGTCACCTTGCAAGAAGACACATCTTTTGGTGGCTATTGATAAGTTTACCAAGTGGGTTGAGGTTATGCCAGTCACCAACTGTGAAGCAGTCATAGCAGTCAAGTTCCTGAAAAGAATTATCTATCGGTTCGGGTATCCCCACAGTATAATTACCGACAATGGAACCAACATGTCCCTTGGCGCAATGGAAAAGTTTTGTGGTAGCAATGGAATCCGACTTGACGTAGCATCAGTGGCTCATCCGCAGGCCAATGGACAAGTGGAGAGGCCAAACCAAGAATTACTTCGTGGACTAAAACCACGACTGCGAGTCCCTTGCATTAGGGCTGCGGGTGCATGGGTCGAAGAACTACCTTCCGTGGTCTGGGGTATCAACACTACACCTAACAGATCTACTCAGATGACACCATTCTTCATGGTTTATGGTGCGGAAGCAGTGCTGCCAAGTGATATTATTCATGATTCACCTCGAGTATCAGCTTCCATCGAGGTAGAGAACGAGAAGACCCGGCAGGACGCCGTAGATATGTTAGAAGAGCAAAGGGAACAAGCCCTGGAAAGATCAGCCATATATCAGCAAGATCTACGGAGGTATCATAGCCGGCGCGTGAAAACCCGGGTATTCCAGGAAGGAGACTTGGTTCTGCGCCTGGTACAGTCAAACGAAGGAAAACACAAATTATCACCACCATGGGAAGGACCGTTTATCATAAGCCGGAATCTGCATAATGGATCATATTACTTGGTAGATGCAAGGGAAGAGTCGGCTACAGTTAATGACACCGCTCATACCACTTCATCTATGCAAGAAAGAGACAGACCATGGAACGTGGCTCAGCTACGTCCATATTATACTTAGTAAAGACTGTATTGGCAAGTGGAATTGCACGATGTAACAGGCAGCAGGTTTCAGACGTACTCTTTTCCTATCCAGGGTACCCTTGGGGACTGGATGGGTTTTTAATGAGGCGGCTTGCTGACCCAACATTCTCATATCAAGAAAAGAAGTGGTTATTCTCATGTTCCTTAATCTCAGTACGTTGCATATATATAGGTCTTGGGGGCTGATTGCCTGAATAGCACAGTTGCAAACCCAATGACCCGGCCTTGATGCCTATGAGTTATAAGGGCCGATTACTCGCAAACGAGTATGGCTGCAATCTTATAACCGGACAAAGGAGCCAAACTTCCTTGACTTTTCTTACTTAAGCTCGATGTGACTCGCAATAAAAGTGGCATGATTTGCTCGCTTATGATTACAATCAGCCATGAAGCCCAATGGGACTTGCCTGACCCTGTTTTCGTATAGATGTAACAACATGATATCCACGCGAAAGCCGGCTTATAGTACAAGATTGTCAAAAGGGTCATCTAAACCACAAGTTATGCAGAGTATAAGGCTAATAGCTGGAAACTCAATGTTTATCAAGCATAACTTCGGTACCTATGTGAAACGGCTCCGGGTTTGGGCTTAGCAAACAACAAAACTCGTTCTCTTCGAAAAGACTACATATCCCAGACTCGGATAATCGGGTCTTGGCGATTCGGGATTTTGGAAAGGAAAAAGTAGCTTTGTTGCTAAGGCTCAAAAAACCCAAACATCCGAGTCTTGGGGACTTGGGGGCTTAGAAGCAAGTCCGCCCGTCAACACCCACGAAACTCGGAAACCGAGTCTCACAAAAGGAATCGTAAAGAAAGTCGGATATCAAGAACAAGTTGACTCAAAAGTGGATAAATTTAAACGATCAGAAGAAGCACAAAGTGTATCAAGAACTTAGAGTGCATTACAAACTCCGGCAAATAGTACCAAAGGTGCACAGGCGCACCATCCAAAAATAGTTGTTTTAACGACACATCGATCAACTGACGTGTATGAAGTAGCATCAGGCATCAGGTATCACTCGGCGTTCTAGGCCGCGGCGTCCATCTTCGCCTTGCCCTTGCTATCACTTGGGGTAACAGCAGCACCCGGATCAGTAGTACCGGCACGTGCAGGAGGAGGAACGACTAGTGTGGAGGTAGAGGGTGCAGAATCGGCTTCAGCTTTCTTTTTGGCAGCCTCCTCCCTCAACTTAGCAGCTTCCTCCTTCCATCGGGCCAGCATGTCATACGGCTCGGGAAGATCCGACTTAACCGCTTCACCAGCAGCATCATACGCAGGAACAAGGGAATCGACATCTAAGCCGTCAGCAATCACGCTGGCCGGGTAACGGACCTCCTTCTGGACGGCCTAGAAATCCTTCACGGAGAACTTGGACCCATCAAGCTTGTATTCCAGGAAACCGCCCATAAGCTTGGCTAGCTCGAGCTTAGGGAAGTAAGCCTTGGCAAGCGCAAGACCCCGGATTACTCCAACCCGGCAGGACGAGCGTTTCCAGTGCCAAATCCACTCGGGGATAGTGGAGCAAGCGTCTAGCATTCTCTTCAGGTCGCCATGCCCTTTACCCGGCCACCGTATTTCTTGAAGGATCCATTTGGTTCCGGCGCATAGCTGCCGGATAACGCTCTTGATAGTTTTCAGCCTGGCAATGTCACCCTCGTCCGGCATCACTTCATCCGGACCTGCAGAAATGGAAACATGAGTCAGAAAACTCCGGCTATTTATCAAAAGGATAACCCGGATGAATCAACGTACCAAGCAAAGCACGATACGTATCAGCAATTTGAACAGAAAGGCTCGTTAGATCATCTTCTGCTGTGTGAGCCCTCCTCCTATACTTCTTCATTATCGTCCTGCTCCTCCTGGCCTCAGCCTCGGCCGCCTCACGCAGAGCCACCTCCTTTTCAATGAGCTTGGTGGCCTTGGCCAGTTTCTCCTCAGATTGAGTCACGAAGGACTGCATGGATGCAAGGAAGGATTAGCCGGGTAAAGGGGGCAAGTTATCAGTCGCTTATATCGTAAAGTTCCAAGCAAATTGTGAATCAATTCACTCGGAACTTGGGGACTGGATAAGGACACAAGCAATATTAGTCGGATTTACCTCGTGTTTGGCTATTAAAGCCTCCAAGATGTTTTCTTCATTAGCCCTCAAAGCGCGCAGGGTTTCGAGCATTTGGGCAAACGTCAGGTCCTCGGGTCGGACACCGGAAGAGCCGGCAGCCTGGTCGCCTGATGGGGGAGCTCTCCCCGCCCTTGGGGTCGAGACCCGGACAGTCTGAGTATCCGGGTTGGGAGAACCCATCCTCGTGTCCGGAACCTCGATCTCCTCGTCCACTGGTTTGGATGAAGTAGGAGACCCGGCGGCTTGGTGAAGTGGATCGCCCAAGGGGCCTTGTTCCTGGTTGTTCTCAATATCACCGCCAGTCGCGGCATCTACGTTCTCAGTCGGCTCCTCTGTTTGACGGTTATCCACCTCCCGGTTATCCATCTCCACATTCTCCGGGTCACTAACGGTGACTTGAGCGCTAAAAGAAAGATGAGAGGAGGCAGTTAGCAATGGAGATTGAAAATTGTCAGGTATCAAAAGATGTCATATAGCAAAAACTTACCCGGTATTTACGGCGTAATCCGGCGGGAGCTCGCCGCTGGAAGCAGACGAAGATGTCAAAGGGACCGACAGCGGAACCCGGAATTGCCCGGCACGTGGATGGTTAGGAGAAGGGTGGCGCTGAGGAGAATTGGAAGGACGAGGCGGAGGAGCACTGGCACGATGGACGGGGGAGGTGGAGAGGCCCGGGTTAAGGGGATCCTCACCCGGGGAACTCCGAGTTACTCTGCGCTTGGCTGGAAGAGAATCCTTCAAGTACGACGAGTTCGATAATTGATGGTTAAGTTGTCGCATGGCATCAAAGGAGTAAGGTTCAGAGGATATAGAGGAGAAAGGAACCTTGGACACTGCCCCTCTGGTCTTCCTCTTGGCTCCAACTGTTGCCTCTTGGTCAGATTCGGTAGCCTCCGGGTCATCCTCGTTATTCTCACCTTCGTCCTCCAGCCCTGCGAACCGAGTGTGTGTTCGTGGGAAAAAGTTAAATAGGAGGAAAATGATGCAAGTAAAGATAATACAAGATCCGGGCAAATACCTTCATCACCGTCAGCCGGCTCATCTTCTTCTTCCGGGTCTCTGGAAGGGGGGGAGGTTTCAACTGTCCAGAAAGGATCATCGGCCTGAGACATAAAGATGAAAACAAGAACTAGGAGCAGTATCGAGTCAAGATGAGGAAATAAACTTATGAGTATCGGGTCTTACCGCTGGGGCCGGGTTTTCCCGAGTAAACGGAGGTAACCCGGCGATGTTCTTTATCACCTCCAGCTTCTCTGTCAAGAAACCCTTGATGGTTTTGTTGGTATCCCCGGCTGCAAAGCTCTTGGTGGAATATCGAAGGGCGTCTGTGGTGTGCCCCGAGTATTCGCACATCAATTTGGAGCGGATAGAATTGGGTTGGATCCGGAAGTCGACCCAAGTTTTCACTAAGTTGAGCCCAAGAAGGCCTTAGGCTGAGAGAACGGCTAACTTAGCTAGCAAAGGTATGATTGCCTCCCTGTCTGAGTCAGGGGCGAAAGCATTGAAATTCTTGGAAGTATTGAGGAGGCCCTCCGAGTAACCCGACAGTCTCTTCTCGCCGGGTGGAGAGGTGTCGTGGCAGTAGAAGAAGGATAGTTGCCAGTGTTTAACATGGGAGTTCAGATTAAGGGTTGGCATTGGGGAGTTTTTGCGGCGTTGGATGGATACCCCGCCGCAAGTGAGAAGTGCTCCGTCACCGCTTTCGCGGCACGGCTTGCACTGGAAAAGTTCAATAAAGAGAGTCAAACTTGGCGGAGTGCACAAGTATGACTCGGATAGGACAATGAAGTGGGTAATATTCAACATAGAGTTAGGCCCTATGTCGAATACCCGGAGGCCGTAGTGGCTCAGGACCTCGCGAAAGAAAGGGTGACCCGGAGGGCGGAATCCCCGGGTCACGTGCTCTAGGAAACAGATTACCTCGCCGTCGGCGGGTGTGGGCCGGGTCTCACCACCCGGCGCCCTCCAGTGGATGTCCTTTTGAGGGGGAAGAACCCCCAACTCGGCCAATTCTTCCAGCTTGGCCTTTGTGACAGTGGATCGCCCCCAATTGGCGGATATGGATTGGGTTGTCTTCTCCTGGGCCGGCTGTTTTCCTTGCCTTTTGGGAGCCATGGGATCAACCTGCAAAACACAAGGAAAAAAGGTACAGGAAATAAGACTCGGAAGTATTGGATTATCCGAGTCTGGGGTATCAAGAAAGTATGAAAACTAAGAACTATCCGGGTATCACGCCATGGAGTGGAGATTGCGAGGTATCCGGGTATTAAGTACAACTATGGAGATTATTGGTCACTTACGTATGGAAAAGTATTTGGGGAAGACGGATGGTTGCCCATGTATCTACTGCAAGCAAAATAGCCGGAAAAGGAGGGTTTTCCGGGTGTCAATGTTATGCGCGGAAAATTAAGGTGAAATGGATCTAGATTGGAAAACTTGCGAACGATTCTACGAAGAAATTGGTGATTTATAATGGTAGGAGGATGAGGTGTAATCATCAAACAGGTGGTTAAAGGAGTTAGCGAGCGTCAAATCGATCTAATCCGGTGCAATAGGAAGAACGGCTCGCAGGTTGACCTAGATCCAATCTAAGGTGAATCGAAAAATTGCGGAGCTATCTTAACAAATACTTACTGGGAGGAGCTTGAATCTGGCGTGGCGGCGGCCGATGTCGCGATCTGGATGCCCCCCTGCAACCCTTGATGAGCGGGATGAAGGCGCGGTGGCAGAGTTTGGCGGCGGCGCGGAGCAGTTCAAGGATGAACGTGGTCGACGGCGGCCTTGCTACGATGGCGGCTTGAGATTCTTGTGGAATTGCGGAGCGCAGGGAATAAGGAAGCAAAGGGAAGGTTGGAATGAAACGTTGGGATCTAAGTTACCCTCTGGGCTCTATTTATAAGATGTGGGTGGATAAACCTATCCTAACAGGCGGGATCCGGAAATTTTGGGATAACGGTCATCTGTGCGGATTTTTCGAGATATGCTTCAAGTGTTGAACGTGATATCCGGGCAGAAATAAGAAGGAGATATTTTCCGCGATATCAGGGTTAATTATCGAGTAAAGTAAGTCGAGCTTTTGGCATTTTTTATCAGGGTTTAGACCTGGAGAGCTAAGCCAAGTACTTGGAGAAAAGCCGGGTTACTATATGGCCACCATGGAGTTAGGCCTAGCTATTTATCAAAGCACCTTAACCCGGCCTCCGTACACTTGTGCGTTTGATATTTTTTCAGGGAATAGCAGGCGCTTCAAGGACGGATCCGTGAAGCCCAAGCTATTCTGGGGACTACTGATGGAGGGATAATAATCCGGTAGGCCAACTCCAAGGTGTAACCCGGCCCAAAGGACGCTGCGCAAGATCCGGCTAAGGATAAAGAAACTTCTGGAAGGCCCAAGTTTGTAGGCCTCGTAACCCAGATTGTGGGTTACGGTAAAGGAAAGTTAGGGCTTGTATGCGGTGTCCGGGTAGGATTCAGGGTGCGTCTTGGAGGGTAAGCCAGGGGGTACGGGTGCTTTATAAACCGACCCCTAAGTTTAGCTGACGGAGATCTAAGAACCCTAGCAACGTCATTTGGTATCGAGTATCCAGTGTAACACGAGAGTTGAGTTAATATCTTGAGATCGGAGACTCGGCGACTTGATTGCCGGCTACCAGATCGAGTTCCATCATGTTTTCCTCTGAGCTGAACCCTCTCCCAAACGCCTGTGTCGTCTTGCCCCAAGATCCGTTACCCCCGGTAACGTCTGCCGTGATTATCCCACGACAGGTTTCCTAACGGAGGTTTAGTTTGTGTCACTCCGGCAACCCCACAATTAGTAGCCAAATACACGATGAATTCCCCTAGGCCCATAAATAGTGATGTATCATGTAGTCGACGTTCACATGACACCACTAGAAGAATAACACCACAACTTAAATATCAAACATTAAATATTATTCAACATTACTTCACTACTAACAACTTGACTTCTCCCATGTCCTCAAGAACAACATGAACTACTCACAACACATCATATGGATCATAATCAGAGGGGGTATAATGGATGATAAAAATCTGGTCATAAAGTGCAAACACCGATAAATCTTACAAGCATCAACTACTAACAAGTAATCCACACCGGGAGAGAGATCTAATGCAAAACAACGATAGAGGCCCCTAATTGTTACAACGGGATGAAGGTGGATGATGAGGGTGATGGTGTTGTTGGTGATGACGATGATGATGACGATCTTGATGATGCCCGGAGCGATGACAGTGACGATGGCGGTGATTTCCCCTCTCCGGAGAGGAATTTCCCCGGCAGATTTCTCCCTGCCAGAGAGCTTTTCTCTCTAGGGTGTTTTCCGCCCAGCATCGGCGGCGGAATAATTCTTCGAGGATGGAATGAGGCTTAGGGTTCCCTCGGGACTAGGGGGCAAATATGACCCCCAGAGGTGGGCCAGGGTGGCCACACCCCTAGGTGGCGCGGCCAGGGGGCGCGCCACCCCTAGGTGTGGGCCCCTGGTGGCTCCCCTCTGGCTCTCCTTCTGGATGTGTTCCTCCTATGGACTTTTAGGAACCCCCGGATGTCCCCCTTCTTCTGATCTTTTGAAATATGGTATCTCGATGGTGCTTTTTCCATCAGATTTGTTGTCCTGGTGTTTATTCTCCAAAAATTATAAAACATGCAAAATAAGATAAAATAACATAAGAGATGCATCATAACATGAAATATATCGATGAATAAAAGAAAATTATGATATAAAATACTCCCTCCGTCCAGGTTTACCAGGCTCCTAAGAGAATACACTGCGACCAAGGCCTAATTTTACTGGTTGTGTGGCTAACCAATCGGCAGTTAATTTCGTCATTAGGGCAGTAAATTACGGCATGCAAAACGTCTCCTCGATGGCCAGGAAAAAACGGAAACTAAACCCGCTAATTTTGCTTGCATGCACTCGTCAGTTTTCTTTCCCCCGTCTATCCCTTCTTCCCCGCGCTGATGGAAAATTTCCATGGAAAGCTCCCGCTCGATCAGCGCCAAATACAGCGCGCTAATCTTTTGATTCCAAAAACAGCGCGCGGTAATCTGGGTGGTTATATACAGAGACTCATCGCCTCCATCGCCTCCATCTCCTTCATCTCTCTCCCTCTCGCAATGGCAGACGAACCACCGGAGAGCTCGTCGCGCCGTGCACCGCGAAGTCTCGGACTGACTGGGCTCCGCGCGCTTGCTCCGTTCCTCAAGGGAACAATCTTGGCCATGCCCTCGCGGCGCACCGTCCACCCGCAACCAAGCACCGTTAGGCGCGTCGGCTTGATGCGGCCGCAAGTTTCATCGTCAATCGGCAGCCGCGGCGGTCAGTTGCCTCTTCCTTCCGTGGACTCGAGCGGTAGAGGCGGAGGAGCTTTCTTAGGCGACCCACCTCTGGACGCTGCAGGGATCGGTATCGGCGTCCTGGAAGCAGGCAGTCGTTCTGTCGTCGACGCCGGAAGCGGTGCTGCAACCGCGACTGGAGGTGGCCGTGCTGCAACCTCCACGGGGTCGGGTGCTGCAAACCCTGGCGGTGACCGTGCTGTGCAAGGCGGAGGCGCTGCTGCAACCTCCACGCGCGGCGGAGGTGTCGTCGACGCCGGGGGCGGTGATGCAATCTTTACCGGCGGTGGCCGTGCTGCAACCCCAACTGGAGGTGGCCGTCCTCTCCAAGCCGGAGGAGCTGCTGCAACCTCGACGCGCGGTGGCCGTCCTCTGCAAGCCGGAGGAGCTGCTGCAACCTCGACGCGCGGCGGCGGTTCTGTGCAAGCCGGAGGAGCTGCTGCAACCTCTACGCGCGGCGGTGGTGCTGTGCAAGCCGGAGGTTCATGTCGCCGTCGCCGTCAAGAGACAAGGGCGAAGAAAATAGCTGTTGTTCCTGAGGACCCTGCGCTCAAGATGGGTGGTGGATTCAGCGTCGACGTCAACGGCAGCTTCTTCAACACTACAGGTTCGTCATATGATTTCTGTTAGTTTTAGATCACATGTAGTTGTAGATCACATGTAGTTGAAAACTCATAACACCTTTCATCGGTGGCTTCTTCCTACAGTTGAGTCTCAGGGACTTCTTCATTCTTGTTTTCATCGGTGGCAACGACAAATGATGACGGGTAGCGACGGCAGCACACACACACACCTTTCTTGGTAACACCGTCAGTGGTGGCACAATCGGAACACCAAAATTTGTCGTTCAACAAAGGCATCTCACACTCTAAGCAACGACAAAGGTCAAGTGGAACCGGCAGCCTACAGCCTGGGCAAAGGAACTTAACGATGTCACCTTCGACACCACACTGACCACATACCGGAGGAGTGACGCATCCACGGCAGCTAGACATGTACGTGAACAAAGGATTCACGCGATCAGCGCCGATCTTCAGGATGAACTCAAGATGAGCGGACATTTTCTCGGTTCTCCATTTCAGATTCTTCCTAGCCACTTCATCGCCATCTTCAACATCCTCCCTGCCCCTTTTCTTCTTCTCATCAATCGCTGCTCCCGCGACGCCAAGAACTTCCACCTTCACAGCTTTGTTGCCATCTTCCTCAAGAACGGGCTGCACGGATGGGTCTGCGTCCATGGATGACAGAGAAATTGGCTTGAACTGGTACCGGTGGTCTACAATGCTTGTTCCATATATAGCCTCCCCAAAACGCGTACACACAGCTAGTGCTAGCAACTCCAAAAAAAAACGCGTCAAGGAACACGCATGCAGCAAGTTCCGCTCGGCCAGGAGTCATGCAAAACGCGTCAAGGAACGCATGCAAAACGCGTCAAGGACGAAACCAGCAGGTTTCACACCACATGCAAGGTCTCCTCCAGTTTTTGTTTTCACACAGCATGCAACGAGTACAGACATGGAAATGAGCCCACGCACTAGCTGTCACAATTATTACCGATACGGGTTTTGAGAAAATTAATTCTTACGGGCCTTCCATGAGCTTAATTCCTGGACAAATAGAAATTGCTTAGGAGCCTGGTAAACCTGGACGGAGGGAGTAGTGATTTAAAATGGACGTATCAACTCCCCCCAAGCTTAGATCTCGCTTGTCCCCAAGCGAAACTGAACTCAGAAAACATGACCACAGGTTTATGGAGTGAAGAGTCGATAAATAAAATGCGGACAAGAAGCATCACATTTACCTATGCACCAATCATTACAGACAGCAACTTCCTCTCATATAGCTTAACTTGAAGCAAGTAAAGGGAGTCACAAACAAAGATACAAAAGAGAGAATCAAAATTGGTAATGGCAAACTTCGTTCTTGGTTAGAGAACATTTAATGAAATTATACTTATCTTAGGTGAAGTCTTTATAGCAAGGTTTATAGTGTAGGGCTTAACATGTTTGATTATAACAACTCTTTTATAGTGATTTATAGCTTTCAAAGTAATATTCATTCAGATAATAAATCATGTGCTAAACAAACAAGGATGGAAAACATGATTGAATAAATCAACACATAGATGATATAAAATGCATGACACTCCTCCCAACCATCGCAGAGGGAAGCATTGACCACTCATGCGCTAGAGTTTTTATTTTAATAAACAGAGGTATAAAATGCATGACACTCCTCCCAACCATCTTACACAAACCATGGCTAACCGAATCCTCGGGTGCCAGCCAACAATCACAAACCATGGAGGAGTGTCTAAATTTTGAGAGGTGTATATTTATGTCAACGAATGGCAAACAGAAAATACAGTGCGTCACAAGACAACTAGACTCACAAGAGCGGCTCCCATAGAAGGACGCAACCGGTATAGAAGGTCATCCCTCTTTCTCTTTTGTTTACACAATTATGCTTTGACTGATAAATCAGGGGCAAAAAGAGTGAAGAGAATTTGTATTATTATTTGGGGCTGGGAACCCCACTGCCAGCTCTTCTAGCATTTGGATAAGCGGATGAAGCCACTAGTCCAGGTGTGTGAGTCCTATCAACAAGTGAGATAAAGATTCTCTATTTTCATCCTCATGAGCTAAAACAGGAACACAAAACAGGAGCAATTTGAAAGTTTTAAAGGTAGCACATGAGCAATTTACTTGGAGTGGCGGTGAAATACCACATGTAGGTACGTATGGTGGACACGAATGGCAAGGTTTTGGGTTTAAGGTTTGGATGCACGAGAAGCATTCCCTCTCAGTACAAGGTTTTTGGCTAGCAAGGCTGGGTAGCAAGCATAAGAGTTGAAGGAAAACAAACATATATACATATGATGAAACCAATCATGCAATATTCATTGAAAGCACAAGCGATCTTAACTTGTGAATACTAAGTTTATGAGCTAATGGGCAAATTCATCTTTCTTAAACTAGAAACTCAAATTATTATTTCTGCTGACCCAAGCTAAGTTTGCCAAAACCAACTAGATTAACCTGATGGTCTCTAGAGTGATACCAAATACTAATAACAAGCTCAACCATATGACAGAAGTTGAAAACTGAAATAATATGCATAGAAAGTAAATGAAGAAACTTCTCATTAATATTTCAAACCGGCAACTCACACGAACGGATACAACGATAACCAACTAGGGAGAGACACTTCCATACTGCAAACCATCCTATATGATAACCTCTCTACTCATGACATAATTCTACTGAAAAAGTAAAAGATCAAAGATAGTGATGTGATACCGCGACACTCCTCCAAGCTTGCAACAAGCCGAGGGGATGCCAAACCCAATGACGAATCAATTCTTCGGTGGTGGTGGTGAATCCTTCTCATCCTTGGTCTTCCAAGGTAAAGGCTCTCCATCCACAAATGACGTCATGGTCTCCATCATCCTGAAACTAGCAGCATAGCTTATACATTTAAACCTGTACTCATACTCATAGTTCTGGCTCTGCACGTCATAGAGTTGTGCTTGAAGATCATTGGTGATCTTGGTGAGTGAGAGAATCTCCTCCCAAAGCTTCAAATTCTCCCTCTTGTATTCAGCGATCTGTTATGTCTTTATCCTGTCAATGATCTCAACTTCATGCTCCGCCATCTTCTTGTACCTGAAAACTTCTTGCTCCAGTTCTTCCATCCTAGCTTCCAGACTTCCCTCTCCTCTAGGGTCCCGAACATCTTCAATCTGCACCTTCCCGTCCTTGAGCAGCAACTCCTTGGGATGCATCTTCAACTCGTTCAAGTACGGGTTGACGACGTTGTCAAAGAAACTGTCTTTAGGAGTTCCAGGAGAAGCCATTGTTGCTCTAGATCTGAAGATGTAATCTGGCAGAAACAGCTCGAAACAGAAACACGGAGAGAAAACGATATACGGACCTCGGGGGATCTGGGGGATTATATAGCAAAAAAATTCATAACGAAAGGAAAGTCCCGGTCGAAAACAAGTCGGAGAGGGGCTCCGGGGCGCCCACACCTAGGGCTGGCGCGGCCAGGAGTGGGCCTGCGCCACCCTATGGTGTGGAGCCTCTGGGCTCCGTCTCCCTCTCGTTTCCGGCTCATAATTTTTCATATTTTCTAAAAAAGCAAAAATATAAGTTGGAATATGTTTCGCGAACATTTTCTTACCAAACCTGTTACCTATTCGAAAACTGACTCTGCAATTTCTGAAATATGCTTCCTAATAAACTCTTCCGGGATCATGGCTTGAATACAATCAACATTTTCATTATAAGGATCTCCGGAGATATAATGCTTGAGTCTTTGGTCATTCACCACTTGTGAAGAGTTTTCTTTAAGGGAAACAATTTTTATTGCCCTCGAATAATATACCTCTTTGATAACAAAAGGTCCTTCCCATCTCGAGAGTAATTTTCCTGCAAAAAATCTAAGACGAGACCTATACAATAGCACTTTCTCACCAACATGAAATTATCTTTTAATAATTGTCTAATCATGCCACCTTTTAACTTTCTATGTAAAGAGCTTAGCATTTTCATATGCTTCACTCCTCCATTCATCTAATGAACTTAAGTCAAGCAGCCTTTTCTCACCAGCAAGTTTAAAATCTCTATTTAGGTCTTTCACTGCCCAATAAGCTTTGTGTTCTAATTCTAGGGGCAAGTGACAAGCTTTTCCATAAACCATTTTATGAGGTGACATGCCCATGGGATTTTTTTTAAGAAGTTCTATAAGCCCACCGAGCATCATTTAATTTCTTAGCCCAATTTTTTCTAGATTTGTTAATAGTCTTTTGCAAGATAGATTTGATTTCTCTATGTGATAACTCTACTTGTCCACTAGTTTGAGGATGATAGGGTGAAGCAATTCTATGATTAACATCATATTTAGCAAGAGTTTTTTCTAAAACCACCATGAATCAAATGAGAACCCCCATTAGTCATAAGATATCTAGGCACACCAAACCTAGGAAAAATAATGTCTTTAAGCATTTTTATTGAGGTTTCACCATCAGCACTTTTAGTAGGTATAGCTTCTACCCATATAGTAACATAATCAACAGCAAAAAGAATATGAGTATAGCCTTTTGAAGGAGGGAAAGGACCCATAAATTTAAAACCCCAACAATCAAACGGTTCAATAACAAGAGAATAATTCATAGGCATTTCATTATGTCTAGAAATATTTCCAACCCTTTGACATTGATCACAAGATAAAACAAATTTTCTAGCATCTTTAAAGAGAGTAGGCCAATAAAAACCTGATTGTAGAACTTTACGTGCAGTTCTATCTCCAGCGTGATGTTCTCCATAAGCACTACTATGCCATTTTCTCAATATCTCTTGTTGTTCATTTTCAGGAACACATCTTTTCATAATACCATCAACATCTTCTTTATATAAGTGTGGGTCATCCCAAAAATTATGCATCAAATCATAGAAGAATTTTCTTCTTTGCTGAGCTGTAAAGGTATGAGGAAAAATACTTGGAAACAATAAAGTTAGCATAATCAGCATACCATGGACTCTCTTGAGAGCTCACTTTTCTTTTAGCTAACCGTTCATTAGGAAAACTACCATTAACAGGAAAAGGGTCATCGGGGATATTTTCTAATCTAGACAGATTATCAGCAACAGGATTTTCAGCACCCTTCCTATCCACAATATGTAAATCAAACTCTTGTAAGAGAAGCACCCATCTAATAAGCCTCGGCTTAGCATCTTTCTTTTCCATAAGGTACTTAATAGCAGCATGATCAGTATGAATAGTAACTTTAGAATCAACAATATACTGCCTAAATTTATCACAAGCCAAAAACTACACCTAGGAATTCTTTCTGAGTGGTAGCATAATTCTTTTGAGTAGCATCAAGAGTTTTACTAGCATAATGAATAACATTTAACTTCTTATCTATCCGCTGTCCAAGAACAACACCTACAGCATAATCACTAGCATCACACATAATTTCAAATGGTAAGTTCCAATCAGGTGGTTGAACAATAGGGGCAGATATTAGAGCCTTTTTTAAAATTTCAAAAGCTTTTTTACAATCTTCATCAAAAAAAAATGGTACATCTTTTTGAAGAAGATTAGTAAGAGGTTTTGATATTTTAGATAAATCTTTAATAAACCTTCTATAGAAACCAGCATGACCAAGAATACTACGAATACCTTTAACATCCCTGGGACAGGGCATTTTCTCAATAGCTTCAACTTTAGCTCTATCAACTTCAATGCCTCTTTCCGAGATTTTATGTCCAAGAACAATTCCTTCATTAACCATAAAATGGCATTTCTCCCAGTTAAGAACAAGATTAGTCTCCTCACATCTCTGCAAAACTTTATCAAGATTCTGCAAACAATTATCAAAACAAGTCCCATAGACGGAAAAATCGTCCATGAAGACTTCCACAATTTCTTCACAAAAACCATGAAAGATAGCAGACATGCATCTTCGAAAAGTAGCAGGAGCATTACATAAACCAAAAGGCATACGTCTATAAGCATAGGTTCCATAAGGACAAGTGAAAGTTGTTTTCTCCTGATCAAGCTTTTTAACAGCAATTTGAGAAACCCAGAATAACCATCAAGAAAGCAGAAATGAGTTTTCTTAGACAACCTTTCTAACATTTGATCAATAAAAGGCAAAGGATAATGATATTTCTTAGTGACTTTGTTAAACTTCCTAAAATCAATGCACATCCTATAACCAACTACTACTCTTTGAGGAATGAGTTCATTATTTTCATTTGGCACAACAGTCATCCCTCCTTTCTTAGGGACACAATGCACATGACTAACCCATCTACTATCAGCAATAGGATAAATAATGCAAGCATCAAGGAGTTTCAATACCTCATTTCTTATCACATCCTTCATCTTAGGATTTAAACGGCGTTGATGCTCAACAACTGGCTTTGCATCAGGTTCAATATTAATAGCATGCTGACATATAGTAGGAGAAATCCCTTTCAAATCATCAAGAGTATAACCAATAGCACCTTTATGTTTCTTCAATACCCTGAATAATCTCTCCTCTTCCTTATCAGAAAGTTGAGAACTAATAATAACAGGATATAATTTCTTATCATCAATACGAGCATATTTAAGATTATCTGGAAAAGGCTTTAAATCAAAAACAAGATCTTCCTTGGGTGGTAATGTTGTACCCAAGTCTTCCACAGGTAAATTATGTTTCAGCATTGCTGGCTGATGTAGGAAAATCTCATCAATTTCATTCCTTTCTTCCATAAAGACATCACTTTTGTGGTGTTCCATGTATTGTTGCAAAGGATTGTTAGGAGCAAGAGAAATAGCAGCCAATTGTTCAACTTTACAATTTTCATTAGGCAGTTCAGCTTCATAAGGTGCTTTAGCAAATTTGGAGAAATTAAATTCATAAGACTCTCTATCAAAATTTGTAAGAATTTTCTCCTTTTTACAATCAATAACAGCACCATAAGTATTTAAGAAAGGTCTACCAAATATAATAGGACAAGTATCACTAGCAGAAGTGCCTAGTACTAGAAAATCAGCAGGATATTTAGTTTTACCACACAGGACCTCCACATCTCTAACAATACCAATTGGAGAAATAGTTTCCCTATTAGCAAGTTGAATAATCACATCAATGTCTTCAAGTTCACATGAACCAATTTCATGCATGATTTCTTTATAAAGCTCATAAGGAATAGCACTAGAACTAGCACCAATATCACATAAACCATAATAACAATGATCACGTATCCTAACAGAAAGCACAGGAACACTGGGTTTCCTAGGTTTACTAGGATGAGAGGCAATATTAGAAGCATCTTCACAAAATATAATGTGTCCCTCTTCTACATTTTCAGAAACAAGGTCCTTTACTATTGCTACTGTAGGTTCTACAGTTATTTGTTCCTCAGGTTCTACATGTTTCCTTGCACTTTTATTAACCACACTAGCTAACATAGAGTGTTCTTTTACCTTAGCAGGGAAGGGCATTTTCTCAATATAAGGTTCAGGCACAATAGAATCAACAGTATGAACTTCTATATCTCTAGCAGTTACACAATTAATAGTATCTTTATAAGGAGCATGGTACTTGTCCCATTTCTTTTTAGGAATATCAAAACAAGAAGCAAAAGCCTTATATAAGTTTGCAACAACTTGAGAATCAAGACCATAAGCAACACTAACATTTTGCAAATCCTTAGATGACATAAAGGTTTTAATGCATTCATAGTCATAATTTATACCTGACTTTCTACCTTTGTCATTCTCCCATGCTTCAGTGTTTTCTTGAATACGGTCAAGAAGATCCCATTTAGCTTCATCCTTCATACGTGTAAATGATCCAGAACAAGAAGCATCCAATAAATCCTTATCATGAAGAGGAAGCCTTGCATAGAAATTATTAATAACAATATTACTGGGGAGATCATGAATGGGGCATTTGAGCATTAGTAACTTCAATCCCCCACCCCCATGCTTGGGCAATACTCTCTCCATCATGATGCCAAAAATTATATATATAATTCCGATCTCTATGTATTTCACTTGGAGGATAAAATTTAGAATAAAAGAGAGGTACAATTTCCTCCCATTCAATAGTCTGGCTATTTTTCAGAAGTTTGAACCATTTAGAGGCCCGGCCTGTCAATGATAGAGAATAATTTCCTCTTCACTTGGCTCATTGTAATACCTGCACACTTGAACAACTCGCATAATTCATGTAAAAAGAGCAAATGATCACCGGGATGGACATTTCCATCACCTGAATAGCAGTTATCCATAACATGTTTAACAATCTTTATAGGTATTTTATAAGGATCCAAATCATCATGCAGTGGGTCACTTACTACCCTAGCAGTGGTAGCAGTGCCCGCAAATAAGGACTCAAAAGGAGTTCCAAACATAGTGTAATAAAGCAGTAGACAGAAATAAAAAAACAGAAATAAAAACAACACTTACATCAAAATCTTCCTTTATCAATTACACTTCCCAATAGCGGTTCACTCCCCAGCAACGGCGCCAGAAAATAGTCTTGATGACCTACAAGTATAGGGGGTGTATTGTAGTACTTTCAATAAATAAGAGTGTCGAACCCAACGAGGTGCAGAAGGTGTTGACAAGCAGTTTTGGTGAAGGAATAACTGTAAATACTGGAAAATAGATTTGTAGGGGTTTTTGATATTGCAGATAAATAAAGTGCGAGTAAATAAAATGCAGTAATAATAATTGCAGCCAGTGGCCCAATCCTTTCTTCAGCAAAGGACAAGCCGGTGAGTTTACTTATTATTAACAAACGTTCTCGAGGACACACGGGAGGTTTCTGTCAAGTGCTTTTGTTCCATGCAGCTGAATAACTTTGGTGCTTTGATAAGTGTTGTGTGGGTGAACCTATGATAATGTATCGTCCCATCCAAGACTAATACATACTTGTGATTATACCCCTTGCAAGCATCCGCAACTACAAGAAAGTAATTAAGAAATAAATCTACCCACAACTTTAAACTCCGGGGTCCTACGCTCCCTCGTGTAATGGTTTCCTAACGGGAGTTTAGGTTTCTGTCACTCCAGCAACCCCACAATTAGTAGCAAAATACACGATGCATTCCCCTAGGCCCATAAATGGTGAAGTATCATGTAGTCGACGTTCACATGACACCACTAGAAGAATAACACCACAACTTAAATATCAAACATTAAATATTATTCAACATTACTTCACTACTAACAACTTTACTTCTCCCATGTCCTCAAGAACAACACGAACTACTCACAACAAATCACATGGATCATAATCAGAGGTGATATAATGGATGATAACAATCTGGCCATAAAGTGCAAACACCGATAAATCTCACAAGCATCAACTACTAACAAGTAATCCACACTGGGAGAGAGACCTAATGCAAAACAGCGATAGAGGCCCCTAATTGTTACAGCGGGATGAAGGTGGATGATGAGGGTGATGGTGCTGGTGGTGATGATGATGACGATGACGATCTTGATGATGCCCGGAGCGATGACGGTGACGATGGCGTTGATTTCCCTTCTCCGGAGAGGAATTTCTCCGGCAGATTTCTCCCTGCCAGAGAGCTTTTCTCTCTCAGGTGTTTTCCGCCCCGCAGCGGCAGCGGAATAATTCTTCGAGGATGGAATGAGGTATAGGGTTCCCTCGGGACCACGGGGCAAATATGACCCCCAAAGGTGGGCCAGAGTGGCCACATCCCTAGGTGGCGCGGCCAGGGGGCGCGCCACCCCTAGGTGTGGGCCCCTGGTGGGCCCCCTCTGGCTCTCCTTCTGGCTGTGTTCCTCCTATGGACTTTTACAAACCCCCGGATGTCCCCCTTCTTCTGATCTTCTAAAATATGGTATCTCGATGGTGCTTTTCCATCAGATTTCTGGTCCCGGTGTTTATTCTCCAAAAATTATAAAACATGCAAAATAAGATAAAATAACATAAGATATGCATCATAACATGAAATATATCAATGAATAACAGAAAACTATGATATAAAATAGTGATGCAAAATGGACGTATCAAGAGGTACAACTGGTAAGAAGGTAAATTCTGTTGAAGAAACATCCTCTTTGAAAGAAAGACTTGATTCTATTATGTCTATGCTTGTGAATGTCCATGCTCCTATTGATCCAAATAATGTTCCTTTCGCCTCTTTGGTTGCTCAAGAAGAGAATGTTGATGTGAACTTCATTAAAAATAATAATTTCAACAACAATGCTTATAGGAATAATTTTGGTAGCAACAATTATATAAGTAGCCTCGGTGGTCTAGATTAGATTGGATCCCCCTCTCGGTGGTTCTCCTAGCCTTATATAAGTAGCTAGGTCTCAAACCATGGCCGAGGGGGTTACAAACCCTAGATTTAGGTCGGTACAAGTTTCCTTCTTGACCCGGAAGTCTTTGCGGGTGGGCTTCAGTTGGGCCTTCTAGAACTGTAAGTTGGCACCTCCCCTTGGGCTTAAGTCTTGGGCCATGGACCGGGTAGCCTCACCCGATAGGTCCAGGATTCATCCCCACGTCAGTATCCCCCGAGTGTTTGTTCGACTGAGAATCAGTCGAGTTGGAACTCATAGTCCGCTCTTTGATTTCTTCGACTGGTCGTTCAATCGTCTGATTTAAAGGGTGTGTACCCTGTGCATGTTGCACTTTCGTACTCGAGTATCGAGTGATTAAATGTGCCTTGTATCGTCTGTTTTCGCAGAAGGATGTGGCTCAGTCGCTTGGCTCCCCTGAGAGATCAGGGCCAATTAATTGCATCTAGGGCAAACACGGTTCTAGCCTACTCAAATTCGAGACCTCCGACTCGAACTTGGCTAGGTGATCGTTGCGACTGGGCCGTTGTGGTGACCCAACACACCACTGCCTGTGTAGTGCGCAAGTCGGTGACATAATACTCACAGAAGGACTTATCCGTGAATATTACATCTCTCGGAGTGGTACAACAGAAACACTGCGGGTCCAAGCAAATCTATAGGATACAAACTTCATTACAAAATCTTGAGAATCTCTTTGATGAATCAAAGAAGATCTCATACAAATGAAACTTAAAAAGAAGCAATTCGAAGATCCAAGCTGGAGAATTACTCTAGCTCAGAACTAAATCCACTATGGCTGATGTCAGCTCTAATCTATGGCTTCAACAACTAAGTCCGAGAATGGACTCCACCTACACCTTTATAGCTTCTCCTCCAGCAGCGTTGTTGACGATGATGCTTTCCTGACTAAGTAAGATGTGACTCCATCTGGCTTCATGAGGTAGTGAAGGCTTCACTATGACGACTTCCCTCAGGCTTCAACTCTAAGCAGGGGGTCAAACGGGAACGAATGAGTAACGAGCGTTACTCAACAAGTTCATGATATATAGGGGATAGTTTGATGCACTAACTACAGCTTTAGACTCAAAAGAGTCATAAGCTAATGCAAGGTTTTTGTAAATCTTTCTTCAAGAGGTTGCTTTTAATTCTGAAGACTATGCCCACCAGATCTTCACAGGATTAGAACTTTCATGGAGTTTCCTTTCCTGCGGCGTTCGCAGCTCCTTCCCGGAACAATGGGTAACATGCCACATCCTTTTACACTCTGCAGAGGTGCGTTACTTTACCCATGGACGACCAAGACTATGTTGCACAACCAGGCTCGAGATCCTGTCCACTCCTACTCAGGTGTGGGGCCCGGTTGTTGGTCCAAGCCAAAGCATGCTTCTCCGCACAACGCATGCCCACCCATTTCTGCCAGCAGGTTGAACGCCTGATTCCACCCCTCACGATGGATATCTACGCGCCCCTGGCAGACCATCATAGACCCGCAGAGTCCGTGGGAATTAAGGGATCCCACCCATGTGCATGTAGTCTCACAAGACCTACAGCGTACGTCTCTGGCAGCCCGTTGACATGCCAACGAGAAAAGATCACGGCTGACTTACTCCCCCCATAGAAGACCCATGGTTAACGCGAATTTACAGCGCAAGAATCCTGACGGCAGTTGTTGTTAAATCCTAGGTAATACGTTCCCGTGCAGATGGAACCTTCCTTTGACCTATTCATCTTACCATGGTTCCATCCGCCACCAAATAGAACACTACCACTCGGGTAGTCATTCAATTAGTCATATTATTGTAAAAAATAGGATCATGTATTCTTTTGAGACTAGGTGGTAATACGATGTAGTTTTTGAAATTAGTTTGTTATGAAGTACTTCAAAGGATATGAGCAAGTCATGAACTTGCCTGAGATTGAAATAACCATAATACCCAATGTCTTCGGGGTTCGAGGGTCGCGTAGACAATTCCGACATCTGAAAGATAGCAAACTGGTCCTGGCAAGGACTACAGAAAACACTGGCAAGGATGATACATGCATAGTAATGAGATGCATCGTGAGTTACTGACAGGGGGATGCTAACCCGGTATGCCAAGCTCTGAGGAAATAACCCGGCCCAAAGGATGGTGTGCAGGATTCGGCTAAGAATAAAGAAGCTTGTGGAGGCCCAAACTTGTGGGCTTAACGGCCCGGATTATGGGCTATTGTAAAGGAAAGTTATGGTTAGTGCGCCGTGTCCATGTAGGATCCGGAATATGCCCTGCCGAATAAGCTAGGGGGTACGGGTGCTTTATAAACCGACCCTCAGGTATAGTTTAAGATAGAGATCTAAGAACCCTAGCAATATCGCGTGATATCGAGCATCCAGTGTAAACCCTATCGAATTATCGTATCGAGAATAGAGATCCGGCAACTTCGATTGTCGGCTACCAGGTCAAGTTGTACCATGTCTTCCCTTGAGCTAAACCCTCTCCCAAACGCCTGTGTCGACTTGCCCCAAGATCAGTTACCCCTGGTAACAACTGTCATGATTATCCCACGACAGTTGGCGCCCACCGTGGGGCCTGCGTCCAAAGGTGTTTACATCACGGGAGAAGCTCGGAAGGGCATGGAGAATCTTGTCATTGGCGAAATCTACATCGACCACGAAGAAGAAAAGATGGTGGACGATTCCGGCTGGGGGCCAGAGTCGGATCACCTCGACTCCGGACTTATATTGACGATCGGCCGGATCAACATCTTCGTCGGCACGGTACGAACGACTAATTTAAAAGGACAATATCATGTGCATACTACAGGAACTTCTAGCAGGAACAAAGAGACGTCAAAGCAAGCGGCAAATTCGGTTTCATCAGCCGCGCCGGGATATCTTAGATGGGCAGAACAAGAGATAACGTGGAGTAGAAGAGATCATCCGGAAAAAGTGGAGCGTCCAGGAGTCTTGGCGTTGGTGGTTGCTCCACAGGTTAATGGTTACGAGCTGAAGAAGGTCCTGATGGACGGTGGAAGTAGCATCAACATCCTTTATTGGGAGACCTTCTTACGGATGAGTCTCAAAGAGTCCCAGCTGCAGAAAAGTTCGACAATCTTTCACGGGATCGTACCGGGTCACGCGGCGAGCCCCGAGGGAAGGATCACCTTGGAAGTTGCTTTTGGAGAATCGACGGATAATTATCGAGTTGAGTGGCTCACGTTCGAGGTGGTCAAGTTGCGCAGTTCTTACCACGCGCTGTTGGGGAGGCCGGCTTACGCCCAATTCATGGCTAGGCCGTGCTACGTGTATTTGCAGCTGAAAATCCCGGGTCCTAAACGGACCATCACTATACATGGGAACCGGGATATAGCGGCCGAGTGCGACGAAGGAGATTCAGTTATGGCCGAGCAGGCATGCAGGAAGGAAGAGCTCGAATATTACCGGTCTCAAGTAAATCCGGACGATAGAACAGCCTCGAAAAAGCCGAATACTGAGGATGAGAGAGCAAAATTCAAGGCAGCGCAAGACACCAAGAAGATAGATTTTGTCGAAGGGGATTCTACTAAGCAGTTTACCATAGGGTCTAACCTGGGAAAAGAGCAGGAGGGAGCGCTCGTGGAGTTCATTCGCTCGAATGCAGATGTGTTTGCCTGGACACCTAGCGACATGCCGGGTATCCCTACAGAATTGGCTGAGCACAGTTTGCATGTGGATCCCAAGTCCAGGCCCGTGAAACAAGGTTTGAGGAAAATGAATGAGGAAAGAAGGAAAGCTATAGGCGAAGAGATCGCTCGGCTATTGGCAGACGGCTTTATCATGGAAGTATTTCACCCGGATTGGTTGGCTAACCCAGTTCTGGTGATGAAAAAGACCAACGAGTGGAGGATGTGCATTGACTTCACGAGTCTCAACAAACATTGTCCAAAGGATCCGTTCGCGCTGCCAAGGATAGATCAGATTATAGACGCAGTAGCTGGAAGCGATCTGTTATGCTTCCTGGACGCATATTCCGGGTATCATCAGATTAAGCTCAAAAGGGAGGATTGGGAGAAAACATCATTCATAACCCCTTTTGGGGCCTTTTGTTATAAAACTATGACGTTTGGGTTGAAGAACGCTGGCGCAACTTACCAACGGTGCATTCAAAAGTGCTTTGAGGACCAAATCGGACGTAACGTCCACGCCTATGTGGATGACGTGGTCATCAAGACTAGGAAGGCGGAGACATTCATCGATGATCTAAAGGAGACGTTCAAAAACTTGAGGAGGTACCAGATGAAGCTTAACCCGACGAAGTGCGTGTTTGGAGTTCCAGCTGGGAAATTACTCGGATTCATAGTTTCCGAGAGGGGAATCGAGGCAAACCCGGATAAAATCAAGGCCATCCAGAGTCTGAAAAAACCGGAAAATTTGAAGCATGTTCAAAAGCTCACGGGCTGCGTAGCAGCCTTGAGCCGATTCATATCCAGACTCGGAGAAAAAGCAATACCCTTGTACCGGCTCTTGCGGAAATCAGATAAGTTCGTGTGGGATCAAGAGGCGGACGAGGCATTTGAGGCACTAAAGAAGCAGCTATCTGAAGCACCAGTACTAGCGGCGCCGGGTCCTAAAGAGCCTATGTTACTATATGTGGCAGCTGGCCCCCGAGCCGTCAGCGCGGTAGTCGTTGTGGAACGCCAAGAGGATGGGAAAGGATACCCGGTTCAGAGGCCGGTTTATTACGTCAGCGAGGTATTATCAGAAGCAAAGCAGCGCTATCCACATTGGCAAAAGTTGGTGTTCGGGGTCTTTATGGCCAGCCGGAAGCTGAAGCCGTATTTCCAAGAACATCCCATAACAGTGGTTAGTTCAATACCAATGTCGGATATCATCAGAAACTCGGACGCGACGGGAAGAATAGCCAAATGGGCGATAGAGATGGGGGATTATCATATCAACTACGAACCCAGGTTAGCAATCAAATCTCAAGCTTTAATTGATTTCGTTAACGACTGGACACATACAGGCATGACTACAACGGTTCCAAATTCCGAGTCATGGATCATGCACTTCGACGGATCAAAGCAGTACGAGGGATCAGGAGCTGGGGTGGTGTTAACATCACCCAAAGGAGACAAATTGAGTTACGTGCTACAAATTCACTTCGACTGTTCCAACAACGTGGCCGAGTATGAGGCCCTACTGCATGGCTTAAAGGTAGCCAAAGAAATGAACATCAAGAGGATACGATGCTTCGGAGATTCGGACCTTGTGGTACAGCAGGTGTCAGGAACGTGGGATAGAAAGGACGCAACTATGGCAGCATACCGCAGGGAAGTTGATAGGGTTGCAGGATGTTTTTCCGGGTATGAGGTGGAGCATATAGACAGAAGAAAGAATGAGGCAGCCGACGCCCTCGCCAGACTCGGCTCGCGCAGAGAGCCGGTTCCACCTAACATTTTCCTGGACGAATTATGGCGACCATCAGTTAAAATCGAGTCAGAGGAGGAATTGGCAAATCAAGACCCGGATTCAGGACTCGTAGCCACTGTACGTACTATTCCCGAGTGGACAGAACCGTTTTTGGCCTACCTATCACGAGGTGAGTTACCACAACAGGAGGTATTAGCAAGGCAAATCTTGAGGCGAGCAAAGGGGTATTCTATCATCAATGGGGAATTGTACAAGAGAAGTGCAGCAGGAGTCTTTTTGCGCTGCGTAGCGCCGGAAGAAGGCAGACAGATTCTTAAGGAAATCCATGAAGGCGACTGCGGACATCATGCGTCCACAAGGTCTCTTGTGGCTAAAGCTTATCGACACGGGTTTTTCTGGCTCACGGCCCTAACGGATGCGGAGCGATTGGTAGCAAGGTGTGACGGATGTCAAAGGTACGCTCGCCAAACCCATGTGCCGGCTATGGAGTTGCGGACTATCCCGTTAACTTGGCCGTTTGCCGTCTGGGGTATGGACATGGTTGGCCCCTTCCATATGTCACCATGCAAGAAGACACATCTTTTGGTGGCCATTGATAAGTTTACCAAGTGGGTTGAGGTTATGCCAGTTACTAATTGCGAAGCAGCTATAGCAGTCAAGTTCCTGAAAAGGATTATCTACCGGTTTGGGTACCCCCACAGCATAATTACCGACAATGGAACCAACATGTCCCTTGGTGAGATGGAGAAGTTTTGTGGCAACAATGGAATCCGGCTCGATGTGGCATCGGTGGCTCATCCCCAGGCCAATGGACAAGTGGAGAGGGCAAACCAAGAATTGCTTCGCGGATTAAAACCACGATTGCGAGTCCCCTGTGTCAGGGCCGCTGGTGCATGGGTCGAGGAACTTCCTTCTGTGGTTTGGGGTATCAACACTACACCTAACAGATCCACTCAGATGACACCCTTCTTCATGGTCTATGGTGCGGAAGCAGTGTTACCGAGTGATATTGTTCACGATTCGCCTAGAGTATCAGCCTACGTCGAAGTAGAGAACGAAAAAACCCGGCAGGACGCCGTAGATATGTTAGAAGAGCAAAGAGAACAAGCCCTGGAAAGATCAGCCATATATCAGCAAGATCTACGAAGGTATCATAGCCGGCGTGTGAAGACCCGGGTATTCCAGGAAGGAGACTTGGTTCTGCGTCTGGTACAGTCAAACGAAGGAAAACACAAATTATCACCACCATGGGAAGGACCATTTATCATAAGCCGGAGCCTGCATAACGGATCATATTATTTGATAGATGCAAGGGAAGAGTCGGCTACAGTCAACGACACCGCACACACCACTTCATCTATGCAAGAAAGAGATAGACCATGGAACGTGGCTCAGCTGCGTCCGTATTATACTTAGTAAAGACTATATTGGCAAGTGGAATTGCACGATGTAATAGGCAGCAGGTTTTCTGACGTACTCTTTTCCTATCCAGGGTACCTTTGGGGACTGGACGGGTTTTTAATGAGGCGGCTTGCTGACCTACATTTTTCATATCAAGTAAAGAGATGGTTATCAAGAAAAGAGATGGTTGTTATCAGTTTTTCATATCAAGTAAAGAGGTGGTTATCAAGAAAAGAGATGGTTGTTATCAGGTTATATATTCTCAGTACAATGCGTATATCTAGGTCTTGGGGGCTGGTCGCTTAAATAGCACAGTTACAAACTCAAAGACCCGGCCATGATGCCTATGAGTTATAAGGGCCGATTACTTGCAAACGAGTACGGCTACAATCTTATAACCGGACAAAGAAGTCCAAATTTCTTGGCTACTCTTACTTAAGCTCGATGTGACTCGCATTAAAGTGGCATGATTCGTTCGCTTACGATGGCAGTTAGTCATGAAACCCGACGGGGATTGGCTGGCTACGTCTTCGTATTGATGTAACAACATGGTATCCACGCGAAAGCCGGCTTACAGTACAAGACAGTCAAAAGGGTCATCTAAACCACAAGTTATGCAGAGTACAAGGCTGAATAGCTGGAAACTCAATGACTATTAAGCATAACTTCAAAACCGATGTGAAACAACTCATGGATCTTTGTGAAAATAGCAATAAGCATTTTGTTCCCTTTTCAAGATCAAGTGTCCTAGACTCGGCAATCCGGGCCCGGTAGCTTGAAATCTTGAAAAGAACTGGCTTACTTGTATAGTTGCAAAAATCCAAATATCCGAGTCTTGGGGACTTGGGGACTTCGAAGCAAAATCCGCTTGTCAATACCCATGAGACCCGGAAATTGAGTTTTCACAAAAGGAACAATAAATAAAACCAGCTATCGAGAACAGATGAGCTTAAACTTAAAAAGGTCGGAACAGGCATCGAGTATATCAAGGCCTTAGCGTGCATTACAAAATACTGGTGAAAAAATATCAAAGGTGCACAGGCGCACCGCCCAAAATATGACTGTTTCAAAAAGTATGTCGACCGACTGACGCTTAAGAAGAGGCATTGGAAACCATATATCACTCGGCGCCCATCTTGGCCTTACCCTTGCCATCATTGGTGGTAGCAGCAGCACCCGGATCGGCGGTGCCAGCCCCTGCAGGGGGCGGAACGACTGATGTTGAGGCAGCAGGAGCAGAGCCGGCTTCAGCTTGTTTCTTGGCAGCCTCCGCCCTTATCGCAGCAGCTTCCTCCTTCCACCGAGCCAGCATGTCATACGGCTCAGGAAGATCCGACTTAATTACTTTATCGGCAGAATCATATGCTGGAACAAGTATGTTAACATCCAGTTCATCAGCAATTACGCTGGCCGGGTAACGGACCTCCTTCTGGACGGCCTGGAAATCCTTTACTGAAAACTTGGATCCGTCAAGCTTGAACTCTGGGAAGCCACCCATAAGCCTCGCTAACTCGAGCTTGGGGAGATAAGCTTTCGCAAGTGCAAGCCCCCGGGTCACTCCAACCCGGCAAGATGAGCGCTTCCAGTGCCGAATCCACTCGGGAATAGTGGATAGGGCGTCCAACAGCCTCTTCAGATCAACATGTCCTCTACCCGGACACCGCAACTCGTCAAGGATCCATCTGGTTCCGGCACATAGCTGCCGGATAACACTCTTTATGGTTTTCAGCTTGGCAATGTCATCTTCATCCGGCATGGCTTCGTCCGGGCCTGAAGTAAAATGAAGATATAAGTCGGAAAACTTTTGCTGTTTGTCAAAAGGATAAACCCGGAGAAGGAAGCATACCAAGCAAAGAACGATAGGTGTCAGATATTTCGACGGAAAGGCTTGTCAGGTCATCTTCGGCTTGGTGAGCCCTTCTTCGGTACTTCTTCATTAATTGCCTATTCCTCCTGGCTTCAGCCTCGGCTGCTTCACGTAAAGATATCTCCTTTTCAATGAGCTTGGCGGCGTCCGCAAGTTTCTCCTCGTATTGAGTCATGAAAGACTGCATGGATGTTAAAAAAGCATTAGTCAGGTAGAAGAGCACAGTTATCAGTCATTGGTATAAGAAAAGTACCGAGCAAGTCATGAATGAACTCACTCGGAACTTGGGGACTGGACAAAGGTACAAGCAATATTAATCGAATTTACCTCGTGTTTGGTTATTAAAGACCCCAAGATGTTTTCCTCGTTAGCCCTTAAGGTGCGCAGAGTTTTCAGCATCTGGGCAAAAGTTAACTCCTCGGAGCGAGTCCCGGAAGAGCCGGCAGCTTGATCATCTGGTAGGGGGGTTCTCCTCGCATTTGGAGTGGAGACCCGGACAGTCTGAGTGTCCGGGTTGGGAGAGCTCATCCTTGTATCTAGAATTTCTATCTCTTCGTCTACTGGTTCCGATAAGGAAGGAGATCCGACTGTTTGGGAAAGTGGATTGTTCAGAGGGCCTTGTTCCCGGTTAGTTGTCGCATCACCACCAGTTGCGGCGTCTGCGTCGTCAGTCGGCTTCTCCACCTGGAGGTTATCCGTTTCTGTGTTTTCCGGGTCACTGACGGTGACTTGAGCGCTGAAGGAAAGATGAAAAAAGGCAGTTATTAATGATGACGGCGGCTTGAATGAAAGTTCGTCAGATGCAAAAAGAAATAATATGGCAAAAACTTACCCGGCATTTACGGTGTAATCCGGTGGGAGCTCGCCACTGGAAGCAGATGAAGTATTCGCAGGAACCACTAGTGGAACCCGGAATTGCCCGGCACGTGGGTGGTTAGGAGAAGGGTGGCGCTGAGGAGAGTTGGAAGAACGAGATGGAGGAGCACTGCCACGAGGGACCGAAGGGGCGGAGATGCCCGGGTTAAGTGGATCTTCACCTGGGGAGCTCCGAGTTACTCTGCGCTTGGCTGGGAAGGAATCCTTCAAGCATGACGAATTTGATAATTGATGGTTAAGTCGTCGCATGACGTCAAAAGAGTAAGGTTCAGAGGATAATGAGGAAAAAGGAACCTTGGACACTGTCCCCCTGCCTTTCCTCTTGGCCCCGACTGTTGCCTCTGGGTCAGACTCGGTTCTCTCCGGGTCGTCTTCATTGTTTCCATCCTCGTCCTCTAGCCCTGCGAACCAGGTGTGTATTCATTGGAAAAAAGATAGACAAGAGGAAAGTAATGCAAGTAAAAATATGCAGATCCTGAGTGAGTACCTTCACTATCGTCAGCCGCCTCGTCCTCCTCTTCCGGGTCTCTGGAGGGGGGAGTGGTTCAACTCTCCAGAAAGGGTCATCAGCCTGAGGTAAAAAGATAAGATTAAGGCTTAGAAGCAGTATCGAGTTGAAATGTGGAAACAAGCTATGAGCGCCGGGTATTACCGCTGGAGCTGGATTTTCCCGGGTAAACGGGGGTAACCCGGCGATGCCCTTTATCGCCTCCAGCTTCTCCGCCAAGAAGCCCTTGATAGTCTTTATAGTATCACCGGTCGCAAAGCTCTTGGTGGAGTAGCGGAGCGCGTCTGTGGTGTGCCCCGAGTACTCGCACATCAATTTGGCGCGAACGGAATTAGGTTGGATTCGGAAATCGACCCAAGTTTTTATTAAATTGAGCCCTAGGAGGCCCTGGGCTGAGAGAATGGCTATCTTGGCTAGCGAAGGAAGGATTGCCTCCCTGTCTGAGTCTGATGCGAAGGCATTGAAAGACTCGGAGGGCTTGAGGGGGGACTCTGAGTAACCCGGCAGCTTCTTTTCGTTGTCGGGGGAGGTATCGTGGCAGTAAAAGAAAGATAGTTGCCAATGTTTAACGTGGGAGTGCAGGTTGAGGGTTGGCATCAAAGAATTCTTACGGCGTTGGATGGATACCCCGCCGCAAGTGAGAAGCGCTCCGTCGCCGCTTTCGCGGCACGGCTTGCACTGGAATAACTCAATGAAAAGAGTCAGACTCGGTGGCATGCACAAGTACGACTCAGATAGAACAATGAAGTGGGTAATGTTCAACATGGAGTTAGGCCCTATGTCGAACACCCGGAGTCCATAATGATCTAAGACCTCCCTAAAGAAAGGATGACCCGGAGGACGAAATCCTCGGGTCACGTGGTCAACGAAGCAGATTACCTCGTTTTCTTCTGGGGTGGGACGAGTCTCATTACCCGGTACCCTCCAGTGGATGTCTTTTTGAGAAGGGAGGGTTCCTAATTCGGCTAGCTCGTCCAATTTGGCTTTTGTGGTTGTGGAACGCCCCCAGTTGGCGGATATGGTTTGGGTGGTCCTCGCCGGAGCCGGTTGTTTTCCTTGTCGCTTGGGAGCCATGGGGCCAGCCTGCAAAACACAAAGAGAAGAGGCGTGTGAAATAAGACCCGGGAATGCTGAAACATCCGAGTCTAAAGGTATCAAGAAGGTACGAAGCTGAGAACTGTCCGGGTATTGAGCACACTTGTGGAAATTATTGGTCACTTACGTAGGGAAAGGTATTTGGGGATGACGGATGGTTGCCCATATTTATATCGCAAATGAAATAGCTGGAAAAGGAGGGTTTTTCCGGGTGTTAATGCAATAAGCGGAAAATCGAGGAGGAATGGATCTAGATGGAAATGCTTGCGGATGATTTTTAAGTAAAATTGGTAATCAATGATGGTTGGAGGATCATTTGTGGCTATAGGGCAGATGATTAAAGGAGTTGGCAAGCCTCGAATCGATCTAATTTGATGCAATCGGACAAATGACTTGCGGGTTGACCTAGATCTGATCTTGGATAAATTGAAGGTTGTGAGGTTAAATTAACTGGTTGCGAGGAGCTTACCGGGGAGATTGGAGTCTAATACGATGGCGACGGGCGGCGTGGCTCGAATGAGAGAAATGGAGGAACAACGGTGACACTTGACGGTGGCACAAGGCGACTCAAGGGCGGGCGCGGCCGCTGGTGATCTTGCGTTGGTAACAGGTGCGGGCTCCTCGCGGTGGTGTTGCGAGGGTGTTGGGAGCAAGGAAGAAGAGGGGAAGTTGTGGCGTGGTGAGGGGCTTAGGGTTGCCCATTAAGTGCTATTTATAAGGCAAGGGTGAGCCTATCCTAACGGCCAGTAGCCGGAAACCGCGGGGTAATGGTTATCAGCAAAGATCTTGCGAGATATGCGTCAAGTATTGGGCGAGGCATTGGGATAGAAGAAGGAAGGGATTTGCCCCGTAATGACGGGACTGATTATCGAGCATGAGATCTTGGCATTTTTGCTGTAGTCCGGACCTGGGAATTTGAACCTAAATGTCTGGAGGCCAAATCCGGGTTATCACATGGCCACCGTGGAGTGAGGCCTAGCCGAATATCAAAACATCTTAACCCGGTCTTCACATGCCCGTATGATCGATATCTTTGCAGGGAATAGCAAGCGCTTCAAGGAGATCCGTGAAGCCCAGGCTATTCTGGGGACTACTGACAGGGGGATGCTAACCCGGTATGCCAAGCTCTGAGGAAATAACCCGGCCCAAAGGATGGTGTGCAGGATTCGGCTAAGAATAAAGAAGCTTGTGGAGGCCCAAACTTGTGGGCTTAACGGCCCGGGTTATGGGCTATTGTAAAGGAAAGTTATGGTTAGTGCGCCGTGTCCATGTAGGATCCGGAATATGCCCTGCCGAATAAGCTAGGGGGTACGGGTGCTTTATAAACCGACCCTCAGGTATAGTTTTAGATAGAGATCTAAGAACCCTAGCAATATCGCGTGATATCGAGCATCCAGTGTAAACCCTATCGAATTATCGTATCGAGAATAGAGATCCGGCAACTTCGATTGTACCATGTCAGGTCAAGTTGTACCATGTCTTCCCTTGAGCTAAACCCTCTCCCAAACGCCTGTGTCGACTTGCCCCAAGATCAGTTACCCCTGGTAACATCTGCCGTGATTATCCCACGACAGTTACCCTGGTAAATACCCCAGCTTACAAGAGTAAGCCACGTTTGACACGATAACCTACTCACATAGGTTTTTAGGTGAAATGTTTCATTACTTGGGGTGATGTGGTTATTACTTGTTTTAGACTTACATGTGTTTCACTTTTACTTAGCAAACAATTGTTATCATGTTTTGGGTAGAAGTGTTTATTACTTTGTTAGATAACAAAACAACAACACATGGAAAACAACTATTAAAAAGATAACAGATATAATTTATTTTTTATTTCAAAGTGTAGAGCTTATGACAAGGAGTTAATTCGAAAATGGTGAACTAGTACATCTAACCCTATCATCACAATACTTGCTAATGATTTGTGATGGTAGGTTTGTTAGGTGTGAAAACATGAGGGTTTTATTAGTAAAGAAAATAATGTTTGTGGTAGTTGTTTATGGTTATAAGGAATATTACAAAAGTCAATTATACATTTTGAAACAAGTTATTAAGTTGGAAAAAATGTTTTATGATTAACATATTTGAATTGAAAATGCTTTGCTATTTAATTTGATATATCATTTTATTTTATTTCTGAAAATATTTGAGTAAGTTATTATTTTATTAATTTTAAATGAATTAAATGATTAGACAAAACTTTGCACACATAAAAACTTGATCAAATGACCTTGAAAACATAATAGATGAGTTGTATTAGTCATTTAGAGCATTTTCGTATATAACTTGTATTTTCTGATTGTTTGAATTATTTCTTATTTTCTCAATTTTAAATGATTTAATTTAATTAAAGAAAATATTGAATTTTAAACTTAATCAAATATTTTTGAAAACTTGATAATCATTTAGATTATATTTTTCTGATTAATTTGGTATATTAGTTTTATTTTTTCTGGTTGATAGAATTAAAGTTATTGATTTAACAAGTTAAATTATTTTTCTGCCAATATTCAAATTGACAGGTGGGACCCACCTGTCATAAACATTTTTAAAACAAAAATAAACAGAAAAAGGGAACATGACGTCACGGTGACATCACGACTACGTCAGCAACAGAGGAACTCTCCTCAGATGGATTCGAATTCGATGTTTGAGTTCAGTTTGATGCAATTAATTCCTCCTCTGAGGTAGAGAGGTTCACGGGGAGCCATTGGGTAGCGGCGCGGTGACCAAATGGTCACCGGCGGCTCACCGGCGTCCATGGGAGCGACGGTGATGTATGGACTTCGGTGATTCGATCGATTTTGTGGTTGATTTTTGAAAGTAAAAGCACCCAGAGGTGCAGAAGCATACCAGGAATTGATTGGTGCGGACGAATTGGCATGGGAAGCTCCACAGCAACGGCGTGCTTCCGTGGCGGCCGGAGGCAGTGAAGAAAAGGATCGGTCGAATTCTTCGGGTCTATCACTTCCCGGCATGCGAGATTCATCATGGATGTAGAGAGGAGCACGACACACCCAATGATGCTCTCGATTCCTCGCGAGGTGGCCGGAATCGATGGCACGCGACGGCGGCCCGACGAACTAGGGCTTGGTTTTGCGGAGAACAGAGCAAACGAGGGAGAGGGGAAATGACTCCAGGTGATAGAGGAGACGAAGGGGATCAACGTGATGCACTTCTCCTGCCTCGAGCGGCAAACAGGAGGTGGCAGTGGTGCGTCGGCGGCGGTGACACGCACAACGCCGTCCTGGAGGAAGACAAGACGGGATTTTACCCCATAACCCCCTGAGAAGATTTAGGTTTTACCAGAAGGTCCTTTTGGCTTTAAAACTGAGAGGAAACCTTTGTTTTTAGGGCCAAATTGTAAACCTAAAAATTAATAAAAAGTATATTTGAATTCCTTATTAAATTTCACATCTCACCATATTTTGTTTTGGTGAATTTGAATAATATTTTTAATTTTTATTTAGGGTGCTAGATTAAGTGATTATGTTGTTTTCTCCTCTTTTAATTTATTTAATAGCTTAAAAATCATGCTAAAGCATGTTTAATAAAAGTACACACTCCATCTTGTGGATACCAAGGTGGTGTATCATAATTGGACACTTTTAGGTATAATCCCTTATAGAAAGTAATTTAGTAAAACTACTTGATACTGATTCTATGCACTGTTGTGAAAATCACTTAATATGGAATTTTATTCCATGTCACACCAAATGATTATAATGGTTGAAGGAACTTGTTTTATTTTTATAATGATATGTAATTTTCATAATTGAAACTCTTCACAGTTTTAATTGACATTTTACTTAGGTAAGTGCAAGTCATGTTGGTTGTTTTTAGTACTTGACCAAGTGAAAAACATGAGTGGTTTTGAGAACTTATTTGTTTGTTTTCCACATAGGTTCTAATTGGGAATATTACCTCATGTTCGTTTAAGGACATGTAATTCTTAACATGGTTATGTGCAGATGAATCTTTTTTATTTCAGGTAGTCTTGTGTAGGAAAAGGATTTGGAAAACAAGATATTAAGCTTGTTTTCATTTACCTTCACATATCAAGACATGTGGATGTAATGGCTTGTTATTATTTTCTCTCTTGATAATTGTTTCCATTAAAGATATAATTATATGTTCCTCATCTCAGATGATCTTGACAAGGAATAGAGATTATAGGGTCTCCAATAATACCTAATGATTCACTGGATAACTGCTCATGTTCCCTTATTGAGGCAGTGTTGCTTCATGTTCTTCTATTGCTTGATGTTCTTCTCTCTAGTTGCTACTAGTCTTATGCTACTGCCTTTGTCATTTGCAAGGAAGATCAACTCATGGATTCCATGTTCAACTATCTCACCCTTGTGGTGAAAAGATCCAGTGTTTCCAACCTTATTTCTTGTGAGTAGAAGATTAAATTTGTTGTAAGGTGTTTGAAGGCGTAAACCCTGTGACCTTGTATGTTCCACTCGATATTTTTAAGGTGTTTATAAGGTGTGCACCTTATTATACCCTTTATTATTTTTATCGAGTTTGAGTGCTCGAAGTAATGTTGTGATGCTAGCTAGGCGTAGCCCCCGTGTGTTGGGGGTGTTTACCTGTCGTTTTAGCATGTAAAGAGAAAAAATGTGATAGTCTTTGTATCTATGGTTGAGAAACCATGTTTTTTATTGCTATGGCTGAGGAGCCATGTGTCTGCTCGAGCTACAGAGTGGCTGGTACAACCTTATTTCTTGTGAGTAGAAGATTAAGAATCCTAAGGGTAAAACTTGCGGAGGTGCGCCACGTTCCACGGGTTGGAGTAGATGCTGTCGTTCTTCGGGTTCTTCAAGCGATAGGCACCTCCTGGGATGACTTCATGAATGATAAAAGGTCTTTCCCATGGTGGCTCGAGTTTGCGTCCCTCCTTTTGCTTGAGCCGTAGCACCAGGTCTCCTACCACGAAGGATCTGTGGCGTATGCAGCGACTGTGGCAGTGGCGCAGCGACTGCTGGTAGTTGTAGATCTTGCGAGTGCGATGTCCCTGATCTCGTCCAGTGCGTCCATATCATCTGCGAGTGACTTGTTCGAAGTTTCCTCGCTATATGCGATGACTCGTGGGGCGCTGAACTTGACGTCCTCGGGTAGCACAGCCTCAGCGCCTTATACCATGAAGCGATTAGTTTGTCGACCGATTCGGTGTTGTTCGCAGGCTCCATAACACCGATGGTAATTCCTCAGCCCAGTGCCCTGCTGCTGGGTGCAGTCGATTGAGTAGCCGCTTCTTTAGACCAGCCGACACTAATCCATTGGATCGTTCGACTTGGCCGTTAGTTTGCGGGTGTGCTCGAGGCAAAGCTGAGTTATTCCTTTTTCCTCAAAGAATTCCTGAGTTTCTTTGGCTGTGAAGTTGCTTCTGTTTTCTGTGATGATGTTGTGTGGTATGCCAAATCTGCACACAATTGAGTTGAGGAATCTAACGGCGCAGTCGGCGTGCGCGGAGGTGACTGGCATAGCTTCTATCCACTTTGTGAATTTGTCAACTGCTACGAGCAGGTATGTGTATCCTCCGGGTGTTGACTTGCGCAGCGGTCCCACCATATCTAGCCCCCATTGAGCAAAGGCCGGGCGATAGGGATCATGTGGAGCTATGTGGCAGGGGCGTGTGGCTTGGGCGCGAACCTTTGGTAAGCGTTGCATCTGTCGACTAGATCTTTGGCGTCTCTGGCTGCCGTGAGCCAGTAGAATCCTGCCCTAAAAGCCTTGCCCATGATTGCTCTCCAACTGGCATGGTGCCCACAGTCTCCTTGGTATATGTCATTGAGCAGCTCTTTGCCATCTTCGGGTGCGATGCATCTCTGCAGTACTCCTGATATACTTTTCTTGTATAGCTCTCCATTGATCACCCAAAAGGATTTGCTGCGTCGTACTATCTGCCTGGCCTGGCAAATGTCTGCTGGGAGCTGTTTGTTGGACAAGTAGTCGAGGTATTTCTGCGTCAAGACTGGCTCGACCAGAAAAATTTGCCTTGAGATATTGTGGATTAGCTCGATGATAGCAATTTGCGGCTTGTTATCTGCTTCCACTGCTGCGGGTGTTCCTGCTGGTTTCTTGACTTTGACTGGTCGTTTGATCATTCTTTCGAAGTAGATCCCTGGTGGGATGGGGGTGTTTGTTGACCCGATGTTTGCCAGTTTGTGCTTCCTCATTGCTCGATCGCGCGATGTGCTTCAGATCGCACCCCTTGAAACTTCCTTCGAGTATGTTGTACATGTCACGGTAGGCGACCATGTTATCCACGATGGCGTCGCACTCCTTCATCGTCTGCTGCACAATGAGATTTGAATCCCTGTATATCATCAATCGAGTGGCCCCGCAGGCAATTGCCATCTTCATGTCGTGCAGGAGGGCCTCGTACTCCGCATCGTTGTTGGACGATGAGTCATCAGGAGGGAAGTCTAGTCGCATGACGTACTGTAGCTTGTCGCCTCGAGGAGATATGGGAATAACTCCGGCTCCGGCTCCTTCGTTTCTTTTCGACCCGTCGAAATACATGATCCAGTTGCTCGTGTATTCTGGGGGTCCTGGTCTTTGCAGCTCCGTCTACTCGCTTAGGAACTCCACGAGGACCTGGGATTTCACAGCGTTGCGCCCTGCGTATACTATGTCCCAGGAGGCTAGCTCGATGCTCCACTTCGCGATTCATCCAGACGCCATGGGGTTGTTCATGATAGTACCGAGTGATGCATTGTTTAGCACCGTGACGGTGTGTTCCTGGAAGTAGTGCTTGAGCTTGCGGGCTGTTAGGACTACTCCATACGCGAGCTTCTTATAGTGAGGGTATAGCTATTTGCACGGCGAAAGCACCTCGTTGATGTAGTATATTGGCCGCTGAACGTCGTACGCCTTTCAGTCCTCTGGCCGCTCGACGACAATTGCCCATCTGACGACTTGGTTTGTTGCGGCTAGGTAAAGGTATAGGGGCTCTTTCTCCTATGGTGTTGCCAATACGCGCTTGCTCTGCAGCGCTCTTTTTAGGTCGATGAACGCCTTTTTTGCTTCATGTGTCCACTCAAACTTATCTGTTTTCTTCAGCAGCTTATAGAAGGGCAGCGCCTGCTCGCCCAATCTCGCGATGAATCTGCTCAGAGAGGCCAGTCGCCCCACGAGCTGTTTTACGCCGCGAAGATTGGTTGGTTCCTTCATTGTCAAGATCGCTTGAATTTTCTCTGGATTGGCTTCGATTCCTCGGGCGGACACCAGATACCCGAGAAGTTGTCCTTCAGGAACACCGAAGACGCATTTTTTCGGGTTAAGCTGGATCTTGTACGCGTTGAGGGCGTCGAATGTCTCCCTGATGTCCTCGAGGAGTGTATCCTCCACCTGAGTTTATATGACGATGTCGTCAACGTACACTTGTACGTTCTTGCCAATAAGCTTGGCGAGACATTTTTGCATGCAGCGCTGATATGTTGCGCCTGCGTTTTTAGCCCGAAGGGCATTGTCGTGTAGCAGTAGAAACCTTGAGGCGTAATGAATGATGTCTTCCTTTTTCATCCTGATCTGATTATAGCCCGAGTAGGCGTCCAAGAAGGAGAGTCGCTGGCAGCCTGCAGTGGAGTCCACGATCTGGTCGATCCGAGGTAATGGGAAGTTATCCTTGGGGCAGTGTTTGTTCACCGATGTATAGTCGATGCACACGCGAAGGATGTCAGTCTTTTTCTTCGGGACCAGCACCGGGTTTGCTAACCAGGTGGATATTTTGATTTCTCTGATGAATTTTGCGGCGAGTAGTCTATTCACCTCTTCTCCGAGTGCCTTCAGTTTGCTTGATAGGTTTGGCGTCTTTGAATACTTCGAGTGAGTGCTCGGCAAACTCCGTGGGTATCCCTGGCATATATGAAGGCTGCCAGGCGAAGATTTCCCAGTAGTCACGGAGGAGTTCGACGAGCACGCCTTCCTATGCGGGCGAGAGGGTGGTGGACACCATCGCCATCTTTGCGGGTTCTGTCGGGTGCACTTGATGCTTTCGAGTGTCGTTGTTTGCACTGAACTCGAGTTCTGGAGCGTTCTTTTTGGTGAGCGGCATCACAGAGTGGTCCGTGGTCTTTGCCTACTCTTTCAGCTCCTCCTGCATCTTGAAAGATTTCGTGACCCCGTTGAACTCAATATCGCACTCTGACTTTTGGAAGTCACCATCTGTAGTGATGGTGCCATATTCTCCTGGGAGTTTAAGCTTCAGGTATGCGTAGTGTGGTACTACCATGAATGTCGCGAACGATGTTCGGCCGAGAATGACGTGGTACTGTGAGGGCCAGTCGACTACTTCGAAGTCGAGGAATTCTCTCTTGTAGTTTCTTGGGTTTCCGAGCACCACCTCCAAGTTTATTGTCCCGAGTGGTCGAACTGCTTTTCCTGGTACTATCCCGTGGAAGGATGTTTGTGACTCTGCGAATCCGTCCAGGTTGTTGTTCATCTTGCGGAGTGTGTCCGCGTATATGATGTTGATTCCGCTGACACCATCCATGAACACCCGAGCCAGGTCGTAGTTGCCTATCTACGCCTGAATGACAAGCGCGGCGTGTCCTGGTCGATGTACCCGAGGGGGATGGTCTTCTTTGGAGAAGGTTATCGACTGTTCAGCCATCTTCATGTATTCGGGTGTGGATGGTGGAGTTTGTACTACCATGATCACTTAGCGTGTATTTGTCTTCTGAGCTCTTCGGGGCGGGCAAACCTTTTGGATCATTCCTAGGAGTCCCTGTCGGTTCGGGTACCCATTGGCTCCCTGGTTTGCGGTGGGTGGCGCTGCTAGCGCGGCTAGTACCGCGTTCTGATGTCCTGGTGGAGGTAGGGGCTGAGGCGGGTGGAATCCTCCCGGGAGTTACGGGTATCCCTCGATGACTGCGGCTCTGTTTTTCTTTGTGCGGGCCTCATGGATGTCTTGGAATTTCCGGCAGTCCTTGAGGAGATGAGTCGCCTTGGTCTTTCTCGTGCGCTTATCTGTAAATAGATGTAGCATGCAGTAGCCGTCAAGGTCTTCCTCGAGAGTTTTCTCATCTGGCTTTGGTTTCCATTCGCGATTTCCACGAGCCCCGCCATCGCGATTTCTTGTGAATTCTGCCGCCACCAATCCTTCCCGATCATCATGGTCGTAGTGTTTCCTCCTCTTCTTTCGGCCGTGGCGATCTTCCTCGGGCGCGGGTGAAGATTCTTTCTCGTTGCGCACAGAATCTTTGCCGTTAGCCCTTTTGTCGGCTATCGCCATCAGCTCCCTGATAGTTTTGGGTGCAGCTCGCCCCAGTTCTTCTCAGAAAGCGGCGCCCGAGCACCTTTGGAGAAGGCTTCAACCGCAACGTCTTCCGACATATTTTCCACGGTATTTTTGAGTGTGGTCCATCTCTGGATATATGCGCGGGTGGACTCGCCGCTTTTGTGTTTGCACGCTCGCAATTCTTGGATGGTTGCGGGTCGCTTGTACGTCCCTTGGAAGATTTTCTCAAAGTCGCGGGTGAGATCCTCCCAAGATCCCTAACACCCATGCGGTCTTCCTTCGAGCCAACTACGGGCGGCGCCTATGAGGTGCAGGTTTAAGTACTGCATGGTCGTCATATTGTTCCCGCGCTGGTACTTCACCGCGGTAAGGTAGTCCCCGAGCCATGACTTGGGTTCTATTGAACCGTCGTACGTTGGGACCTCCGTCGAAAGTTTGAATCTCTTAGGCATTAGCGCTTCATGGATGCTGCGACTGAAGCATATGGCGCCGCGGGCCTCTTCGTCAGAGGAGGTGGACAACGATCGGTCGCGATTCCTGCGTGCTCGGTCCTTGTCGACCCTATTTTGCATGATGCGTCCACGCGCGTCATACTCGGGCCGGTCGCGATCGTCTTCGCGCCGTGGTTCCCGGCTTCGATGTCGCAATCGGCCCCCATGGTGCCGCGGGCTGCGGTCGCTAACTCGCGGGCAATCTCTATCGCTACCCGAACTATCTCCACGGAGTCGAGCTTCTTTCCCTCGGGCGAGACGGGGTGATTCCTGTTCTCCCCTTTTACGTGACGTACTCCCACGTCTGCGGGGTGTTTTGTCCGCCCTCGGGGGTTTTTTCTGCTTGTGGCGTTGTCGCGTTTCTGCGGGTTTGAGCGGCGATTCTTGCGGCTACCATGCCTAGCCCCTTCTGGACCTGTCGATGTTGTTCCGCACGGGGATCGTTTTCAGGCGGCTGGTTTGCCTGTAAATATGTGGCGACTGCTAGGAGTGCTGCGGCAGGAGTCGTCGGGTGTATGTTACCCTCGTCGTCGACATGCATGAGGGATGTCTCGAGTGTCCTGCTGATTCCGCTGAGGGACTCGTGATCCATGCCAGCGGTCTTCGAGACATACCTGTTTTTCAGGGGATTGTTCCCCACCGAGTGAGTCCTAGAGAGAGTCGCATGCTCGACTCATCTGCCGCCTTCTTTTGTTCGTCCAGGTTTTTGTGGGCTTCAGCGATCAGTCGACTTGCCCGTACCAGGTGATAATGGTAAGCGATTAGGTCCTCTCGGGGCTGCTTCTTCGGGAGCACCGCCGTGCTATACCGCTGCCTTTGCTTTGTCCCAGGCGGCTCGCGATACCTTGATCTGCTCTCGCTCCTTTCGACTGTCCTCTGTTTCCTCAGGTGCCTCCGTTAATCCTGCCATGCAGACCTGGGCCAGATATGGGTCGTGAGTCCTAGGCGTGAGTCGATAATTTTGAACGGATCTGGAGGGATCATCGGTTGCGATGGTGTGGAAGTTGCGATGATTGCGGCGGATGGAGCCACCGATGGGCGCTAGGTCGCGATCAGCATCGCCAGATGGCGAGTCGGGGATCGCCGGGCTTGAGACAGACTCGGAGTCCGATTCGTTAAGGTCGATTTGCTCAGGGAAGCGCAAGATTCCTGCCTTGTCGGCACGGAAGTGGAGGCTCCCGAACGTCCGGCTGATGCTTTTCTCCAACCCGCTGAACGCCGGGCGCGATTCCGGCGAGTGGGGCGCATAGATGAGTGACCCGAAACGGATCGATTCTGCTGGAGTCGAAGTTCCAGGGCTCCAGCTGAAGGTTGGTGATGATGAGGCCAAAGACGTCGTAGATCTAGCGCCCTCCGTTCCCACAAAGGGCGCCAATTGTTGAATAGTCATCTCAACAAGTCCCTCGGATGATCCGGTAGGGTTTCGATTAAGAGAACGTAAGGACGCTGGTGACGATCGTCGGCTAACAGGGGCACGATTTACCCAGGTTCGGGACCCTCGTAGAGGTAAAACCCTTACTCCTGCTATTTCCATCTGTATTATCAGTAGATCGGTTACAATGGGGGATGCTCAAGTCGAGAGTATGATCTCGAGCTCAAGGCTTTGGTGGTCTAGATTAGATTGGATCCCCCATCGGTGGTTCTCCTAGCCTTATATAAGTGGCTAGGTCTCATACCGTGGCCGAGGGGGTTACAAACCCTAGTTTTAGGTCGGTACAAGTTTCCTTCTTGACCCGCAAGTCTGTGCGGGTGGGCTTTAGTTGGGCCTTCTAGAACTGTAAGGTGGCACCTCCCCTTGGGGTTAAGTCTTGGGCCTTGGACTGGGTAGCCTCACCCGATAGGTCCAGGATTCATCCCCACGTCAAGCAGCACCCCCCAATAGTGTCCACCCGCCACATTTGTGTCCGGCCCCCTAGCCCACCCGCCAGACTTGGGGGCCTTCCTGTGAGCGCCGGACATTGTCTGGTCACCCCACCCGACTAGCAGCACCCGCCCGTCAGTGACACAGACCGCCCTCAAGGCAGTAGCATTTTGGCGCGCAGAACGTCGAAATGGCGACTGTTCCATCCATTTTCCCCCCTTTCCGACTGCCGCATTCGCCTCCACCGCCTCCTCGCATTCCCGCACCATGACGCCAAAAGGTCCAAAGAAGCTCGGCCTCCCGCATGCGGCGGTGTCGATTTTGGCGCTGAAGAGGCTGAAAGGTACGTTGCATAGAAAACAAAAATTTTCCTACGCGCGATAAACCGTAATGGCCAAGATCTAATCTATGTGATGAAAGACAACGGGGAGAAAGAGAATCTTGAGATAATGTACCCTCGAATACTCAAAGTGGTACGAGATAAAATATCGTTGTTGGCGTAGTCGTAATCACGCCGATCCCGAGCGAGAAGAAGTGCACCGCAATCCGGCGGTGCCTCCGTAATCGGTCACACGTTCAGCTCGATAAAGACTTCCGTTCCCTCGATCCAGCGGGTAGTGGAAGTAGAGGATCCCCCGGAACTCCAGCAGCACGACATCGTGGTGGTTGTGAAGAATCCCACGGTCAGGGCTTCGCCAAGCCGGAGACCATGGAATGGAGCAGCGGATGGACGGAAAAGAAAGTGGGCAAGTGTGTAGAGAAGAGGGAGCTCTCACCCTCCTTTTATAGGCGAGGGGGAGGCAGCCCAAGGGGGGTGCGTCCAGCCATGGGTGCCCCCACCTCTTCCCCTCTTCATGTGAGTGGAAGCCCCACTCACACCCACTCATCTATACTATTAAAGGAGAGTAGGTGGTGTCCGTGTCCCATGCCATGGTACGTCCCCGCACGGAAAGAATCCACTTTCTATCCTCACCCCCCACGATTTCAGGAAACCGCCGTAGAAAAAACGAATCCCACAAACGGGATCAAAGGATCACCTCGGCACCTCGCAACACCCAGCCCTACTCTTTTGGATGGCCGCTTCCTCCCCACGCTCGCACAACAACCGCTGCCCCGGCCATCCACTATCTACTTGCATGTCCGCAGCCACGCCGCCGTTCTTTGCCTATGCCTCCGCTTTCCACGTCCCACTTTGGAGTCCCTCCGTTCGCCGGCTGTGCCTCGCTCCGGCCGAGGGCCGCGCATCTGCCGATGCCGCCGTTCTGCCCTGTCCATCCGGTCACCGCACGCGCGACACGCACCGACGTCCTCCCCCCCGGTCGCTGGAGAAGTAAGAGGCGGGGATGCCGATCATACCACCGGCGCGTCGGGGCGGGTCTTCATCCAACCTGCTCAGCCGTGGCGTCTTGGCCCAGTTTACCAGGCAAGCAGATCACGAACTCTCTGTCATGATCCTTCCTATACTCTGCTAATCTCCGAGGCTCTGATTCGCAGGGTGTGATAGATGGCGGACGTGAGATCGCAGTCAATAGTCTGTCACTGTATTCGTGGTAGGGCGCTGGAGTACCTCAACGAGGTGCTGCTGCTGCTGCTCCTCAAGGGCAAGTGCAACAACGCTGCAATTTTTTTTTGTTCTGGTTGACAGAATGAGTTAATCTGCTGCAGTTAGTTTACATCAAAATTCAGGAGACGATGTTTTTTTGGCAAAGGCTTAAAATCTGTCATTTGTGTAACTTTGATCGTCATACATGCAGTCAGGACGATTGCAAGTTACTTGTACGAACAAGATGAGAAAGAAGTTGTTGAGATGGTGCTCTGGGCAACAATGTCTGGACACTGTCGTTAGGATTTATCTTTACTCACCCCGGTTATATTATCACCTCACCGTGAAATTAAGCAACGTCATCTTGTATGAGAATTTTTAAACATTAGAGAATAATCTTGTATGAACGACATGGATATAAGATATTTTTTCTTCTTTCCTCACATGATACTTAACTGGATATGTACATGGAGGTTATTTCTTGAATTTTAGCGCAGAGGATGCGATACATGGAGGTCATCTCATGAATTGTAGCGCAGAGTAATTGATTGAGAAATACTAATGTATAGTTAACCAACCGTTGCCACAGATATTAGGAGGGGCACAATGATAGTTGGATACATCGAAACCCGGTGAATGCGCCAAAAACGGTCACCAGTTTCATATTGTACATTTTAGTGTGCCAAGTGCTAACTGAAATACATACCTTTTTAGTTGTCGATCTACTGTACAGGGTGAGTTGATGTACATATATCTTCCCTCAATCAATTTCAATTAACATAACACTTGATAGAATTTTTCCCTTCTAGGAGTTGGACTCGGCAATATCTCAGTAAAGAATTCTTCACCCGAGTAAAACATCAGCATGTGGTGTAGAGCAACAACAGCGCGCTGCTAGGATCAAATCCTGGTCGATTAGCGGTTCGGCTGTGAAATCCCGGAGTGTTGTTTGGTGTCGGCGCAAAAAATAGCACTCAATTCTTTTCTCTTGTACAAGGTGAAGCGTTGGGGCAAACCAAAGGAACAAAGCTGACAGTTTTTCGTCCCTGGTTATCACTCAGCGTTGAGAAGCACACAGATCTTCTAATTTGAACATGCATATTAATTTTTTTACCTGTACTATAAGCGTCCACCATTGAACATGTCCTTATATAAGCAATTTATTTCCTGTCAATTAATCGTCGGATATGGAGTGGAATTTATAGTTTCCTTGGATATGAGATTTCAATGTTATGTACAGGAGGTAGCACAATATTCAGCTAGGAAGCATGTGAATTTAACCGAGGAGGGTAGTAACAGTCTAGATCTTTCTTTTCCTGTATGCATGGTTCTTGGTATAAATGGAGTAGGTTGTACTCGGTAGTTAGCTTTGTGCATAACAAAGTTATTCCAATTGAAGGAAGTATGCAAACATGAATGTCCATTAACAGGTATGATTCTTCGGTACCACTGAAATCATATCCTATAGGGTTCAAGAATTGAGAAGAGGTAAGGACATACGACAGAGTGGAAGCATGCATGTTGTTTTTGCATGGCAGGTGCAACGGGACGAAAGGAGAAAAACAAGGCTCATCCGTGTGGCGGAAACGAAAGCGAGGAGACCCTAAATGCCTGAAGCATAAGGGAAAGTAGAAAGGAAAGTGGGCGAGCCTCACGATGGCTAAAGCAAAAGGGAGCATGCGGTGCCGGAGGAGAGGACGACAACGAGAGGATGGCTATATACCTATGACTTGTAACAATTCATAGGGAGCATGGCACATGAATGACATTCAAGCCTATTTAAATTTTTTAACATATGTGATCAGAGAAAACATGACGACCGTTGCAACGCACGGGCATTAAACTAGTGCTACCTTAATTTTCCACTTAGAAAATCCAAAGATTTTTCTTTAATAAATAAATAAAACATTTTTATTTATTTATTTATATTTGTTAATTCCATTAACAAACATTTGAATGGAGCACCTCGAATCATTTGTTAATTCTATTAACAACCATTCAACGAAAAAACCCTTGAACTATTTCAATTTTCCCCCGAAACAATTTTGGAGCTTCCCAAAACATTCTTCGGTATTCCGTATCCTCTCAAACGCTTCATCGAACCTTAAGTGTGTCACCCTACGTTTCGTGAATAATATAGACATGATCGAGACTCCTCTCCGATCAATAATCAACAGCAGGATCTATAGATCCGTGATGACTCCTATATATACAACGATGACTCTCGTGATCGTGTTAACGTTTCAACGTCGTAACGATTTCCCTTTGTCTCGCGATATTTTACTTGTCCGTGATCCGATCATTGGTATCAACCATACCTTGTTCGATCTCGTTACCTGACAAGTACTCTTTTCTCATACCCGTGATATAACATCCTTGTGATCATATCACGTGCTTGCAAGCGGTGTCGATGTGATATCACCGAGAGGGCCCTGAGTATATCTCTCTGTCATATTGGATGGAGAAATCCCACTCTTGATCCATGAGCTTCAAGTAACACTTTTTGAATACCTAAATCCACCTTTGTAGTCACCCTTTTACGGTGTAACGTTTGATGTCATCAAAGTATTATTTCGGTATTAGTGATTAACATGATCTCATGGTCTAAGGAACAATGTTACTCCGGATGTAAGACATAACAAAAAAAACTAAATGACTTGATCGTATTGTTATACTTAGTTAGGGTCTAAGTTCATCACGTCATTCTCCTGATGACATGACCCCGTTATTAACAACATCCAATGTCTATGATCAGGAAACCTTGATCATCTATTAATAAACGAGCTAGTTAAAATAGAGGCTTCACTAGGAACGATGGTTTGTTTATTAATCACACATGTATTAGCGTTTCCGGTTAATACAATTCTAGCATGAGAAATAAACATCTATCATAAACAAGGAATAACATAATAAACACTTTATTATTACCTCTCGGGCATATTCCCTTCAGTCTCCCACTTGCACTAGGGGCAATAATCTATATTACATAGTGATGAATCTAACACCTATTGAGTTCTGGTGTTGATCATATTTTGCCCTTGAGAGAGGTTTAGTCAACGGATCTTCCACATTCAGATCCGTATGTACTTTGCAAATCTTCACATCCCCATCTGCGACATGTTCACGGATGGTTTGAAAATGGCGCTTGATATGCTTGCAATTCTTGTGAGACCTTGGCTCCTTAGCATTGGCTATGGAACCATTGTTGTCACAATAGATAACTATTGGATGCAACGCACTCGGAACCACGCCTAGTTTGGATATGAACTCCTTCATCCAAACTGCTTCCTATGTTGCCTCCGAGGCAACAACATATTCTGCTTCCGTTGATGATCTCGCCACCACAGATTGCTTGGAACTCCTCTAGCTTAGTGCTCCTCCATTCATAAAAAAATACGTACCTGGACTGAGTAGAGTCATCCGGATCAATGTCGAAGCTAGCATCCACGTAACATATTGCGACGAGCTCTTCTTCACCGCCATATATGAGAAACATATCCTTAGTTCTTGTCAAGTACTTAAAGATATTCTTGACCGCTGTCCAGTGTTCCAAACCTGGATCGGATTGGTACCTACTAGTCAAACTAATAGCATGTGCCACATCCGGTCTTGTGCATAGCATAGCATACATGATAGAACCTATGGCTGAAGCATAGGAAATCTTATTCATTTTCTCTCTATCTTCTGCTGTAGCTGGACACTGAGTCTTACTCAACGTTTTTCCTTGCAGCATAGGTAAGAACCCCTCCTTACTATCTTTCATTCCAAACTTCTTCAGAATCTTGTCAAGGTATGTACTTTGCGAAAGTCTAATTAAGCGTCTTGATCTATCCATGTAGATTTTGATGCCTAATATATAAGCTACTTCATCGAGATCTTTGATCGAAAAACTATTGTTCAAATAACCTTTTAAGCTTTTTAGAAGTTCTATATCATTTCCAATCAACAATATGTCATCCACATATAGTAATAGAAATGCTATAGAGCTCCCACTCACTTTCTTGTAAATACAAACTTCTCCGTATGTTTGGACAAATCCAAACCCTTTGATCACCTTATCAAAACGGAGGTTCCAACTCCGGGATGCTTGCTTCAGTCCATAAATGGAACGTTGAAGCTTGCACACCTTGTCAGCATCCTTACGATCAACAAAACATTTGGGTTGCATCATATATGTCGCACCCTGATTTCTAGGGGATACTCACCGTACGAACTGGATAGCAGATGCTTGGATTATGGGGCATAACTGCTCCCACGTCCCAGCTTCCTGGTAGGCCTGCGCTTATGCGCGACAACACAAGCCCTGCTATTCCATCGTCGATGTAAACTATCCACTAGAGATCAAAGGCACTTCCGTCGACGTACTTCAACCATACACACATGGTACGTCAACGGCGTTTAACAAGTGATATCACAACAGATCTCTACGACACAAAAGATTGAAATAACTTGCAAATGGCTCTCATTAGAGCAGAGATAGCAAATACAATCATTCAGAGGGCACATGCCCCAACAATACATCGTTACAACACAGCGGAAGCATTCAACATGTCTGAGTACAGACAAGAACCAAATAGGCCTAAGAGGCCGGAAACAAACAGACGGAGCCCATCCACGAAGTCTCGGATCCTGCCCGGGTCCGCTATCTACTCGTCAGCAGTCTCGTCATACTCCACGTAGTTGCCACCATGTCGATCCTCGGAAACGTAGGTCTGCGGAAACCACAGCCCCAACGGGGTCAGTACATAAACGTACTGGCAAGCAAGACTCACAGTTCACCAAAGTGTAACCCGTCAACACCAAGCACAGATGCCTTGGGTTCAACGGAAGAGAGGGGATATAAAAGAGGCTGCAACTGGATGCGCTAACCAACTACAGAGATTCTACCACTTCCGGCTAACAGAAAGGAGATAAGATCGAGGATTGTAACCAACTGAAAGATAACTTCAAACAAACCCATCCTGGATCTCGCCCCTTATCCAAAGAAGCAATCCGAGGATAATTCACACAGTTGTAATAATGATGGTTCAAATTATTGTGTCAATAAGCCTATTACTAGTCAACTTATTAATCATGGGGTGTAACATGTTTGATCATTATGTTTAAGTTGTCCTGAGTACTTGTTAGCCAGTACTTTCACCAAGTAATCCATAACCGCGGAAAACACGGCTTCTCGAGAAGATTATCCCTGCAGGGTTGCACCAATTTGGCCGTACACTCATGAATAACCCGCCAGATGGAAAGGCCCTTCCACCAAGCGGGGTACTCAACACAACCAACCATTCTTCGCATCAAGCCCGAAGCACCTTGGGCGCACGGCTAATCAAGCCCAGAAGAAAATGGACCATCATAGCACTCTAAGACCGTGTCCCCCTATATGCCGACTACAAAAGTTCCACCCTGCGCTGGGCTCGCAAAAACATGCATGCGGCAAATGGAAAACACGAACTAAATGAGGCGATTTGGACGAGATGCGAATCAGGTCAAGTTGAGGGGGGCGCCCATACTCGCTTCCCAAATGCGGGTAGTGCGCTCATCATGGATCAGTAGACAAGACCCTTTTCCTATTAGGGTCGACACTAGCAGGCTCCAAAACCTCTCATGGGCCTCCTGCCGGTGCCTTATCATCAAATTTATTATTAATAGCAACATTAGCATGATTGATTGATTAAACATCGAACCCCCACAACGTAATAGATATAGTAACAGAAAGTAACGGATAACAGACTCGAGCAAAACAACCTAAGCATGCTAGTAAGACTCTGGCTCAAACAATGGTTGTAGGAAGGGAGATGAGGCAATATCAGGGTTAAGGGATTCATGTGATGGGTTCGTAACAGAAACAACTACTACTAAGGCTAGCAGAAAGGAACAACGGAAAGTATCGGTAATCAATGTTGAAAGGAACACGATGGTTCATGTGAGTGATAACTTGCCTGCAAAACCCAGTAGCCTGGTACTGAGCTAACTCCTTAAAAGGGATGTCGTAAGTATCGTCGGTCTCAATGTCGTCGTATGTCCGGGAAGAAGCAAACAAACATTGCAGAAAGATAAACAATCAATATAATGGCATAGGTGCACAAACATGGGATGATGCATGTCATGTTAATAGATGCATCAAAATAAACTAATTGATAGGATAACACAATTTAAATGGACACATATGCAATTTTGAGTTGCATATGAAAAGCCCATGGATTTGGTTAGATTATTTGTTTTCCAACTAAACAACAGGTGCTAGTGGTTTAGTATGATGCATGCAAAAGGAAAACAGCAAAATAACAACATAAAAATCAAATTTAAATAGGGTGTAGCAATTTAGAAGTTTATTAGTAATTTAGGGAAATTTTGGGTGCATTAAGGTGACACACAAGTATTTGTTGTTTTCACCCATTTAAAATGTTCAAAACAAATAACAAAGTTGATATTTGAAAAGGTTATCAAATTTTAGTTGGAATACATGTTTCACATTTTGAAATTAGAATTTGGATTATTTAATTATGAATTAAACAATATTAAACAATTTTTAATTGAATTAAACAAGATTTAAATGGTTTAGGCAATTTAAATTATTCAAACCAGAAAACAAAATTTATATTTAAATAGAGCATTCAAAAAGGTGTGAAAAACATATTTTATTTGAATTATTTGAAAACAGTATGAATTAGTTATGAATTATTCCAATTTGCATTTGAATTATTCAAAATTGAAATTTAAATGAATTTTGAAAACTCAAAACAGAACACAAATGGAATATTTGGAAAGTTTATAAAATTTGGATCAGTATACATATAAAGTTTGTATTTATTGGGTTCATATTTTAAAAGTTATTGAATTTGCAAATGAGGTGTTTATTCTGCCCATTAAAGAAAATAGGAAATAAAACAGATTTGCTTTTAATCTTTTGTTACCGCAATGGATGCACACCCCAGCCACTGCCCCGTGGGCCAGGGGGACAGCGTGGCGCTGTGGTGCTGGTGTGGCAGCGAAGGGGAATGACATGTGGGGCCAGGGGGTGTGGGAGAGGAAAAATCCCAAAAAGATTGGGTGCGCCCGCGGGGATTCGACCCCGGGCCGCTTGGCTTGCGCGGAAGGGAGCGATACCAGTGCGCCTCTGCTGCGTTTTGTTCAGATACTGTGGTTGACTGAAGATATGGCACAACCTCGACAGTTAACTGAACTTCTGACGGAACGATCCTTACTGAACCTGACGAGCAACACAGCGATCGACGGCAACAGGCCGGTGCACGACGGGGTAGGGGGGCTCGCGATGGCCGTGTGGGTGCGCTGGGCGCCGTGCGCGTGCGGTGCCGTGGAAGCGCACGGTGCAGAGGAAGGCGAGGGAGGGGAAGACGACCAGAGGGCTCACCTCGAGTGGTTTCGCTGTAGAGGTTCAGGCGAAGGCAGAAACGCGGCGAACTTCTCCGACACGGCGCGGCCGCCGTGTTGCCTCCCGGCAAACGACGAGGTGACGGTGAGCCTCGGGGTACAAACACGATTCCATTCCCGCCATCCAAAACTGCTCGAGGTGGCCTTGGCTACCGGCGACGAGGGAGGAAGGTGGGGTCTCGGTGCGGTTCAGAAGGTTCAGAGGGCGGATTCAGAGCAGGGAGCTGACAGCGAGCGGTGAGAGGAAAATTTCGGCGGCGGCTGTGGAAGGGGGATGGCGAGAGGGGAGCTAGGGCACGGGAGGTAGTAGTTTATAGAGGAGAGGGCTTGGTACGGCAGCCATCGTAGAGGAGGGGGAAGGGATCCTGCGGTGGTGGGCAACAGACAGCGACAGGTCTATTCCGTACGAGGAAGAAGACCACGGAAGGGTACTGGGCCAGGTAAGGTTAGATGGGCTGGGCTGGTTAGGGCTGCTGCCTCTCCCTTTCTTTTGTTATTTTGTTTTGTTTTATTATTTTTTTTTTTGTAGCTTTGCTTTTGGAAGAAAAGGTTAGGGTTTTGGCTATAGAAAAATTTGAGAAAAACTTAGTTAAGCCTTTTAGATAATTAGGAACCACATTGCATGCTTGGATTCCAATTATTTGAGATTTAGAAATTTGTTTGTATTTGAAGCCAATTTGGGAGATTTTCATATTAATGAACCATTAAGGAAAAGAAGCATGTCTATAGGGTAGCCCCTATGAATTTAAAATTAAAATTAGTTGGTTGAATTGATAAGGTTTATAAAGTGGTTATGACCCAACTTGGGTGCTGTTTGGAAAACAAACCAAATTGATTGAAATTTGCAATATTCATTAATATTAGGAAAACAAGCAATTTCAATAGGGTTTCCCCTAGGGTTTAGAATGATTTAAGGAATTCAAATTAGTGGTGAATTTCATTGATTCAAAAGATTAAAGGTTTTGAGATTTGGTTTGAAATTGGAAATGATTTGGAATTATTGATTGAATTAAGGGTTTGATTAAAACCAACAATTTTGGGAGTTATCAACATGGAATAAAATGGAACAATTTGGTTGTTTTCATTTGTTATTTTTATTCCAAAAGTTGTAACAGAGCAAGTATGAAAATAACCATTTGAAATTTGTTTGAGTTTGATTATGAAAACAAGACAATAGATGGAAAACAAATAGTAACAATTGCAAACATAAATAAAACAAATGCAATGAGATGATGACATGATGCATTGCTTGAAATAAAACAAGGAATCAAACATTCTAAGGGGTATTTTCATACTTGGGATGTTACAAAACGCCCCCCCTTGAAGGAATCGCGCCCCGAGATTCCTACTGAGAAAAGAAAGGGTCCGGATACTTCTTGGAAAGATCCACTTGAGCTGTGACACGTGAAACACATCGTGCACATTGGATAGTTTAACTGGAAGTTGAAAACAATAGGAATTCCTGACAACTCTTCTGGAAAGGTATCAGGGAATTTGGAAACCACCGGAACAATATTAGTAGAGTTATAGGTTTTGTATGGATGGTGTATAGCTGGATAGGATTTGATTCATTTAGAGAGTAGATTATCTGGCTAGAATGGTTGAACAGGGTTATTGACATCAATTGAACACCAAGAATGATATCAATGTCAGAAACAGCAACATGAGAGTAACGAGGAATATGTGGCCTCCCATTAGAATTGGATTGTTCTTACTTATGTTGGAAGTCAACATTTGAGATTCCGGAGAGTGAACGGTGATTTGATTTCTTAGTGGAACTAGAAGTAGGTTGTATGTTGTGGAAAAGATTTTTGACACAAAAGAATGTGATGCTCCGGTATCAAACAACACTTTTAGCTGGAATAGAGTTTAGCAGATGAACGGGGAAAACTTGATTAGACACCGGTAGAATAATTGAAGTGGAAAACAACAACAAGTTTTGAACGGACGAAAAGGATGTTGAGAAGAACAGGGTATCAACATCGGGGAAAACGAGAACAAAACTCCTGAGGTACTATGGAAAACCCATCCGGGCTTCTAAAGGATCAATATCTACTGCTTAAGGAATAGAGGATCTGCTTCCGGGGCTTACACGCCTCCGTTCTCAATCATGAGTAGGCAACATGATAAATCATGTCACAACCACCTCCATTCCTATGGTCTAGTAGATATAACCATCCTAGAGAAACCAGAATTCGTGAAAACCTAACTTGAAAGTTTAGATGAGAAGGGAAAACAACGTTGCACTTCCTTACCAGAAAAAGGGAGGGTGGGTGGGGAAAGGAGAAAAAGAACAGAATTCCTACTCTCACGTTTCATTTTTCCTATATAGCTACAAAATAGTTTCTAGACTCAACTGCGACCAGTAAAAAGGGATCCTACAGGCAGACTGGCTCTGATACCATTTGTCGCACCCTGATTTCTAGGGGATACTCACCGTACGAACTGGATAGCAGATGCTTGGATTATGGGGCATAACTGCTCCCACGTCCCAGCTTCCTGGTAGGCCTGCGCTTATGCGCGACAACACAAGCCCTGCTATTCCATCGTCGATGTAAACTATCCACTAGAGATCAAAGGCACTTCCGTCGACGTACTTCAACCATACACACATGGTACGTCAACGGAGTTTAACAAGTGATATCACAACAGATCTCTACGACACAAAAGATTGAAATAACTTGCAAATGGCTCTCATTAGAGCAGAGATAGCAAATACAATCATTCAGAGGGCACATGCCCCAACAATACATCGTTACAACACAGCGGAAGCATTCAACATGTCTGAGTACAGACAAGAACCAAATAGGCCTAAGAGGCCGGAAACAAACAGACGGAGCCCATCCACGAAGTCTCGGATCCTGCCCGGGTCCGCTATCTACTCGTCAGCAGTCTCGTCATACTCCACGTAGTTGCCACCATGTCGATCCTCGGAAACGTAGGTCTGCGGAAACCACAGCCCCAACGGGGTCAGTACATAAACGTACTGGCAAGCAAGACTCACAGTTCACCAAAGTGTAACCCGTCAACACCAAGCACAGATGCCTTGGGTTCAACGGAAGAGAGGGGATATAAAAGAGGCTGCAACTGGATGCGCTAACCAACTACAGAGATTCTACCACTTCCGGCTAACAGAAAGGAGATAAGATCGAGGATTGTAACCAACTGAAAGATAACTTCAAACAAACCCATCCTGGATCTCGCCCCTTATCCAAAGAAGCAATCCGAGGATAACTCACACAGTTGTAATAATGATGGTTCAAATTATTGTGTCAATAAGCCTATTACTAGTCAACTTATTAATCATGGGGTGTAACATGTTTGATCATTATGTTTAAGTTGTCCTGAGTACTTGTTAGCCAGTACTTTCACCAAGTAATCCATAACCGCGGAAAACACGGCTTCTCGAGAAGATTATCCCTGCAGGGTTGCACCAATTTGGCCGTACACTCATGAATAACCCGCCAGATGGAAAGGCCCTTCCACCAAGCGGGGTACTCAACACAACCAACCATTCTTCGCATCAAGCCCAAAGCACCTTGGGCGCACGGCTAATCAAGCCCAGAAGAAAATGGACCATCATAGCACTCTAAGACCGTGTCCCCCTATATGCCGACTACAAAAGTTCCACCCTGCGCTGGGCTCGCAAAAACATGCATGCGGCAAATGGAAAACACGAACTAAATGAGGCGATTTGGACGAGATGCGAATCAGGTCAAGTTGAGGGGGGCGCCCATACTCGCTTCCCAAATGCGGGTAGTGCGCTCATCATGGATCAGTAGACAAGACCCTTTTCCTATTAGGGTCGACACTAGCAGGCTCCAAAACCTCTCATGGGCCTCCTGCCGGTGCCTTATCATCAAATTTATTATTAATAGCAACATTAGCATGATTGATTGATTAAACATCGAACCCCCACAACGTAATAGATATAGTAACAGAAAGTAACGGATAACAGACTCGAGCAAAACAACCTAAGCATGCTAGTAAGACTCTGGCTCAAACAATGGTTGTAGGAAGGGAGATGAGGCAATATCAGGGTTAAGGGATTCATGTGATGGGTTCGTAACAGAAACAACTACTACTAAGGCTAGCAGAAAGGAACAACGGAAAGTATCGGTAATCAATGTTGAAAGGAACACGATGGTTCATGTGAGTGATAACTTGCCTGCAAAACCCAGTAGCCTGGTACTGAGCTAACTCCTTAAAAGGGATGTCGTAAGTATCGTCGGTCTCAATGTCGTCGTATGTCCGGGAAGAAGCAAACAAACATTGCAGAAAGATAAACAATCAATATAATGGCATAGGTGCACAAACATGGGATGATGCATGTCATGTTAATAGATGCATCAAAATAAACTAATTGATAGGATAACACAATTTAAATGGACACATATGCAATTTTGAGTTGCATATGAAAAGCCCATGGATTTGGTTAGATTATTTGTTTTCCAACTAAACAACAGGTGCTAGTGGTTTAGTATGATGCATGCAAAAGGAAAACAGCAAAATAACAACATAAGAATCAAATTTAAATAGGGTGTAGCAATTTAGAAGTTTATTAGTAATTTAGGGAAATTTTGGGTGCATTAAGGTGACACACAAGTATTTGTTGTTTTCACCCATTTAAAATGTTCAAAACAAATAACAAAGTTGATATTTGAAAAGGTTATCAAATTTTAGTTGGAATACATGTTTCACATTTTGAAATTAGAATTTGGATTATTTAATTATGAATTAAACAATATTAAACAATTTTTAATTGAATTAAACAAGATTTAAATGGTTTAGGCAATTTAAATTATTCAAACCAGAAAACAAAATTTATATTTAAATAGAGCATTCAAAAAGGTGTGAAAAACATATTTTATTTGAATTATTTGAAAACAGTATGAATTAGTTATGAATTATTCCAATTTGCATTTGAATTATTCAAAATTGAAATTTAAATGAATTTTGAAAACTCAAAACAGAACACAAATGGAATATTTGGAAAGTTTATAAAATTTGGATCAGTATACATATAAAGTTTGTATTTATTGGGTTCATATTTTAAAAGTTATTGAATTTGCAAATGAGGTGTTTATTCTGCCCATTAAAGAAAATAGGAAATAAAACAGATTTGCTTTTAATCTTTTGTTACCGCAATGGATGCACACCCCAGCCACTGCCCCGTGGGCCAGGGGGACAGCGTGGCGCTGTGGTGCTGGTGTGGCAGCGAAGGGGAATGACATGTGGGGCCAGGGGGTGTGGGAGAGGAAAAATCCCAAAAAGATTGGGTGCGCCCGCGGGGATTCGACCCCGGGCCGCTTGGCTTGCGCGGAAGGGAGCGATACCAGTGCGCCTCTGCTGCGTTTTGTTCAGATACTGTGGTTGACTGAAGATATGGCACAACCTCGACAGTTAACTGAACTTCTGACGGAACGATCCTTACTGAACCTGACGAGCAACACAGCGATCGACGGCAACAGGCCGGTGCACGACGGGGTAGGGGGGCTCGCGATGGCCGTGTGGGTGCGCTGGGCGCCGTGCGCGTGCGGTGCCGTGGAAGCGCACGGTGCAGAGGAAGGCGAGGGAGGGGAAGACGACCAGAGGGCTCACCTCGAGTGGTTTCGCTGTAGAGGTTCAGGCGAAGGCAGAAACGCGGCGAACTTCTCCGACACGGCGCGGCCGCCGTGTTGCCTCCCGGCAAACGACGAGGTGACGGTGAGCCTCGGGGTACAAACACGATTCCATTCCCGCCATCCAAAACTGCTCGAGGTGGCCTTGGCTACCGGCGACGAGGGAGGAAGGTGGGGTCTCGGTGCGGTTCAGAAGGTTCAGAGGGCGGATTCAGAGCAGGGAGCTGACAGCGAGCGGTGAGAGGAAAATTTCGGCGGCGGCTGTGGAAGGGGGATGGCGAGAGGGGAGCTAGGGCACGGGAGGTAGTAGTTTATAGAGGAGAGGGCTTGGTACGGCAGCCATCGTAGAGGAGGGGGAAGGGATCCTATGGTGGTGGGCAACAGACAGCGACAGGTCTATTCCGTACGAGGAAGAAGACCACGGAAGGGTACTGGGCCAGGTAAGGTTAGATGGGCTGGGCTGGTTAGGGCTGCTGCCTCTCCCTTTCTTTTGTTATTTTGTTTTGTTTTATTTTTTTTTTTTGTAGCTTTGCTTTTGGAAGAAAAGGTTAGGGTTTTGGCTATAGAAAAATTTGAGAAAAACTTAGTTAAGCCTTTTAGATAATTAGGAACCACATTGCATGCTTGGATTCCAATTATTTGAGATTTAGAAATTTGTTTGTATTTGAAGCCAATTTGGGAGATTTTCATATTAATGAACCATTAAGGAAAAGAAGCATGTCTATAGGGTAGCCCCTATGAATTTAAAATTAAAATTAGTTGGTTGAATTGATAAGGTTTATAAAGTGGTTATGACCCAACTTGGGTGCTGTTTGGAAAACAAACCAAATTGATTGAAATTTGCAATATTCATTAATATTAGGAAAACAAGCAATTTCAATAGGGTTTCCCCTAGGGTTTAGAATGATTTAAGGAATTCAAATTAGTGGTGAATTTCATTGATTCAAAAGATTAAAGGTTTTGAGATTTGGTTTGAAATTGGAAATGATTTGGAATTATTGATTGAATTAAGGGTTTGATTAAAACCAACAATTTTGGGAGTTATCAACATGGAATAAAATGGAACAATTTGGTTGTTTTCATTTGTTATTTTTATTCCAAAAGTTGTAACAGAGCAAGTATGAAAATAACCATTTGAAATTTGTTTGAGTTTGATTATGAAAACAAGACAATAGATGGAAAACAAATAGTAACAATTGCAAACATAAATAAAACAAATGCAATGAGATGATGACATGATGCATTGCTTGAAATAAAACAAGGAATCAAACATTCTAAGGGGTATTTTCATACTTGGGATGTTACAATATACAACTCTTCCTCAATGTCACCATTAAGGAACGCTGTTTTGACATCCATCTGCCAGATTTCATAATCGAAAAATGCAGCAACTGCTAACATAATCCTAACTGACTTAAGCATCTCTACTGGTGAGAAAGTCTCATCGTAGTCAACTCCTTGAATTTGTCGGAAACCTTTTGCGACAAGTCGAGATTTATAGATGGTCACATTACCATGAGCGTCAGTTTTCTTTTTAAAGATCCATTTGTTCTCAACGGCCTTGCGGTCATCGGGTAAGTCCACTAATGTCCAAAGTTGGTTTTCGTACATGGATCCTATTTTGTATTTCATGGCTTCAAGCCATTTGTTGGAATCTGGGCTCATCATCGCCATTCCAAGAAGAGAAGGTTCAATAACCTCTTCAATTGATGGGGTCGGCATCGAAACAACTTCCAGTGCTGCGCTACTCGCCATTCCAAGAAGAGAAGGTTCAATAACCTCGTCGAGTTCTACCTTCCTACTATTCACACCTTTCGAGAGAAACTCCTTCTCCAAAAAGGATCCATTCTTGGCAACGAAAATCTTGCCTTCGAATCTGTGATAGAAGGTGTACCCTATTGTTTCTTTAAGGTATCCTATGAAGACGCATTTTTCCGCTTTGGGTTCGAGTTTATCAGGTTGAAGCTTCTTCACATAAACATCGCATCCCCAAACTTTTAGAAATGACAGCTTAGGTTTGTTTCCATACCATAATTCATACGGTGTCGTTTCAACGGATTTAGATGGTGCCCTATTTAAAGTGAATGCAGCAGTCTCTAGTGCATAACCCCAAAACGATAGTGGCAAATCTGTAAGAGACATCATAGATCGAACCATATCCAATAAAGTATGATTACGACGTTCGGAAACACCATTACGTAGTGGTGTTCCGGTAGGTGTGAGTTGTGAAACTAGTCCACATTGTATCATATGCATGCCAAACTCGTAACTTAGATATTCACCTCCACGATCAGATCGTAGAAATTTAATCTTTCTGTTACGATGATTTTCAACTCCACACTGAAATTCTTTGAACTTTTCAAATGTCTTAGATTTGTGTTTCATTAAGTAAATATACCCATATCTACTCAAATCATCTGTGAAAGTGACAAAATAACGATATCCACCGCGCGCCGATAGACTCATTGGTCCACACACATCAGTATGTATGATTTCCAGTAAGTCTATCGCCCTTTCCATTGTTCTAGAAAACGGGGTTCTAGTCATCTTGCCCATAAGGCATGGTTCACATATTTCAAATGATTCATAATCAAGTGATTCTAAGAGTCCATCACAATGGATCTTCTTCATGCGTTTAACACCAATATGACCTAAGCGGCAATGCCACATGTAAGTAGCAATATCATCATTTAACTTAATTCTTTTGGCATTCACATTATGAATATGTGTATCAATACTATCAAGATTCAAAAGAAATAAACCATTCTTCTCAGGTGCATGACCATATAAGATATTGTTCCTATAAATCAAACAACCATTGTTCTCAGACTTAAAGGAATAACCATTCGGCATTAAGCAAGATCCAGAAACGATATTCATGCTTAATGCAGGCATCAAATAACAATTATTGAGGTTTATAACTAATCTCGATGGTAGACGTAGAGGTAGCGTCCCGACGGCGATCACATCAACTCTTGATCCATTGCCGACGCACATCGTCACCTCATCCTTTGCTAGTGGTCGCTTATTCTGCAGCTCCTGTTTCGAGTTACATATGTGAGCAACCGAACTAGTATCAAATACCCAGGTGATACTGCGAGTACTAGTAAGGTACACATCAATAATAGGTATATCATATATACCTTTGTTCATTTTGCCGGCCTTCTTATCTGCCAGATATTTGGCGCAATTGCGCTTCCGGTGGCCAGTACCCTTGCAATAAAAGAACACAGTCTCAGGCTTAGGGCCATACTTGGTTTTCTTCTCAGGAGCAGCAACAGGTTTTCCACCCTTCTTGAAGTTTACCCTTGGCTTGCTTTTCTTTACTTTCTTGAAACTAGTGGTCTTATTGATCATCAATACTTGATGTTCTTTCTTGATCTCCACGTCAGCAGTTTTAAGCATTGAGAGAAGCTCAGGAAGAGACTTCTTCATGCTTTGCATATTGTAGTTCATCACGAAGTTCTTGTAACAAGGTGGCAGAGATTGGAGAACACGATGTATCCCTAGCTCAATGGGAATCCATATTCCCAAGGCTATGAGCTTATCAGCGTACGTAGACATCTTGAGTACGTTCTCACTAACGGAGCTGTTCTCTTCCATCATGCAGCTAAACAACTTTTCTGAAGCGTCATAACTCTCAACTGCGGCATGGGTATCGAAAATCATTTTCAATTCTCCCATTGTAGCATAAGCAGTGTTGTTCTCGAAACGTTTTCGCAGCTCTGGCTCTAACCCATAGAGGATGCCGCAATGAACTATATTGTGGTCTTCTTGTTGAGTCAGATAAACATTTTTATCTTCGTCAGAAGCATCATCAGCGGGCTGGTCACCTAGCGGTGCATCAAGCACATAGAGCTTCTTCCAAGCGGTGAGGAGAATCCTCAGGTTAAGTGCCCAGTTGGTAAAGTTGCTTCCATTGTTCGCTAGTTTTTCTCTCTCCATGAACATATTGAAATTGAAGGTGGGTGGTGCCATGATCTACAACATATTTGCAAAGACTATTTAGACTATGTTTATGATAAATTAAATTCAAGTTAATTCTAAAATTATCCCATGAACTCCCACTCAAAAACAACATCCCTCTTAGTCGTCTTTAGTGATTACATGAACCAAATTCACTACACCGAAACCGATCATCACGTGAGACGGTGTAGTTGCAAAGGTGAACATCAACATGTTCATCATATCATCCATATGACTCATGATTTATCTTTCGGTTACGTGTTCCGAGGCTATGTCTTTACATGTTAGGCTCGCCAAGTAGAACCGTAGTATTGCGTGTGTTTCAAGGCCATGTTTGTACATGCTAGGCTTGAAAATACCCGTTGTATGCGAACGTTGAGTCTATCACACCCGATCATCACGTGGTGTCTCGAAACGACGAACTTTCTTAACGGTGCATACTTACGGAAGAACACATTATTATCTTGATATTAAGTGAGAGGGATCATTTTATAATGCTACCGTTGCGATCTAAGCAAAATAAGATGCATAAAAGGATAAACATCACATGCATGGATAATGTGATATGATATGGTCCTTCTTGCACTTGATCTCCATCTTGGGCATCATGGTATGATCTTCATCATTCCACCGGCGTGGCACCAAGGTTCGTGGCACCTCCATCTTGATTGTCCATTACAACATATCTCATGGATATGATATACAACACACATGCCATAAAAAATAAGACAACCATATGGCTCCAGCCAGTATGTCAATAATTTACAAAAGATATCATATCATACATAATGTTTGTAACATTGACCATATCACATCACATGCCCTGCAAAAACAAGTTAGACGCCTCTAATTTATTTTTGCATATTTTACGTGGCTTGGACTTACGAGGATAGAGCCGTTCATACCTACGTACAAGAGCCACAACGTTGATAAAATATATTTTTAACAACCCTTTGTAGATTATATCTTAACTATAGTAGGAGAAACGGACACCCCCTTAGTCACAAGTGAGACAATTCTCGCGCACATAGTACACGTAAACTTAGTCTAGGGCAGCTTCATCCTACTATGCCACTAAGATCATAAAATACTCAAATAGGCAAAAACATGATCATCAACGCCCACATACTCCTATGTGTTCTACCCGTACAAATCATCTACGCATAGAAGAGGTCCCTATTCCAAACAGAGCAGATCAAGGAAACTCATCTTCCAACAACACATTACAAACATATAGCAACACATTCATCACACCAAACAACCAAGTTTTAGAAAACAACTAGTATTGTCATACTAAACTCGAAAGTATGATCAATACACTAATCGTGTTAACGTTGTTCTAACAAAGTAACTATATTGGTGGTCTCATCTATATCTTCTTGAGTTCTTCGAATTCTTCTCCATTTCCTGAGGTCTTCTTGATTGTGGTGAAGTCTAAGTTTTTCTTCAAGTTCTTCAATAATCTTGAATGTAGGTCTTCATGTGGTGAAACACTTCTTGCACTTCTTGGTATGGTCATCAACATTCTTGTCTTGATGGTATTGAGAAGGAGGTCATTTAGGAAATTTTGAAGGTGAATAATAGATGAGATGATATGAGAATAAGATGATTGTTTTGTTTCTAGAAAGTTTGAACATAGAAATTTTTCAATCCTAGGGTGATCAATGGGTTATTAACAACTTGCTGCAAATTTGATATTCACTATAGTGAGAAGGACAACGCACCCGCAAGCCGATGCAAGTAAAATGCATAGATGAATTTTGCGTATTTTCACATGGTTTTCTATTACATATTGCATCATATAAGGGTATAATTCAATGTTCTATAGTATTTTGGGGTTAAATTACAAAGTCCCCCAACTTTTATGGAATTAACCCTCCCTGTCAGAAACCCCGTTTTCTATATTTTTGACGTTTCAGGGGGCAAACTTCCGCGAAATCACCTGAAAATCTGCGGAGGTCATTTTGTTGGAAGGATAAGACTTGCGGGCGAAGGATCCACGAGAATTGGGCAAGGAGGCCCAAAAGAGGAACCTCCACGCAGGCAGATTCCTTGGCCGCGTGAGAGGCCCCCTTTTGGCCCCTGTGGCCCCAATTCCTTCCATCTTCGACTTACCGACTCCTTCTTGACCTAAAACCGACTATAAAAAGGGTCCCCCGTACCCTTACGGAGGAGAGCGCCGCCGAAACACCGAAATACCGAAACAGAGACCAGTAGTTCCAGATTGGAGGGGGAAAACTCCGGCGGGGCGCCGTTGGTGTGATTTCCTACCCCTCCAACGTCATCTCCATCGACATCTCCATGAAGAGGGAGTAGTCCACCCCAGGGCTATGGGTTTGTGGAAGTAGCACTTTTATCTCTCTCTCTATGTGCTTCACTAATTAGATCCGTATGAGCTGCCTCACATGATTACGGGCACCGTTGTAATTCCTATGTGGTGGATCCTTTCTATGAGTTATTGAATCTGAGATTGCAATTGTTTCTCTTGAGTTATTTGAGTAGATGTATCTTATCTACCCCGTTCTTATTTGCTAGCTTTGATCAATCTAGTTCTTGAGAGCGTGTGTGGGGTGATGGGTGCATTAGTTGGAGTAACGGGGGTGGCTAGTGCTGTGAAAGTGACAGAAGTTCAGCGATCCACTTAGGTTTTGTTAAACCTTTCTTAGTTACCTCACTAGGGATAAAAAGGAGTACCTTGTTACCGGGGATTTGAAGTGACACTAATCAATCTCCATGACTAGATCTAGCAAGTTCTGACTTCAACTTCATGTCACATTGCTTAAAGCTATACTCTGGTTTTTCCTTAATTATCGAGGTGTTATGATTTATTTCGCATCTTGGTGGAATATAAGAGGGATCAATATGACCGTAGAGATCTCTATTCTAGGACGTGATGCCCATATGAAAGTACTCAATGTTAAACATGTTATTGTAATCTCACATGTAATTCTTTATGTCCACCGTCTACTTTATTTGAGAGAATGCAAGTGTGAAACCATGAACCCCGGTCCTATTTTAAATATAAGAAAACACTCTAGTTACTTTGCTGCAATTTAGTTTACTTGCACTTTACTTTACTTGCATCTCCAATTCAAATTTACATTATCTCCATCACCACTTGCATCACAAAAATACAAAAACAATCAATTGCATATTTATTTTCTCATTTGCATTTAGTAGTAGATTTAATTATTGCACATTTACTTTCAGTTTTGCATTGCAACTTAGAAGTCTCACACCTTGTGCTTGACAACCACTTGGTGAGGTTGAGGGCACAAAATTCTCTACTTGTTTGCAGGATCCTGGAGGAAGCTTGGAAGACAACTTCTGAAATACGGGCTCCCCAAGAGTTCGATATAAACCCTCCAGTCACCCTCGTGGGGAAGAAGGCTTGCCACTAGCTACACACTCTGCACTTGGATTCTCAACCTAGCCATCAAGCATTTTTCTGGCGCCGTTGCCGGGGAGCCATAGGTGAAGGAGTTGTCCAAGGGAGCTCACAAGAAGTCTTCATCACCAACAAGGTGTGCAAACACCTAAGCTTGGGGAGGTTGCACCTACGTGAGTACCGTCCTTTCTATCTCCACCTTCTTTCAAGTAGATTATTTGTTTCTTGTCTTGTTTTTGTTTTGTTTTTGTTCTTGTTTCTGTTTTTTCTTGCATATTTTATTTTAGTTTGCATTTTAGTTTTGCATTTGGTTATCTAGTTTATTTTAGTATTTCGAATTTGCCTAGTTACTTTACTTTTTCAGTTTTGCATAAAAGATTAAAAACTGCATAAAAACTGTTAAAATGGGTGATAGAACTAAATTAAGTGACTACACAAATACACCCAATGACCAATTCATTGCTAGGACAATTACTACACCTGAAATACAAGCTGAAAGCTATGAAGTAAGTCCTAGTTTATTGAATTTAATTACTAGAGAGCAATTTGTTGGTAGTGCTATGGAGGATGCCTCTATGCATCTTCATGATTTCATGGAAATATGTGATATGCAAAAATTTAAAAATGTGGAAAGTAGTGTTTTAAAACCTAAAATATTTCCTTTTTCACTTAGAGTAAAGGCTAAAGAATGGTTACTTTCACTACCTACAGCTAGTATAAAGTCTTGGGATGATTTAAAAGAAGCTTTCATTAAGAAATATTATCCTCCCGGTAAAATTTTGGAAAATAGGAATAATATCCTCTCATTTAGGCAAAATGATAATGAACATGTAGCCATGGCATGGGATAGAATTAAATTAATGCTTAGAACATGCCCATCACATGGAGTAAATGAATGGACCATACTACACTCTTTTTATAATGGTCTAAACTACATGTCTAGAAATATACTTGATTCTGCTGCTGGAGGTGCCTTTATGAGTAAAACTGTAGGTGAGGCTAAGAGCATATTAGAAAACATATTACAAAATTATAGTCAATGGAATACTGAAAGAGCACCCAATCCCACCAAGAAAATAAACTCAATTGAAGAAACCAATGATTTGTCTTCTAAAATGGACACTATTCTTGCTTTTATTAATAAACAAAATATGGAGAATGTGCCTTTGCAGGAACTAGTTGGTAGTAATTCTGAAAGTGTGGATGTTAATTTTGTTAGGAATTATGGTAGCAATGGTTTAGGTAATGCTTACAATTCATATAGTAAACCTCCTTATGTGTCAAATAAACCTTTTGTTCCATATCCTAATGCTAATGAAAATAAGTGGAAGCCTTCTAGTGAAATTTCTGAATTTAATAAATTGCTTATGGAACAAGTTGCTAGTCACAATGCTATGATACATGAGTTAAATAAGTCTATTGAATCCATTAGTAGTGATATTAAAGGATTGCAACTTCAATCTTCGAATTTAGATAAAGCATTGTCAAAATTAGCTGATAATCAAGCAACTCTATTAAGCATGTCAGCAGGAAAGCCACAAGCACAACCTAGTGTAGGAATGAATTCTATTACTATTGCTGCTCCTATTATTGAAAATATTGATCATATTACTGAGAATACAAGTGAGCATGTCCCTACTAGCTTAGAAGAAACTTTGAATGAAATAGTGAAGTACCCTGAATATTTACTTCCATATATGTCTTATCTTGCTAGCAAAGATGAAATTAGTCCTCATGAATCAAGCATGCTAGCTAAATTAGAGAGTAAAGTAGAGGAAATTATGATGCTTACTGAAATTAAGGATCCATTGCTTGATTTAGAAAAAAGTAGGTTGCAATAACTTATTGCTACTCTACAAAAATTTGCTAGTGATCCCACTATAAATGTTAATCAACCTGGCTTTGGATCTTATATTGCTAATCATGTCTTGCAAGAAAAAATTGCTAGGTACAAGAATGAGGCCATGATACCTCCTAAGATTGGGGATGCATGGATCCCCAAGGTGCTAGTTTCAATTGGAAAAGAAATTCACCATGCTATGTTAGATCTAGGTTCTAGTGTATCGGTACTCTCTAAAGAATTATATGAATTGCTAGAACTAGAAAATTTAGAAAAGTGCTCAAGTGAATTTGTCCTTGCTGATAACTCTACTAAACATGCTGTAGGACAAGTAAAAGATGTTATGATTGAATTGCACATGACTTTCGTACCCGTTGATTTCATTATTATGGATATGGGGGATAAATCCCCTAGTCCTATTATTTTGGGTAGACCTTTTCTTCGTACTACAGGTGCAATCATAGACTCCAAGGAAGGGAATGTCAAGTTTCAGTTCCCTCACAATAAAAGCATGGAGCACTTCCCAAGGAAGAGGGGCACGCTGAAGAACAAGCTCCCTCATGAGCTTTATCCCTCTTGATTATCAAGTAAGTAAAGCCTAGCTATATGGCTATAAAGAAAGCGCTTTACGAGAGGCAACCCGGTTGTTTTTGTTTGGATTTTCCTAGTGTCCTCTTTCTGTCTCAAGAGATTAGTTTTTTTTTAATTCTGGAGTTCTCAATAAAGAGTAAAGTCAAACCCATTTGGACTTATAAGTTGCCATCTTAGTGCATGAAATTTCTGTTTCAGCACGAGTCTGCTCACCGTATGATTTTACGTTTTTTATTGGTATGTAGGATTGAGCTAATTTTTTAGTATGTTCTGAAACTTTGCGTCCTCTTTAAGCAAAAAAATTGGCTTAATTTTTTTGACGAGTCTAGCTTAGGGAAAAACGTTCGTTTTGCTGCTGTTGCTTTTCTGGACAGATTCTGCCTTGTTTTGTTTTATGCACTCTTTGGGCTTGGGAATCGAAATTCCATGATTCTTTCAAGTAAGAGAGTGAACATACAACATAATGACCCTTATTGTCTATCTACTGGAGCATTTGATTTGGAATTTTTCACAGCAAGCATGTGATTTGTTTGTCCTTGCTAATCTCACCCCACAGAAAAAGAATGGGAGAAACATGTTTTGTGAAGTTTTTTCACAGGGAATAGAGGAGCTGCGCCTCAAGACATCCAAGAATGGTTTAAGACATAATCTTGGGGATGTGATGAACACCCCACTGTAGCTACACTCTTTTGGTTAGCACACGTCTACTTTCTGTTTTTCTAAGCAAAGCATTTATCGTAGAGACTTGAAGCGTCTAGTTTTTGTTTTTGTTTTTGTTTTGATAAGACCACCACCATCATTTTATATGAGATTGAGCTACTGGAGTTTGGGGTTGGAATGTATTGCATGCTAGTATTATGACTTGGAATAGGGATGCCATGGTTGATTTGAAGAGCTACATATGTTTGCATGATTTATAGGCTTTTTATGTGTAGAAATCTGCAATAATGTTGTCTTGAGCTATCTCTTATTCATGTCCTTGATGCTAATTGCTGGTTTATTTAGTTTGTCATGAAATGAGTAGTTCTATGGACATATGCATGCATAGTAGCTGGTCAAATATCTCCCTCTTGCTAGCCCAAAAATTAAAAAATTCCAACAAGTAAAATCTTGTTTCCAACACTCCTTAGCCAAGTATTTCCAGTGAGTCCACCATATCTTACCATTAGCTTCATTGCTATTCCGAGTATGTTCACCATGTTATTGTGTTATTTATGTTCTAAATTAAGATATTCACTTTATTAATTGTCATGGGTTGAACTTGGGATAGGACTCTCACGAACTTTTGAAGGCACACTTTACTTTTTATGCATCTAATAAACATGACCCAATAATGGGAGCCACAAGTTTTGCGTTTGACAAGTGTGTGGTTGGGAGCTAGCTATAAACGTGTATCACCGGAAAGCTTTCAACATTGCACAAAAAAAAATTACATTTGGTTGATATTATGTACTTTTGTTTTTGGACTCCTGCCATGCCGAAATGAAATAGAGGAGTAGAAAGTTTTGATGAGTAAGTATCTATATGACTAGAGAAACGCATTGGGCCGCTAACCCAAGCCATGCTTTATCATGGTGGAAATTTACTTACAGCTTGAGTGACTCTACAACACATCCTATAATAAAATAAGAAGCTATGCATAATAGTGAATGAAAATAAAAAGGATGATGAGTCTACTCCGTTTGTTCATCTTGTCATTGTAACATGGGCTTGTTTCCATGTCATGGGGCAAGAGGTACCTCTTTGCGGTTCTCTATGATTTCATTAATACTTATTATGATTGTACAAAGCTTATTAGGAATCTTAAGTTGAGTAATCATGGAGTAGGTTTTCACACTCACGGGGCATGAGGCTTTCAACCACCTTGTCATTCTCATTACTTAAATACTCACAATTTTAAGATGCTAGTGATAAAGGGGCAATGAGAGTCCTAGATCAATGGATACCACATTTCAATTAGTAATTTTAGTTGAATAATTTAGAGGCTAAATAAGACTTGATCATGTTTTACCTCTACTCAATTTTCTCCAAAGTGTCCACCATATTTTCTATTCTCCATTATGCTATTCTTTGACCAATATAGGATTTTATTTTTCATTTTGTGTATGCATTTGGTCCATAGTGCTTTTATTTCATTATACACTTTGTGAACTTTCATGAAGCATCTTTGCTTGCATATTTGATATTTCTTACAACATGAATTGTATATTGCTACTCATTTCTAGTATTAATCATTTGATTATATGTAGCATGAATAATCCTCCTTGATATCCCATGATTGTTTCAATATGCAAAGCCCATCTTAGTTTTATCACCTTCATACTCGAGGACGAGCATGGGTTAAGCTTGGGGATGTTGATGCATGTAAAATGCATAGATGAATTTTGCATATTTTCACATGGTTTTCTATTACATATTGCATCATATAAGGGTATAATTCATTGTTTTATAGTATTTTGAGGTTAAATTACAAAGTCCCCCAACTTTTATGGAATTAACCCTGCCTGTCAGAAATCCCGTTTTCTATATTTTTGACGTTTCAGGGGGCAAACTTCCGCGAAATCACCTGAAAATCTGCGGGGGTCATTTTCTTGGAAGGAGAAGACTTGCGGGCGAAGGATCCACGAGAATTGGGCAAGGAGGCCCAAAAGAGGACCCTCCACGCGGCCAGATTCCTTGGCCGCGTGAGAGGCCCCCTTTTGGCCCCTGTGGCCCCAATTCCTTCCATCTTCGACTTACCGACTCCGTCTTGACCTAAAACCGACTATAAAAAGGGTCCCCCGTACCCTTACGGAGGAGAGCGCCGCCGAAACACCGAAACACCGAAACAGAGACCAGAAGTTCCAGATTGGAGGGGGAAAACTCCGGCGGGGTGCCGCCGGTGTGATCTCCTACCCCTCCAACGTCATATCCATCGACATCTCCATGAAGAGGGAGTAGTCCACCCCAGGGCTATGGGTTTGTGGAAGTAGCACTTGTATCTCTCTCTCTATGTTCTTCACTAATTAGATCCGTATGAGCTGCCTCACATGATTACGGGCACCGTTGTAATTCCTATGTGGTGGATCTTTTCTATGAGTTATTGAATCTGAGATTGCAATTGTTTCTCTTGAGTTATTTGAGTAGATGTGTCGTGGGGTAATCACGGCAGACGTTACCGGGGGTAACTGATCTTGGGGCAAGACGACACAGGCGTTTGGGAGAGGGTTTAGCTCAGAGGAAAACATGATGATGAACTTTGATCTGGTAGCCGACAATCAAGTCGCCGAATCTCCGATCCCGAAATAGTAACTCAACTCTCGGGTTACACTGGATGCTCGATATCAAGCGATATTGCTAGGGTTCTTAGATCCCCTTAAACTAGACTTAGGGGTCGGTTTATAAAGCACCGTACCCCCCTGACTTGCCCTCCAAGGCGCACCCTGAATCCTACCCGGACACCGCTTACAAACCCTAGCTTTCCTTACCGCAACCCACAATCCGGGTTACGAGGCCTACAAACTTTGGGCCTTCCAGAAGTTTCGTTATCCTTAGCCGGATCCTGCGGCGTGTCCCTTGGGCCGGGTTACACCTTGGAGTTGGCCTACCGGGTTATTATCCCTCCATCAGTAGTCCCCAGAATAGCTTGGGCTTCACGGATCCTTCCTTGAAGCACTGGCTATTCCCTGCAAAAATATCAATCGCACAAGTGTATGGAGGCCGGGTTAAGGTGCTTTGATATATAGCTAGGCCTAACTCCATGGTGACCATATAGCAACCCGGCCTTTCTCCAAACGCTTTGCTTAACTTTCCGGGTCTAAGCCTTGATAAAAGTGCCAATATTCTTTACTCGATAATTGACCCTGATATCACGGGGTGGATCTCCTTCTCTTTTTTGTCCAGATACTTTGCTCAATACTTGGAGCACATCTCGCAGAATCCGCGCAGATAGCCATTAGCCCACAATTTCCGGCTTCCGGCCGTTGAGATAGACTCATCCTCATCCTATAAATAGTGCTTAGAGGGTGACCTAGAACCCATCGCTCCACTTCAACCTCTCCTTTCCTTCCTCACTCCTTACGCCCTCGTAACACCACCGCAGGAATTTCGTGCTCGCCATCGGAGCAAAGCCGCCGCCGGCCGCGTTCGTTCTCGAGCCATCTCGCGCCGCCGCCAAGCTTCACCGCCACGCCCTCGTTCCACTCGCCAAGAGTCGCGAAGGGGCACTCGAGCCACGCCGTCCACCGCCATCGCACTAGACTCCAATATCTCCAGTAAGTCCCTTGTACTCGTTTAATTTAGCCCCGCAATTTTTCGATTCATCCAAGATTGAATCTAGGTCAACCTGCGGGTCGTTCTTCCTGTTGCACCGGATTAGATCGATTTGACGCTCACTAACTCCTTTAACCACCTGTTTGATGACTACAACTCATCTTCCTACCATTATTAATCACCAATTCCTTCGTAGAATCGTTCGCAAGTTTTCCCATCTAGATCCATTTCTCCTCAATTTTCCGCACATAACATTAACACCCGGAAAATCCTCCTTTTCCAGCTATTTCGCTTGCAGTAGATACATGGGCAACCATCCATCTTCCCCAAATGCTTTTCCGTACGTAAGTGACCAATAATCTCCATAGTTATACTTAACACCCGGACACCTTGTAATCTCCACCTCATAGCGTGATACCCGGATAGTTCTTAGTTTTCATACTTTCTTGATACCTCATACTCGGGTAATCCAACACTTCCGGGTCTTATTTCCTGTGCCTCTTTTTCTTGTGTCTTGCAGGTTGATCCCATGGCTCCCAGACGGCAAGGAAAACAGCCGACTCAGGCAAAGACTACCCAGACCATATCCGCCAACTGGGGGCGTTCCATAGCTACTAAGGCCAAGCTGGACGAGCTAGCCGAATTAGGAATTCTCCCTTCTCAGAAGGACATTCACTGGAGAGCACAGGGCAACGAGACCCGGCCCACACCCGCCGATAATGAGGTAATCTGCTTCATAGAGCACGTGACCCGGGGATTCCGTCCTCCGGGTCACCCTTTCTTTCGGGAAGTCCTTAACCATTACGGTCTCCGGGTGTTCGATATAGGGCCTAACTCTATATTGAACATAACCCACTTCATCGTCCTTTGCGACTCCTATTTGTGCATTCCGCCAAATTTGACTCTCTTCATAGAACTTTTCCAATGCAAACCGTGCCGCGAAAGCGGTGACGGGGCACTCTTGACTTGCGGCGGGGTTTCCATCCAGCGCCGCAAGAATTCCCCTATGCCAACCATTAACTTAAACTCTCACGTTAAGCATTGGCAACTCTCCTTTTTCTACTGCCGAGACACCTCCCTACCCGGCGAGAGAAGATTGCCGGGTTACTCGGAGGGTCTCCTAGATATCTCCGAGTCTTTCAATGCCTTTGCCCCTGAGTCGGACAGGGAGGCCATCCTGCCTTTGCTGGCTAAGCTAGCTGTTCTCTCGGCCCAAGGCCTTCTTGGGCTCAACTTGGTGAAGACGTGGTTCGATTTCCGGATCCAGCCCAACTCTTCCCGCACCAAGTCGATGTGCGAGTACTCGGGGCACACCACAGACGCGCTCCGATACTCCACCAAGAACTTTGCAGCCGGTGATACCAATAAAACCATCAAGAGTTTCTTGACGGAAAAATTGGAGGTGATAAAGAACATTACCGGATTACCTCCATTCACTCGGGAAAACCCAGCTCCAGCGGTAAGACCCGATTCTCATAACCTTTTTCCACACTTTAACCTGATGCAACTTCCAATTCTTACTTTCATCTTTCTGACTTTAGGCTGATGATCCCTTCTGGAGAGTTGAAACCTCCCCCCCCTCCAGAGACCCGGAAGAAGAGGACGAGCCGGCTGATGACGATGAAGGTACTTATCCGAATCTCATGTTATCTTTTACTTGCATTATTTTCCTACCATTTATCTTTTTTCCACGGATACATACTCGATTTTCAGGGCTGGAAGACGAAGAAGAAAAAGAAGAGGAAGACCCGGAGGCCACTGAATCCGATTAGGAGGTCACATTCGGGGCCAAGAGGAAGGCCAGAGGAGTGGTTGCAAAGGTTCCTTTTTCCTTTATGTCTTCTGAGCCTTACTCCTTCGATACCATGCGCAAACTTAATCAACAATTGTCACACTCATCATTCTTGAAGGATCCTCTCCCGGCTAAGCGCAGGGTGACCCGGAGTTCCCCGGGCGAGGATTCCCTTAACCCGGGTATCTCCACTTCACCTGCTCACCGAGCCAACACTCCTCCACCTCAGCCCTCCAAATCTCCTCAGCGCCACCCATCTCCTAGCCACCCACTCGCTGGGCAATTCCGGGTGCCGCTATCGGTGCCTTTGGCGACCTCGTCCGCCTCCAGCGGCGAACTCCCGCCGGATTACGCTGTGAACACCCGGTAAGTCTCCATCGCTCGATATCCTTTTATACCTGATAACTACCAACCTAAATCACTAACCACTTTTTCCTCTTTCCTATTAGCGCCCAAGCTACCACTAGTGACCCGGAAATCACAGAAGCAGAAAAGCAGGGGGCGGAGGGGCCGACTGTTAACACGGATGCTGCAGTTGATGATGAAGCCGAAGACGGCCAAGAACAAGACCCCTTCAATGACCCGGCTCAACAGGAAACCGTGTCTCCAAAATCCTCTGAAGAAGTGGACGAAGATATTGAGATCTTGGAGACGAAGACGGGCTCTCCTAACCCGGATACTCAGACGGTCCGGGTTTCGACCCCAAGAACCGGGAAAGTTCCCCAGCCGGAAGACCAATCTGCCGGCCCTTCTAGAGTTCGCCCTGAGGATATGACGTTCGCCCAAATGCTTGATGCCCTCTACACCTTAAAGGCCGATGAAGAGAATATTCTAGATGCTTTGATAACAAAGCACAAGGTAAGTCCGAGTAAAACCACTTGTATCCTTGTATAGCCCCCAAGTTCAAAGTGAATTATTGGTTTAATTTGCTTGGAACTTCATAATAGATCCGACTGACCCTTCCTTGTGTTTCCACCTAGGACTTTGTTGCGCAATCTGAGAAGAAGATGGCAAAGGCTGCCAAACGCATTGTGAAGGAGACGGCTCTTCGCGAAGCAGCTGAAGCTGAAGCTCGTAGGAGTGGAAAAATCACAAGGAAGTATAGGAAAAGGGCTCACTTGGCTGAGGACAGGCTAACAACACTTTCTATGCAGATTGCCGATACCTACCGCGCAGCAACTGGTATGATCTTTGAACTTTAGCAATTAAGACCCGGATTTTCCTTTGGATGAATAGCCGGATCCCCTTGTTCATTACTTTTCTCACTTTCGGCAGGTCCGGATGATGCGATCCCAGAAGAAGATGATACTGCCAAGCTGAAGCTCATTAAAGATACTGTCCGGCAGCTCAGTGCCGGAGTTGGATGGATTCTCGATGAACTACGACTACCGGGTGTTGGACCTGGTAACATTAAAAAGTTGCTGGAAGTCCGCTCGACCATTCCTGAGTGGATTTGGCATTGGAAGCGCTCATCCTGTCGGTTTGGAGTAACCCGTGGTCTTGCGCTGGCTAAAGCTTGTTTCCCTAAGCTAGAGCCGGCCAAGCTGATGGGCGGGTTTCCAGAATTCAATCCAGACGGGTCCAAGTTCTCACCAAAGAATTTCAAAGCCATTCAGAAAGAAGTTCGTCACCCGGCCAGTGTGATCGCCGACAGTTTGGAGATCGATTCTATTCTTCCTGCATATGATGCTAGTGACAAGGTTATTAAGGCAGATCGCCCCAAGCCATACGATATGCTTGCCCGATGGAAGGAAGAAGCTGCCAGGATTAGGGAGGAAGCTGCAAAGAAGAAGGCTGAAGCCGACTCTGCGCCCGCTACCTCTACACCCATCGTCCCTCCACCTGCGCGAGCCGGCGTTGCTGCTGACCCGGGTGCTGCTGCTACCACAAGTGATGGCAAAGGCAAGGCGAAGATGGACGACGCAGCTTAGAATGCCGAGTAATACCTGCCACTTCTCATGCGTCAGTCGGCCTGATGTGCCGTTTAAACAATTATTTTTGAATGGTGCACATGTGCACCTTTGATACTCTTTATCGAAATTTTGTAATGCATTCTAAGTTCCTGATACACCTTGTGCCTCTTCTGGCTTTTATGTTTATCTACTTTTGAACCCATGTGATCTTTGAAATCCGACTTTCTTTATTCTCGATATCCAACTTTCTTTATTCTCGATATCCGACTTTCTTTTTTGTTGATATTCAACTTTCTTTATTCTCGATATCCGACTTTCTTTTTTGTTGATATTCAACTTACTTTATTGTTCCTTTTGTGAGACTCGGTTTCCGGGTTTCATGGGCGTTGACAAGCGGGATTGCTTCTAAGTCCCCAAGTCCCCAAGACTCGGATGTTTGGATTTTTTGAAACCTTAACAGCTAAGCAATTTTTTCTCTCTTAAGATCCCGAGTCTCCAGGAGCCCGATTTCCGAGTCTAGGATACATGATCTTTCAAGGAGAACGGATTGTTTGCTGCTAAGTTCATAAAAAACCCCGAGTTGTTTCACACAGGATCTGAAGTTATGCTTAATAATCGTTGAGTTTCGGGTTATTAGCCTTGTACTCTGCATAACTTGTGGTTTAGATGACCCTTTTGACTATCTTGTACTGTAAGCCGGCTTTCGCGTGGATACCATGTTGTTACATCTATACGAAGACAGGGTCAGGCAAGTCCCACTGGGCGTCATGGCTGACTGTAATCGTAAGCAAACAAATCATGCCACTTTATTGCGAGTCACATCGAGCTTAAGTAAGAATAGTCAAGAACATTTGGCTCCTTCGTCCGGTTATAAGATTGCAGCCGTACTCGTTTGCAAGTAATCGGCCCTTATAACTCATAGGCATCATGGCCGGGTCTTTGAGTTTGCAACTGTGCTATTCAAGCAACCAGCCCCCAAGACCTAAATATATGCATCATACTGAGAGTACAGAACATGATAATAATCACCTCTTTTCTTGATAATCACCTCTTTACTTGATATGAAAAAATTAAGTCAGCAAGCCGCCTCATTAAAAACCCGTCCAGTCCCCAAGGGTACCCTGGATAGGAAAAGAGTACGTCTGAAAACCTGCTGCCTGTTACATCGTTCAATTCCACATGCCAACATAATTTTTGCTAAGTATAATATGGACGTAGCTGAGCCACGTTCCACGGTCCGTCTCTTTCTTGCATAGATGAAGTGGTATGAGCAGTGTCATTAACTGTGGTCGACTCTTCCCTTGCATCTATCAAGTAATATGACCCATTATGCAAATTCCGGCTTACGATAAACGGTCCTTCCCATGGTGGTGATAGCTTGTGTTTTCCTTCGTTCGACTGTACCAGGCGCAGAACCAGGTCTCCTTCCTGGAAGACCCGGGTTTTCACGCGTCGGCTATGATACCTTCGTAAATCCTGCTGATATATGGCTGATCTTTCCAGGGCTTGTTCCCTTTGTTCTTCTAACATATCCACGGCGTCTTGCCGGGTCTTTTCATTCTCCACTTCCACGTATGCTGATACTCGTGGTGAATCATGAATAATATCACTCGGTAGTACTGCCTCCGCGCCATAGACCATGAAGAAGGGCGTCATCTGAGTAGATCTGTTAGGCGTAGTATTGATACCCCAAACCACGGCAGGAAGCTCTTCGACCCACGCACCAGCGGCCCTAACACAGGGAACTCGCAGTCGCGGTTTTAGTCCACGAAGCAATTCTTGATTTGCCCTTTCCACTTGTCCATTGGCCTGTGGATGAGCCACTGATGCTACATCAAGTCGGATTCCATTGTTTCCACAGAACTTTTCCATCTCACCAAGGGACATGTTGGTTCCGTTGTCGGTAATTATGCTGTGAGGATACCCGAACCGGTAGATTATTCTTTTCAGGAACTTGACTGCTGTAGCTGCTTCACAGTTGGTAACTGGCATGACCTCTACCCACTTGGTAAACTTATCAACAGCCACTAAAAGGTGTGTCTTTTTGCAAGGTAACATATGAAAGGGGCCAACCATGTCCAAACCCCAGACAGCGAACGGCCAAGTTAACGGGATTGTCCGTAATTCCATAGCCGGCACGTGGGTTTGGCGAGCGTACCTTTGACATCCGTCACACCTTGCTACTAATCGTTCCGCATCTGCTAGAGCCGTGAGCCAGAAAAATCCGTGTCGATAAGCTTTGGCCACAAGGGATCTTGTAGACGCATGATGCCCGCAATCACCTTCATGGATTTCCTTGAGAATCTGTCGGCCTTCTTCTGGTGCTACGCAGCGCAAAAAGACTCCCGTGGCACTTCTCTTGTATAACTCCCCATTGATGATAGAATACCCCTTTGCTCGCCGCAAAATTTGCCTTGCTAACACCTCTTGTTGTGGTAACTCGCCTCGTGATAGGTAGGCCAAAAACGGTTCTGTCCACTCGGGAATAGCGCGTATAGTGGCCACGAGCTCCATATCCGGGTCTTTACTTGCCAGTTCCTCCTCAGACTCGGTTTTAACTGATGGTCGCCATAATTCATCCAGGAAAACGTTAGGTGGAACCGGCTCTCTGCGCGAGCCAAGTCTAGCGAGGGCGTCTGCTGCCTCATTCTTTCTCCTGTCTATATGCTCCACCTCATACCCGGAAAAACATCCTGCAACCCTATCGACCACCCTGCGGTATGCTGCCATAGTTGCGTCCTTTCTATCCCAAGTTCCTGATACCTGCTGTACCACTAGGTCCGAATCTCCAAAGCATCGTATCCTTTTAATATTCATCTCCTTGGCTACCTTTAAGCCGTGCAATAGGGCCTCATACTCGGCCACGTTGTTGGAACAGTCAAAGTGAATCTGTAGTACATAACTCAATTTGTCTCCTTTGGGCGATGTTAGCACCACTCCAGCTCCTGACCCCTCGTATTGCTTTGACCCATCGAAGTGCATGATCCATGACTCGGAATTTGGAACTATGGTGGCCATGCCTGTGTGTGTCCAATCGTTAACAAAATCGATCAAAGCCTAAGATTTGATTGCTGACCTGGGCTCGTAGCTGATGTGATAATCCCCCATCTCTATCGCCCATTTGGCTATTCTTCCAGTTGCATCCGAGTTTCTGATGATATCCGACATTGGTATTGAGCTAACTACTGTTATAGGGTGCTCCTGGAAGTACGACTTCAGTTTCCGGCTGGCCATGAAGACCCCGAAAACCAGCTTTTGCCAATGCGGATAACGCTGCTTTGCCTCTGATAATACTTCACTGACATAATAAACCGGCCTCTAGACTGGATATCCTTTCCCATCCTCTTTACGCTCCACAACCACTACTGCACTGACGGCTCGGGAGCCTGCTGCCACGTATAGCAACATAGGCTCTTTAGGACCCGGGGCCGCTAGTACTGGTGCTTCAGATAACTGCTTTTTTAGTGCCTCGAACGCCTCATCCACCTCCTGATCCCATGCGAATTTGTCGGACTTCCTCAAGAGCCGGTACAATGGTATTGCCTTTTCTCCGAGTCTGGAGATAAATCGGCTCAAGGCTGCTACGCAGCCCGTGAGTTTTTGAACGTGCTTCAAATTTTCCGGCTTTTTCAGATTTTGGATAGCTTTGATTTTATCCGGGTTTGCTTCAATTCCTCTCGGAGACGATAAAGCCGAGTAATTTCCCGGCTGGAACTCCAAACACGCACTTTGTCGGGTTAAGCTTCATCTGGTACCTTCTTAAGTTCTTGAACGTTTCCTTTAGATCATCGATAAACGTCTCTGCCTTCCTAGTCTTGATAACCACATCATCCACATAAGCATGGACGTTACGTCCGATTTGGTCCTCGAAGCACTTCTGAATACACCGTTGATAAGTTGCGCCAGCGTTCTTCAATCCAAACGTCATGGTTTTATAGCAAAAGGCCCCAAAAGGGGTTATAAACGATGTTTTCTCCCAATCCTCCCTTTTGAGATTAATCTGATGATACCCGGAATATGCGTCCAGAAAACATAATAGGTCACTTCCAGCTACTGCGTCTATAATCTGATCTATCCTTGGTAGTGCGAACGGATCCTTTGGGCAATGTTTGTTGAGACTCGTAAAATCAATGCACATCCTCCACTCGTTGGTCTTTTTCATCACTAGAACCAGATTTACTAACCAATCCGGGTGAAATACTTCCATGATAAAGCCGGCTGTCAGTAGCCGAGCAATTTCTTCACCTATAGCTTTCCTTCTTTCCTCATTCATCTTCCTCAAGCCCTGCTTCACAGGCCTGGACTTGGGATCTACGTGCAGACTGTGCTCTGCCAATTCTGTAGGGATACCCGGCATGTCGCTAGGTGTCCAGGCGAATACGTCCACATTTGAACGAATAAACTCCACAAGTGCCTTCTCCTGCTCTTTTCCCAAGTTAGACCCTATAGTGAATTGCTTAGTGGAATCACCTTCAACAAAATCTATCTTCTTGGTGTCCTGTGCTGCCTTGAATTTTGCTCTTTCGTCCTCGGTATTCGGTCTTTTCAGTTCTGTTCTATCATCCGGATCTACTTGAGACCGGTAATACTTGAGTTCCTCTTTTCTGCAAGCTTGTTTGGCCATCACTGAATCTCCTTCGTCGCACTCGGCCGCTATATCCCGGCTTCCATGTATGGTGATGGTCTGCTTCGGACCCGGAATCTTTAGCTGCAAATACACATAACACGGCCTAGCCATGAATTTAGCATAAGCCGGTCTTCCGAACAGCGCGTGATAAGGACTGCGCAATTTGACCACCTCGAACGTGAGCCACTCAACTCGATAATTATCCGTTGATTCTCCGAAAGCAACTTCCAATGTGATCTTTCCCTCGGGGCACGCTGAGTGACCCGGCACAACCCCATGAAAAACTGTTGAACTTTTCTGTAGCTGGGACTCTTTGAGACTCATGCGTCAGAAGGTTTCCCAATATAAGATATTGATGCTACTTCCACCGTCCATTAGGACCCTTTTCAACTCGTAACCATTGACCTGCGGTGCAACTACCAATGCCAAGACTCCTGGGCGCTCTATTCTTTCCGGGTGATCTCTTCTGCTCCACGTTACCTCTTGTTCCGCCCATCTCAGGTATCCCGGAACGGCCGAGGAAACCGAGTTTACCGCTTGCTTTAATGTCTCTTTGTCCCTGCTAGGAGTTCCTGTAGTATGCACATGATATTGTCCTTCTAAATTAGACGTACGTACCATACCGATGAAGATGTTGATCTGGCCGATCGTCACAGTAGATCCGGATTCGAGGTGGTCCGACTCTGGCCCCCAGCTGGAATCGTCCACCGTCTTCTCTCCTTTGTGGTCGATGTAGATCTCACCGACGACAAGATTCTCCATGTTCTTCCGAGCTTCTCCCGTGATGTAAACACCTTTGGACGCAGGCCCCACGGTGGGCGCCAACTGTCGTGGGGTAATCACGGCAGACGTTACCGGGGGTAACTGATCTTGGGGCAAGACGACACAGGCGTTTGGGAGAGGGTTTAGCTCAGAGGAAAACATGATGATGAACTTTGATCTGGTAGCCGGCAATCAAGTCGCCGAATCTCCGATCCCGAAATAATAACTCAACTCTCGGGTTACACTGGATGCTCGATATCAAGCGATATTGCTAGGGTTCTTAGATCCCCTTAAACTAGACTTAGGGGTCGGTTTATAAAGCACCGTACCCCCCTGACTTGCCCTCCAAGGCGCACCCTGAATCCTACCCGGACACCGCTTACAAACCCTAGCTTTCCTTACCGCAACCCACAATCCGGGTTACGAGGCCTACAAACTTTGGGCCTTCCAGAAGTTTCGTTATCCTTAGCCGGATCCTGCGCCGTGTCCCTTGGGCCGGGTTACACCTTGGAGTTGGCCTACCGGGTTATTATCCCTCCATCAAGATGTATCTTATGTACCCCGTTCTTATTTGCTAGCTTTGATCAATCTAGTTCTTGAGAGCGTGTGTGGGGTGATGGGTGCATTAGTTGGAGTAACGGGGGGTGGCTAGTGCTGTGAAAGTGACAAAAGTTCAGCGATCCACTTAGGTTTTGTTAAACCTTTCTTAGTTACCTCACTAGGGATAAAAAAGAGTACCTTGTTACCGGAGATTTGAAGTGATACTAATCAATCTCCATGACTAGATCTAGCAAGTTCTGACTTCAACTTCATGTCACATTGCTTAAAGCTATACTCTGGTTTTTCCTTAATTATCGAGGTGTTATGATTTATTTCGCATCTTGGTGGAGTATAAGAGGGATCAATATGACCGTAGAGATCTCTATGCTAGGACGTGATGCCCATATGAAAGTACTCAATGTTAAACATGTTATTGTAATCTCACATGTAATTCTTTATGTCCACCGTCTACTTTATTTGAGATAATGCAAGTGTGAAACCATGAACCCCGGTCCTATTTTAAATATAAGAAAACACTCTAGTTAATTTGCTGCAATTTACTTTACTTGCACTTTACTTTACTTGCATCTCCAATTCGAATTTACATTATCTCCATCACCACTTGCATCACAAAAATACAAAAACAATCCGTTGTATATTTATTTTCTCATTTGCATTTAGTAGTAGATTTAATTATTGCACATTTACTTTCAGTTTTGCATTGCAATTTAGAAGTCTCACACCTTGTGCTTGACAACCACTTGGTGAGGTTGAGGGCACAAAATTCTCTACTTGTTTGCAGGATCCTGGAGGAAGCTTGGAAGACAACTGCTGAAATACTGGCTCCCCAAGAGTTCGATATAAACCATCGAGTCACCTTCGTGGGAAAAAAGGCTTGCCACTAGCTACACACTCTGCACTTGGAGTCTCAACCTAGCCATCACAAGCCAATCAGGGAACGGTCTCGTGTCCGTGGACACGTAAAGTTGTCTGGGCCGCTTCATCTCACTATGCCGCTAGGATCCAAAATACTCTCAGGAGATAATAACATGATAAAAAATGGCTTCCAAACCTAAGGGTCTCGAATCCTAAAGGCAACACAATGCTCTGACACCATTTTGTAGCATCCCAACTTTTAATAAAGATGGAATACCTCTGTTATTGTGCTAGTCCCTGGATCAATTGCTAGCACCACAGTACAAAATGAAATATCATGCAAATGCATCAAATTCTATTACATCGCATGATCCAGTCTTTACAAAATAGTATTACAACTTGCATAGTCTTAGAAGACTAGCAGTAAACAAAGATATACAACAGAAGACATAGTACAACATTGAGCCCATCTTCTTCATTTGCCACAGGCAAAACATATTGGTGATAGTCTCGAGATCCTAAACGAAATTCTCACTCGTCTTTAGAAACATGTGCAGTATGGAATATGCAGCCACAAGGGAGTCAATACAATTTAATATATTGGCAAGTAACACTATGGTGAATATAAATAGCAAGACTAATACTACATGCTTATTTGGCTGAGTGGAGTTTAGGCTAAGTTTGCATAAAGCCAGTTTTCTCCTATCACTTTTGTAAAACCAACTTTTCTTTTCAAAAGGGTGGCAACTTTGGATTAAGATCCAAGCACCACAATATTGTTCGCTTGGTCAAAATTTTACTTATTGAAATTGATGATGAGATTCTTCCGTCAATCCTTGTCCAGCTGCTCATAGTTGTCCATAACTGGGGACACGACTAAGATCTTAGTTTGTTGACTCTGCAGAGGTTGTGCACTTTCACCCTTTGTCTTCAATTAGCCCAAACATCCTATACACCCCGGAGTGCATCATGGAAAGGAGAGAATTGAGACGAGATATTTCAGAAGAAGAAGTCCAAACCCACCGGCAAGACCGTTCCACCTATAATTTTGCAACATCTGCTAGTCAAGCCTGGGCTGAACTCTCACAACTTAGTTGATCAAGACAGAGCCCATATGTCAAAAGGCTGCACGGTAAGCTACTAGACTTAGAGGGACTTATTAATCTCTTTGTTCCTGGGTGGCCATCCACAAGTGACAACCTCAAGTGAAATTTCCCTTAAACAAGGGCCCTGAGGAAACACTCAACATAATCCAATCACATCCAAAATCCACCCAGGTGTTTCATTGAATGTTATACTTAGAATTTTTCCTCAACATCTAATAAAACAATTTATAACATTGCATAGCATCTACTAAGTTCAAAGGCTATCAAAATAACAAGGTATAAGGGATGGCTACACACTACTAGGATAATAGCATAGCATAATATAACTTAGTAAAATTTCCTATCACGCATACTACTCAAAATCAACTAATGCATATAGAAAATAATGGGTAGTTGATGGTATGTTACTTGCCTTTTTGAAGTTGGTGAAGATATCACACTCTCTTCACAAAAGATCGTTGCTCTCCGTACAATCTATTAATTGAAAACACAATAACAAAATAAACAGGCATCCTAGCAAACAAACATACAAGTGTAGAAAACATACAGAGCAACTAACATATCCAAAGGGGTTTAACCAGTTGGCTAGGACAAGGTCAAGGTTTGAGTTCAATACTTGTTAAGGAAATTTCAAGGGTTTACTTGGGATGGGCTAGGTTGAGTTTGTAGGGATCAAACTTTATTGAAAACATATTTATCTAAGAAGTTCCAAGAGTTCACCAAGGTGATCTCACTATTTTAACTAAAGTATCACAATACAAAGTGTAACACTTAGTTGTTTTCATCAAAACATTCGAGTGATCTAAGTTAGTCCTTCCATTTTGGTTTAGGCTAGGTCTAGGTTCAACTAACTTCATAACAAAGGATATAACAATTTAAAGTCTTGGTCTTTTCCATTTTGGTCAAGGGCTGGACAAAAACAACTTGTTATCCTTCAACTTGTGTGGATATGAAATTACACATCCTACGGTTTCCAAATATATTTTATTTATAATTTTTGGATTTGTAGAATTTGAATTATGCCAAAATTCATCAATAAAGCATATTTAAATTTGAACCAATTTAAGTTTGTCAAATTTGAATTTGAAAAGTGCTAAAAGATTCTACACATTCTCAGGATTCCAAAAAGTCCAATTTTGTTCAAGTTGGATTTATGGATAAAAAGTTGTGATGAATTTAAGTTGCACGTACTAATCTGTAAAACTAAAATTTTATTTTCTATTCGGAATTAAATCCAGAGACAGGCTGGGCCGAAAACGGCTATTTGTCGCGTGGTGCGACGGAAAAGAGATGGGCTTGGGCCGGCTACGTGCTGCACTGAGTGACCGCTAAGCTAAAGACCGCGCTACTGACTGGACGACACACGGCGCGCTGTGGTTGGCTGGTACCGGTTCGGTAAGGGGATCAGTTTGCAGCCACTGGATCTAGATGGAACCGTGCGGATCAAAAAGGATTCACTGGGCGGCGCGGATCTCGCCGGAAATGAAGTCGCGGTGGCCGGTGCTCACGGGATTTCGACGGCGGCGCGTTCCGGTGGACCTCCGGGCTCGGGGAGTGGTCCAGAAGGGCAGGTCAACGCCCTGGACTCGATGGTGGCCTCCGTTGACTCCGGTGGTCCTCCAATCGTTGGCGCGGTGTAGATTCTGACGTGTCGGCTCCGCTGATCTCGAAAATGTACGGCGCCGTCGACGTGCTGGGAAAAACCAAACGAGAAAAATATCTAAGGGTGCGCACGGTCTGGAAAAACAGAGGTACCAAGTGAGGGTAGCAGAAACATGCTACCTTTGCCGGAATTCGATGAGTACGACGGCGGCCGTGAGCAACTCCGGTGAGGAAATTAGACGGCCTGGGGGCACGAAATGAAGAGGGAGTAGAGGGCAAACGCTGAGAGGCTCAATGGCTTAAAGGGGGAGGAAACGGAGAATTAAATCGGGGTCATAATCCCGCGCATTGAAGGCATTTCAATTTGGCCGAAACGGGCGAGTTTCTTCAGTTTCCAGGGTTGAAGATGATGACGTCATGATGACGTCATCTTTCCTTTTTATTTTGTTTTTTTCTGTTTTCGTATATATTGAATATCTTTTGTTTTATGACTTCAATTCACCTCAAACCAATTGCATTTGATTCATTAAATTCAAACCTTTCAGATTATAACATTTTTGTAAACTTTTTATCACATTTGAATTTTCATATTTTGCAATTATAAATAAATCATTAATAGTACTTATTGTTATTTTAAAATTTGAAAAATAATAAAATATTCTTTTTGATTAAATAAAATTTTAAGAGACATTATACATGCCAATTAATATTTTTCAAAGTCATTTTTACCTCATTTTAGTATTTTTTTAATACATGAGTGATTTACTAATATCAACTTAATGTCATTTTAAAATAAAAAATAAAACAATAATTATAAAAGTGACTTACTAAAATTTAGAAAACAAATTACACATGCCATAATATTGTTTTCAAGATGCCTTTTTATATTATTTTCAAAGCAAAGCATTTTATGCTCATCCCTTTATGTTTATAACTTGGAATAACAACTAATAAATGTTATAAATATCTTTTATTCTGGTAAAACATTTTTAAAGTTTAGAACATTATTAAAGGTCATAATTCTTTGATTTGAGTTGCCATAAAATATTTTCTAAGTAATATTTGAATTGAAATCATTTTATGTAATAGGGTTTTCAAAAGAGAAAATAATTATTTTATGTAAGGGGTATTCATTTTGAAAAGACTTAGGGTTTATGGAAACAGAGGCATAATGGATTTTCATTCCAATAACATTGTAGTATGACATAGTATTTCCTTTGTGTTTTGTGTATTATTTGTTTTAGGTAGCTTTCTTTAAACAAGAAAACAGAAGTTTCAAATTTTTGTGATTTTTGCACTTTCCAAAAATCAGGGATGTTACAGACTACCACCCTTAAAAGAAATCTCGTCCCGAGATTTGGAAGGCTAGAAAGAAAGATTAGGTTTGTGTAAGTGGGTTCCACAACAACTGGGTGGCTACCACCCTTAAAAGAGACTTTTGTGGATAGTCTATTTTCATTAGATTTGGAGTGTTGCTTGATTCCAGATTGGCTTGAGTAGAACTTTACTCCATGGTTGAGCTGTAGACCAACATAGGTATGTTGAACTACCTTTGACACTGAGGGGTCACTCTTTGGGTCAATCAAAAATTCCTTGGGTCCCTCTCAACTTGGTCTTTTGATGTCCTTGGCAATCTTCCATCTTGTTGTTGTCATCCTTGAAGGCAAACACCATGCTATTTCTAACGAAACTCTCATGGCAGGCAAAATCTTCCATTTGTTTGATACCTCCATGGTTGGCTTGATCCTCACCAAAAATAGTACGTTTTCAGTAACACTAACATAGGGTCATTATTGAATTCTACCCTTCTAAGGTTCAGGTTTAACATCGTCGTCTCTCTAATAGGTATGTCACTGAGATTTAACATTCCTCATAGCAAAAGTAAATAATGTGAGTAGTCACCATGGGGACCAATCCATGTTGCACTCAATAATTACCTTGTACTTGGATTTATGAATCTTGTTTAATAACACTAGGTCACCTCACTTGTCCAACATAAAGTTTCCAATCTGTAAGACAAACTTGAGCTAAACTATCATTTCTCAACTAGTGGGTTGCGTAAAACTCTTATGTAACAAAAACTGGATAGTTGTGTTTTCTTCATTATTTCTTCTCTTGGTGTAGTTGGCTCTAAAATCTTCATAGTTCATGCAACTTTGATTCCACTTGTCTACCTTCACTTGTTGATTTGGCTTGTTGATCCTTGGTATAGATTTGGCTTCATAAAGGATGTGATTATTCCTTCACACAAAAGGATTTTTGAAATATGTGAAATTCCTCAATTGTATGGCTTGTGTCTCTATAAAGAACTAGTCATGACATTCTTGGATGAAAGGTTTGTTGTTGCACTTCATAGGGTAGCCCAATAGGGTTGGTAAATGGGTATGGGTTTTGGTTTGGCTTAGCATGAAAGAGTAGAGATTAGGAAGATAGCTAAAAGAGGTCCCTATTCCAAACAGAGCAGATTAAGGAAACTCATCTTCCAACAACACATTACAAACATATAGCAACACATTCATCACACCAAACAACCAAGTTTTAGAAAACAACAAGTATTGTCATACTAAACTCGAAAGTATGATCAATACACTAATCGTGTTAACGTTGTTCTAACAAAGTAACTATATTGGTGGTCTCATCTATATCTTCTTGAGTTCTTCGAATTCTTCTCCATTTCCTGAGGTCTTCTTGATTGTGGTGAAGTCTAAGTTTTTCTTCCAGTTCTTCAATAATATTGAATGTAGGTCTTCATGTGGTGAAACACTTCTTGCACTTCTTGGTATGGTCATCAACATTCTTGTATTGATGGTATTGAGAAGGAGGTCATCTAGGAAATTTTGAAGGTGAATAATAGATGAGATGATATGAGAATAATTAAGATGATTGTTTTGTTTCTAGAAAGTTTGAACATAGAAAATTTTCAATCCTAGGGTGATCAATGGGTTATTAACAACTTGTTGCAAATTGGATATTCACTATAGTGAGAAGGACAATGCACCCGCAAGCCAATCAGGGAACGGTCTTGTGTCCGTGGACACGTAAAGTTGTCCGGGCCGCTTCATCTCACTATGCTGCTAGGATCCAAAATACTCTAAGGAGATAATAACATGATCAAAAATGGCTTCCAAACCTAAGGGTCTCGAATCCTAAAGGCAACACAATGCTCTGATACCATTTTGTAGCATCCCAACTTTTAATAAAGATGGAATACCTGTGTTATTGTGCTAGTCCCTCGATCAATTGCTAGCACCACAATACAAAATGAAATATCATGCAAATGCATCAAATTCTATTACATCGCATGATCCAGTTTTTACAAAATAGTATTACAACTTGCATAGTCTTAGAAGACTAGCAGTAAACAAAGATATACAACGGAAGACATAGTACAACATTGAGCCCATCTTCTTCATGTGCCACAGGCAAAACATGTTGGCGATAGTCTCGAGATCCTAAACGAAATCCTCACTCGTCTTTAGAAACGTCTGCAATATGGAATATGCAGCCACAAGGGAGTCAATACAATTTAATGTATTGGCAAGTAACACTATGGTGGATATAAATGGCAATACTAATACTACATGCTTATTTGGCTGAGTGGAGTTTAGGCTAAGTTTGCATAAAGCCAGTTTTCTCCTATCACTTTTGTAAAACCAACTTTTCTTTTCAAAAGGGTGGCAAATTTGGATTAAGATCCAAGCACCACAATATTGTTCCCTTGGTCAAAATTTTAATTATTGAAATTGATGATGAGATTCTTCCGTCAATCCTTGTCCAGCTTCTCATAGTTGTCCATAACCGGGGACACGGCTAAGATCTTAATTTGTTGACTCTGCAAAGGTTGTGCACTTTCACCCTTTGTCTTCAATTAGCCCAAACATCCTATACACCTGGAGTGCATCATGGAAAGGAGAGAATTGAGACGAGATCTTTCAGAAGAAGAAGTCCAAACTCACCGGCAAGACCATTCCACCTATAATTTTGCTACATCTGCTAGTCAAGCCTGGGCTGAACTCTCACAACTTAGTTGATCAAGACAGAGCCCATATGTCAAAAGGCTGCACGGTAAGCTACTAGACTTAGAGGGACTTATTAATCTCTTTGTTCCTGGGTGGCCATCCACAAGTGACAACCTCAAGTGAAATAACCCTTAAACAAGGGCCCTGAGGAAACACTCAACATAATCCAATCACATCCAAAATTCACCCAGGTGTTTCATTGAATGTTATACTTAGAATTTTTCCTCAACATCTAATAAAACAATTTATAACCTTGCATAGCATGTACTAATGTATCGTTCCCACATTTTAATAATGTAAGGACACCTGTGTTATTGTGCTAGTCCCTGGATCAATTGATAGCACCACAGTACAAAATGAAATATCATGCAAATGCATCAAATTCTATTACCGCATGATCCAGTCTTTACAAAATAGTATTACAACTTGCATAGTCTTAGAAGACTAGCAGAAAATAAAGAAATACAGCGGAAAACATAGTACAACATTGAGCCCATCTTCTTCATGTGCCACAGGCAAAACATGTTGGCGATAGTCTCGAGATTCTAAACGAAATCCTCACTCGTCTTCAGAAACATCTGCAATATGGAATATGCAGCCACAAGGGAGTCAATACAATTTAATGTATTGGCAAGTAAAACTATGGTGGATATAAATGGCAAGACTAATACTACATGCTTATTTGGCTGAGTGGAGTTTTGGCTAAGTTTGCATAAAGCCAGTTTTCTCCTATCACTTTTGTAAAACCAACTTTTCTTTTCAAAAGGGTGGCAACATTGGATTAAGATCCAAGCACCACAATATTGTTCACTTGGTCAAAATTTTACTTATTGAAATTGATGATGAGATTCTTCCGTCATTCCTTGTCTAGCTGCTCATAGTTGTCCATAACCGGGGACACGGCTAAGATCTTAGTTTGTTGACTCTGCAGAGGTTGTGCACTTTCACCCTTTGTCTTCAATTAGCCCAAACATCCTATACACCCGGAGTGCATCATGGAAAGGAGAGAATTGAGACGAGATCTTTCAGAAGAAGGAGTTCAACCCACCGGCAAGACCCGTTCCACCTATAATTATGCTACATCTGCTTGTCAAAGCCTGGGCTGAACCCTCACAACTTAGTTGATCAAGACAGAGCCCATATGTCAAAAGGCTGCACGGGAAGCTACTAGATTTAGAGGGACATAGTAATCTCTTTGTTCCTGGGTGGCCATCCTCAAGTGACAACCTCAAGTGGAATAACCCTTAGATAAGGGCCCTGAGGCAACACTCAACATAAACCAGTCTTACCACTTCCACCCAGGTGGTTCATTCATTAGTTATGCTTAGAATTTTTCCTCAACATCTAGTAAAACAAATTTTGTAGCATGGCAAAGCATCTAAATAAGTACCAAGGCATCAAAATAACAAGGTGTAAGGATGGCTACACACTACTAGGATATAGCATAGCATAATATAACTTATTAAAAATTTCCTATCATGCATACTACTCAAATTCAACTAATGCATATAGAAAATAATGGGTAGTTGATGATGTGTTACTTGCCTTGTTGAAGTTGGTGAAGAATTCACACTCTCTTCACAAAAGATCGTTGCTCTCCGTACAATCTATTCATTGAAAACACAATAACAAAATAAACAAACATTCTACCAAACAATCATACAAGTGAAGAAACATACAAAGCAACAACCATGGAAAAAGGGATGTAACCAAGTTGGCTAGGACAAGGTCAAGGTTTGAGTTTTGAAAGATTTATTCTTTCTTGGTTTCATATGTTAAGTAATTTCCAAGGGTTTACTTGAGATGGGCTAGGTTGAGTTTGTAGAAAACTAACTTTATTATAACCATACTTGTCGAGGAAGTTCCAAGAGTTCATTTAGAATAAACATATTACTTCTTCAACTAAAGTAATACATGCAAACACTTGGTCATATTCACCTTCAAAAATATTTGAGTGACTATGTTAGTATTTTCCATTGTGGTTAGGGTAGGTCTACTAACTTCATCATCCAAGGGAAAATATTACTAAGTCTTGGGTTTTCCATTTGGGTCAATGGTTGGACAAAAATAACTTGTTATTCTTCAACTTGTATGGATTGTTTCTAGACCTCATGTGATTGCCTTCTTGAAGATCATCTTCATGCTTCTATTGTAGTCTTGTTCCTTGGATGGATTCTTCTCTTGGTCTTGATAAATTCTTCTGGGCTTTCACTTCACTAATTGGTTTGGGTATGGGATGGGCACAAATACCACTAAGTCAAATTGGAAAGAAAATAAGAAGAAAGATAGGAAGAGAGGGGGAGATGTTTTCTTCTAAATTTCTTCACACTTGTACATCTTGAGTTTTCTTCTAGGTGTGGAGTACAAGTCTTTTCTTCAAAACTTCTTCATTGATCTTCCTTGTAGCTCTTCATGTTTCCACTAAGTTGAGAATGAAGTTTTCTTCTTGTGCTTGAGTCTTGATCTCCATTTTGCTAACTTGATGATTTCTTGAAGCAAGAATAGGGGAATGGAGAAGTAGATAGAAAGCAAAGGTACTAGGGTCTAAGGTTTACCACTTGGTCTTGTATGTGATTTACACATACAAGGTACTTGGTCTTGGCTCCAAAATAGCCATAACAACAAAGGTAAACAATGATAGAAACAACTCTAATACTTAACCAACTAGGTGGACTACTATGATGGAAGTTTGGCTAAAATTACATGGTCATGGTCCAAGGGTGTCCAAAATGGTTGGGCAAGGTTGTTTCTGGTCCAAGGTTATCAAATGGAGCAATTTTGCAAAAGGAACTACATTGAAATTATTTACAGAATTAAATCTATGTCAAAATTACTCAAATATTCCAATTAATTCTAAATTCAATTTTAATTTGATCAACAATTATTTTGGGACAGGGGATATGAAAGTACACATCCTAAGGTTTCCAAATATATTTTATTTACAATTTTTGGATTTGTAGAATTTGAATTATGCCAAATTTCATCAAACAAGCATATTTGAAATTGAACAATTTTAAGTTTGTCAAATTTGAATTTGGCCAGTGCCAAAAGTTTCTAGATGTCAAGGGATTTTCAAAAAGTCCAAGATTGCTAAATTTGGCCAAGTGGTTGAAAAGATATGATGATTTGAAGTTGTAGGGGCTTTTCTGCAAATCTGCCAGAAATTCTACCGGGAGAAAAATTCGAATTAAAGGGCTGGCCACGCGGCAGTCTCTGATTGGCTGGGCTATGCTGACTGGGCGCTGGTGTGGCATGTGCTGACGTGGATAAGTGATGGATCTGGATCGTTAGATCCAGATCTAACGGTGGCGTACCCCTTCGGGGTGGATCTAATCTAGCGCGTTAAAATTAGATCCAACGGTTGAGGGAGACACGGGTGCTCACCGGGGTGGTTGGTCGCCAGAAATGGTTGACGCGGCGGCGCTGCGGTCGGAAAACGGACGGCGGGGCTTCTCCGGTGGTCTGTGAGCTCAACGGGGACCACCACGGGTCTCAGAAGCGCACGGCGGGGCGAATGGAGGTGGCGGTGAGGATTCCCGCGTCGTGGTTCATCCACGCGATGCAGAGGGAGTTCGTCGGGGCTCCGGCGACCTCGGGAACGGATGGCGGCGTCGTTATACTGCACATAAAATTCGTGCAGGGGCACGGTGAGATGCGCAAGGATGCGAGGAAGAGGATGAAAGGCATCACGTGCCCGGGGACCAACTGCACTCACCGGAATCGAAGAAAACGGCGGCGGCCAGTACAAACTCCGGCGAGCTATTCCGGTGGACTCGGGAAATAATTGACAGAGGAGGGAGAGGGGAAATGACGAGGGGAGGCATGGGTTTAAGGGGCTGGGCTCAGATCTTCCATTGCTGCTCTTAAACGCGCGAATTAAAACCGAGAAGAAACGTCTCCTTCGGTTACCAGAGGATGAAGACGATGATGACATCATCGCTGACATCAGCTTTATTATTTTTTTCCTGTTTTCTTATTTATTTTATATCTTCTTTTTAATTAATCCAAATAACATGAAACAAAATTCTAAATTCATATTATTTCAAATACTTCCCAACAGTACCACTTTTGTGGGGTTTTCATCATTTTTGAATTTTTCAAAATACAAATTCAAATGAATTCATAATTGCCTTAATATTCCAATTAAATGAGAAATAATAATAAAATAGGGAAATAGGTTTGGGAAATTTTCAGAGACTATAATATGGTTAATTATTATTTTCCAAAACCATTTCAACTTGTTTCCATGATTTTATAATTTTTAAATAAGATGAAAACATCATAGTCACTTAATAGAAAATTTTCCTTATTTATTTGACTTGGGGTTTAATAAAAATAATGTGGTTTTCTCAAATTAAGATGTTGTTTTCCCAATTGAAAACATTATTTTTCAAGTTACTTTACTTGTTTTCATAATTTATGTGACACTTTATAGATATAGATTGATAAAATCTTTGAATGGCAAAAAGAAACATTTTATTCATATGGAATAATTTTGGAGACAAGGAGAAATTTTTAGGGATGATAATTTTATGGTTTTTATTTATCATATACATTTTCATAGTTATAAATGGGTTGAAAACATATTTGTTAGGAGGTTTGCTCAGAATAAATATTTTTCTTGAAGGTAGAAAATTTTATTTTGTAAGGGGCTTTAGGGTTTATGGGATAGATGTATAATGGATTCTTAATTTCAATTTTTATTGAGTTATGTATTGTTTCCTTTTATTTCTTGCATCTCATTGGTTTTTGGTGACTTGCATAACATGAAAATAAAAAGTTTCAATTTTTAGTGATTTTTTTACTTTCCAAAAATCAGGGATGTTACAAACTACCACCCTTAAAAGAAATCTCGTCCCGAGATTTGGGAAGGCAAGAAAGAAAGATTTGGTTTGGGTAACTGGGTTCCAGGACAACTGGGTGGGCTACCACCCTTAAAAGAAATTTTTGTGGGTAGTCTATTTTCATTAGATTGGAATGTAGATTGATCTGGGATTGGCTTGAGTAGAACTTTCCTTCGTGGTAGAGCTGTAGACCAACATAGGTATGTTGGACTACCTTTGACACTGAGGGGTCACTCTTTGGGTCAAACAAAAGATCAAGTTGAGAGGATTTCACAACATCATCTCATTATAATGGGAACACATTTCTCAGATATTCATTGTGGTTTATTACACTGGAAGAACTTCTAGGGAAAATAAATTTATTTTCAACATAAAAGTTTGCCTAAGATTCCTTCTTTCAGAAAGTCATGTTTCCTTCCTTCTCCCTTTGAGGGCATCCATTTGCATAGTGTCCTTTATCTCTGCATTTGAAGCAAGTCACTTGGCTGATGTCTCTATAGACAGGATTGGGGTTCTTCTGAAGTTTCTTCTTCTTCCTTGGTGGAGTTAAATTGGCCATCATATCTTCATACTGCTTCCCAGTATACTCAACTATGTTGGTTGAAAGTCTGGGTTTCTTGTTGGGATAATTCCTGGATAAATGTCCATCTTCTTAACAAGAATAGCAATTCTTGGTGGAGTGTTTGGATGAATATGGATGTGGTGTAGTCTTGGCTCCAGTATCCATCTTGACATGGTCCATCTGAATAGTATCCAGCTTGCGTTTTCCCTTCACTTCTGGTTTTCCTAAGTTCTCTTGGATTGCACTAAGCATTTCCATTTTGGCTTGTTGTCCAACTTGTTGTACCATGGGGTAAAGTGGACATTGTGTTGGAACATGTGTTGTTCCTTCACACAGAAAACAAATAACTTGAGTGAAGTATCCTTCAGTTGAGTTGTTTGCATCACCATGGGGCCACTCATCTGGACAATCTTTGGAATAGTGTCCTATCTCTCCACAAGCTTTGCAGGCTTTGAGTGTTGACAACATTTCTTCTTCTATCTCCTGGTTATCTCTAGTTATCAAAGGCTGATTGTTTCCACTATTGGTCATGCTTTGGGACATCATGTGCACTATCTGGGATTGGGTATCTAACACTTGTTGCATTCCTGGTGTTAACTCCATATTGGGATTGCTTGCTTGGTTCTGGGTCATCAGTTGTATCAGCTGAGTTTGAGCTTCTAGTAGCATCTGCATTGCTATTGAGTTCTCCGTGTTGTTGGCATTCTGGCTAGACATCTGTTTTGAGGTTTTAGGGAAGATGAGTATAGGTTATAAAGGATCTAAGAAGGTTCCTATCCAAACACAGCAGATCAAGGAAACTCATCTTACAAACAACACATAACAAACACAAAGCAACACATTCATCACACCAAACAACATAGTTTTTGAAAACAAACTAATATTGTCATACCACACTCATTGGTATGATCAATACACTAATCGTGTTTTTCGTGTCTCACAACTTTATTACATCTCATGGTGGTCTACTATTTAAGGCAGGGTAACAACTTTCTTGCTTTATTCCTCATGAGAGGTCTTCAATACTCATTCGTCACGATGATCTCCGCATTCTTGTACATTGTAATCTCTTTTTCAAGAGTGTTGATCTCTTCTTTGGCTTCTTTGAGACCCTTCTTAGTGTTGTGAAGTCTCCACTTGAGTCTCTCCGTAAGTTCTTTAATAGCACTCCATGCAGCACTTCTTGCTGAATCGAGGAATGAAAAATGCATTATCCTGTTGGTGAACATGCAATCTCCTCCCATCTTGTGGTCGTACTCCTTGTTTCTGTACAGATGAATCTGCACCCACCAATATTCGAAACCATCCTCCTCATCTATGTAGGGAAAACCCCAATAGACTGCTGGTCCTTCAAATCCCATGATTAACATGAGATCCTTCAGCGCTCTTGGGAACTCAGTGTCGCACTCCAGGGTCATGGTCATCATTGGTCCTTTCTTGAGTGATTGGATGATACTGGCCATCTACAGATAAGAGTAATTATTAGAAATGTATCATGGGAAGGAGTACGAGGAGAAATGAAGTTATAAAAGATTTCTTTGAGGAGTAGTTGTAAGATAGTAAAATTTTATTCCTATGGATTTTCCTATTCTAATCCAAACCTAGGGTCTCGAATCCTACAGGCAACACAATGCTCTGATACCATTTTGTAGCGTTCCCACATTTAAATAATGTAAGGACACCTGTGTTATTGTGCTAGTCCCTGGATCAATTGATAGCACCACAGTACAAAATGAAATATCATGAAAATGCATCAAATTCTATTACCGCATGATCTAGTCTTTACAAAATAGTATTACAACTTGCATAGTCTTAGAAGACTAGCAGAAAATAAAGAAATACAGCGGAAAACATAGTACAACATTGATCCCATCTTCTTCATGTGCCACAGGAAAAACATGTTGGCGATAGTCTCGAGATCCTAAAAGAAATCCTCACTCTTCTTCAGAAACATCTGCAATATGGAATATGCAGCCACAAGGGAGTCAATACAATTTAATGTATTGGAAAGTAACACTATGGTGGATATAAATGGCAAGACTAATACTACATGCTTATTTGGCTGAGTGGAGTTTTGGCTAAGTTTGCATAAAGCCAGTTTTCTCCTATCACTTTTGTAAAACCAACTTTTCTTTTCAAAAGGGTGGCAACATTGGATTAAGATCCAAGCACCACAATATTGTTCACTTGGTCAAAATTTTACTTATTGAAATTGATGATGAGATTCTTCCGTCATTCCTTGTCTAGTTGCTCATAGTTGTCCATAACCGGGGACACGGCTAAGATCTTAGTTTGTTGACTCTGCAGAGGTTGTGCACTTTCACCCTTTGTCTTCAATTAGCCCAAACATCCTATACACCCGGAGTGCATCATGGAAAGGAGAGAATTGAGACGAGATCTTTCAGAAGAAGGAGTTCAACCCACCGGCAAGACCCGTTCCACCTATAATTATGCTACATCTGCTTGTCAAGCCTGGGTTGAACCCTCACAACTTAGTTGATCAAGACAGAGCCCATATGTCAAAAGGCTGCACGGGAAGCTACTAGATTTAGAGGGACATAGTAATCTCTTTGTTCCTGGGTGGCCATCCTCAAGTGACAACCTCAAGTGGAATAACCCTTAGATAAGGGCCCTGAGGCAACACTCAACATAAACCAGTCTTACCACTTCCACCCAGGTGGTTCATTCATTAGTTATACTTAGAATTTTTCCTCAACATCTAGTAAAACAAATTTTGTAGCATGGCAAAGCATCTAAATAAGTACCAAGGCATCAAAATAACAAGGTGTAAGGATGGCTACACACTACTAGGATATAGCATAGCATAATATAACTTATTAAAAATTTCCTATCATGCATACTACTCAAATTCAACTAATGCATATAGAAAATAATGGGTAGTTGATGATGTGTTACTTGCCTTGTTGAAGTTGGTGAAGAATTCACACTCTCTTCACAAAAGATCGTTGCTCTCCGTACAATCTATTCATTGAAAACACAATAACAAAATAAACAAACATTCTACCAAACAATCATACAAGTGAAGAAACATACAAAGCAACAACCATGGAAAAAGGGATGTAACCAAGTTGGCTAGGACAAGGTCAAGGTTTGAGTTTTGAAAGATTTATTCTTTCTTGGTTTCATATGTTAAGTAATTTCCAAGGGTTTACTTGAGATGGGCTAGGTTGAGTTTGTAGAAAACCAACTTTATTATAACCATACTTATCGAGGAAGTTCCAAGAGTTCACTTAGAATAAACATATTACTTCTTCAACTAAAGTAATACATGCAAACACTTGGTCATATTCACCTTCAAAGATATTTGAGTGACTATGTTAGTATTTTCCATTGTGGTTAGGGTAGGTCTACTAACTTCATCATCCAAGGGAAAATATTACTAAGTCTTGGGTTTTCCATTTGGGTCAATGGTTGGATAAAAATAACTTGTTATTCTTCAACTTGTATGGATTGTTTCTAGACCTCATGTGATTGCCTTCTTGAAGATCATCTTCATGCTTCTATTGTAGTCTTGTTCCTTGGATGGATTCTTCTCTTGGTCTTGATAAATTCTTCTGGGCTTTCACTTCACTAATTGGTTTGGGTATGGGATGGGCACAAATACCACTAAGTCAAATTGGAAAGAAACTAAGAAGAAAGATAGGAAGAGAGGGGGAGATGTTTTCTTCTAAATTTCTTCACACTTGTACTTCTTGAGTTTTCTTCTAGGTGTGGAGTACAAGTCTTTTCTTCAAAACTTCTTCATTGATCTTCCTTGTAGCTCTTCATGTTTCCACTAAGTTGAGAATGAAGTTTTCTTCTTGTGCTTGAGTCTTGATCTCCATTTTGCTAACTTGTGATTTCTTGAAGCAAGAATAGGGGAATGGAGAAGTAGATAGAAAGCAAAGGTACTAGGGTCTAAGGTTTACCACTTGGTCTTGTATGTGATTTACACATACTAGGTACTTGGTCTTGGCTCCAAAATAGCCATAACAACAAAGGTAAACAATGATAGAAACAACTCTAATACTTAACCAACTAGGTGGACTACTATGATGGAAGTTTGGCTAAAATTACATGGTCATGGTCCAAGGGTGTCCAAAATGGTTGGGCAAGGTTGTTTCTGGTCCAAGGTTATCAAATGGAGCAATTTTGCAAAAGGAACTATATTGAAATTATTTACAGAATTAAATCTATGTCAAAATTACTCAAATATTCCAATTAATTCTAAATTCAATTTTAATTTGATCAACAATTATTTTGGGACAGGGGATATGAAAGTACACATCCTAAGGTTTCCAAATATATTTTATTTACAATTTTTGTATTTGTAGAATTTGAATTATGCCAAATTTCATCAAACAAGCATATTTGAAATTGAACAATTTTAAGTTTGTCAAATTTGAATTTGGCCAGTGCCAAAAGTTTCTAGATGTCAAGGGATTTTCAAAAAGTCCAAGATTCCTAAATTTGGCCAAGTGGTTGAAAAGATATGATGATTTGAAGTTGCAGGGGCTTTTCTGCAAATCTGCTAGAAATTCTACGGGGAGAAAAATTCGAATTAAAGGGCTGGCCACGCGGCAGTCTCTAATTGGCTGGGCTATGCTGACTGGGCGCTGGTGTGGCATGTGCTGACGTGGATAAGTGATGGATCTGGATCTTTAGATCCAGATCTAACGGTGGCGTACCCCTTCGGGGTGGATCTAATCTAGCGCGTTAAAATTAGATCCAACGGTTGAGGGAGACAGGGGTGCTCACCGGGGTGGTTGGTCGCCGGAAATGGTTGACGCGGCGGCGCTGCGGTCGGAAAACGGACAGCGGGGCTTCTCCGGTGGTCTGTGGGCTCAACGGAGACCACCACGGGTCTCAGAAGCGCACGGCGGGGAGAATGGAGGTGGCGGTGAGGATTCCCGCGTCGTGGTTCATCCACGCGATGCAGAGGGAGCTCATCGGGGCTCCGGCGACCTCGGGAACGGACGGCGGCGTCGTTATACTGCACATAAAATTCGTGCAGGGGCACGGTGAGATGCGCAAGGATGCGAGGAAGAGGATGAAAGGCATCACGTGCTCGGGGACCAACTGCACTCACCGGAATCGAAGAAAACGGCGGCGACCAGTACGAACTCCGGCGAGCTATTCCGGTGGACTCGGGAAATAATTGGCAGAGGAGGGAGAGGGGAAATGACGAGGGGAGGCATGGCTTTCAAGGGCTGGGCTCAGATCTGCCATTGCTGCTCTTAAACGCGCGAATTAAAACCGAGAAGAAATGTCTCCTTCGGTTATCAGAGGATGAAGACGATGATGACATCATCGCTGACATCAGCTTTATTATTTTTTTTCCTGTTTTCTTATTTATTTTATATCTTCTGTTTAATTAATCCAAATAACATGAAACAAAATTCTAAATTCATATTATTTCAAATACTTCCCAACAGTACCACTTTTGTGGGGTTTTCATCATTTCTGAATTTTTCAAAATACAAATTCAAATGAATTCATAATTGCCTTAATATTCCAATTAAATGAGAAATAATAATAAAATAGGGAAATAGGTTTGGGAAATTTTCAGAGACTATAATATGGTTAATTATTATTTTCCAAAACCATTTCAACTTGTTTCCATGATTTTATAATTTTTAAATAAGATGAAAACATCATAGTCACTTAATAGAAAATTTTCCTTATTTATTTGACTTGGGGTTTAATAAAAATAATGTGGTTTTCTCAAATTAAGATGTTGTTTTCCCAATTGAAAACATTATTTTTCAAGTTACTTTACTTGTTTTCATAATTTATGTGACACTTTATAGATATAGATTGATAAAATCTTTGAATGGCAAAAGGAAACATTTTATTCATATGGAATAATTTTGGAGACAAGGAGAAATTTTTAGGGATGATAATTTTATGGTTTTTATTTATCATATACATTTTCATAGTTATAAATGGGTTGAAAACATATTTGTTAGGAGGTTTGCTCAGAATAAATATTTGTCTTTAAGGTAGAAAAATTTATTTTGTAAGGGGCTTTAGGGTTTATGGGATAGATGTATAATGGATTCTTAATTTCAATTTTTATTGAGTTATGTATTGTTTCCTTTTATTTCTTGAATCTCATTGGTTTTTGGTGACTTGCATAACATGAAAATAAAAAGTTTCAATTATTAGTGATTTTTGTACTTTCCAAAAATCAGGGATGTTACAACTAAGTTCAAAGGCTATCAAAATAACAAGGTATAAGGGATGGCTACACACTACTAGGATAATAGCATAGCATAATATAACTTAGTAAAATTTCCTATCATGCAAACTACTCAAAATCAACTAATGCATATAGAAAATAATGGGTAGTTGATGGTATGTTACTTGCCTTGTTGAAGTTGGTGAAGATACCACACTCTCTTCACAAAAGATCGTTGCTCTCCGTACAATCTATTCATTGAAAACACAATAACAAAATAAACAGGCATCCTAGCAAACAAACATACAAGTGTAGAAAACATACAGAACAACTAACATATCCAAAGGGGTTTAACCAGTTGGCTAGGACAAGGTCAAGGTTTGAGTTCAATACTTGTTAAGGAAATTTCAAGGGTTTACTTGGGATGGACTAGGTTGAGTTTGTAGGGATCAAACTTTATTGAAAACATATTTATCTAAGAAGTTCCAAGAGTTCACCAAGGTGATCTCACTATTTTAACTAAAGTATCACAATACAAAGTGTAACACTTAGTTGTTTTCATGAAAACATTCGAGTGATCTAAGTTAGTCCTTCCATTTTGGTTTAGGCTAGGTCTAGGTTCAACTAACTTCATAACAAAGGATACAACAATTTAAAGTCTTGGTCTTTTCCATTTTGGTCAAGGGCTGGACAAAACAACTTGTTATTCTTCAACTTGTGTGGATGGCTCCAAGTCTTCACATGCTTGTCTTCTTGAAGATTATCTTCATGCTTCTATTGTAGTCTTTTCCTTGGATGGATTCTTCTCTTGATCTTGATAGATTTATTCATGGATTTCACTTCACTAATTTGGTTTGGGTATGGGATGGGCACAAAATACACTAAGTCAAGAGAAAGAAAATAGGAAGAAAGAGAGAGGGAGATGTTTTCTTCTCGATTTCTTCACACTTGTACTTCCTTGAGTTGCTTCTAGTGGTGGAGTCTTTTCTTGAAAATTTCTTCATTGATCATCCTTGTAGCTCTTCATGTTGCCACCAAGTTGAAAGTGAAGAGTCTTCTATTGCTTGAGTCTTGTTTTCTATTTGTTAACTTGATGGATTCTTGAAGCAAGAATAGGGGGATGGAGGAGTAGATCAAAAACTATAGTACTAGTGTTTTAGGTTCACTACTTGGTCTCTTATATGGTTTACATACTAGGGACTTGGTCTTGGATTCAAAATGGCCACAACAAACAATGGTAGAAAGAATAGAAACAAAATCTAAGGCATGATCAACTAGTGGTTCACTAAGATGGATTTTTGGTCCAACTTACAAGGAAATGGTTCAAGATTGTCCAAAAGGTTTAGGTACTGATGTCTCTGGTTCAAGATTACCAAAAGGAGCAATTTTGCTTAAGGGAACCTATTCTAATTATTTATAGAATTAATTTTATGCCAAAAATACTTAAATATACTACTTAATTCTAATTTCTAAACAAAATTGTTCAAAAATTATTTTGGAACAGAGGATATGAAATTACACATCCTACGGTTTCCAAATATATTTTATTTGCAGTTTTTGGATTTGTAGAATTTGAATTATGCCAAAATTCATCAAACAAGCATATTTAAATTTGAACCAATTTAAGTTTGTCAAATTTGAATTTGAACAGTGCTAAAAGATTCTACACATTCTGAGGATTCCAAAAAGTCCAATTTTGTTCAATTTGGATTTATGGATAAAAAGTTGTGATGAATTTAAGTTGCACGGACTAATCTGTAAAACTAAAATTTTATTTTCTATTCGGAATTAAATCCAGAGACAGGCTGGGCCGAAAATGGCTATTTGCCGCGCGGTGCAATGAAAAAGAGATGGGCTTGGGCCGGCTATGTGCTGCACTGAGCGACCGCTAAGCTAAAGACCGCGCTGCTGACTGGACGACACGCGGCGCGCTGTGGTTGGCTGGTACCGGTTCGGTAAGTGGATCAGTTTGCAGTCACTGGATCTAGATCGAATGGTGCGGATCAAAAGGGATTCACTGGGCGGCGCGGATCTCGCCAGAAATGAAGTCGCGGTGGCCGGTGCTCACGGGATTTCGACGGCGGCGCGTTCCGGTGGACCTCCGGGCTCGGGGAGTGGTCCAGAAGGGGCAGGTCGACGCCCTGGACTCGATGGTGGCCTACGTTGACTCCGGTGGTGCTCCAATCGTCGGCGCGGTGTAGATTCCGACGTGTCGGCTCCGACGAGCTCGAAAATGGACGGCGCCGTCGACGTGCTGGGAAAAACCAAACGAGAAAAACATCTAAGGATACGCACGGTGTGGACAAACAGAGGTACCAAGTGAGGGTAGCGGAAACATGCTACCTTTGCCGGAATTCGACGAGTACGGCGGCGGCCGTGAGCAACTCCGTCGAGGAAATTAGAGGGCCTGGGGGCACGAAATGAAGAGGGAGTAGAGGGCAAACGCTGAGAGGCTCAATGGCTTAAAGGGGGAGGAAACGGAGAATTAAATCGGGGTCATAATCCCACGCATTGAAGGGATTTCAATTTGGCCGAAACGGGCGAGTTTCTTCAGTTTCCAGGGTTGAAGATGATGACATCATGATGACGTCATCTTTCCTTTTTATTTTGTTTTTATTTTCTGTTTTCTTATATATTGAATATCTTTTGTTTTATGACTTCAGTTCACCTCAAACCAATTGCATTTGATTCATTAAATTCAAACCTTTCAGATTATAACATTTTTGTAAACTTTTTATCACATTTGAATTTTCATATTTTGCAATTATAAATAAATCATTAATAGTACTTATTGTTATTTTAAAATTTGAAAAATAATAAAATATTATTTTTGATTAAATAAAATTTTAAGAGACATTATACATGCCAATTAATATTTTTCAAAGTCATTTTTACCTCATTTTAGTATTTGTTTAATACATGAGTGATTTACTAATATCAACTTAATGTCATTTTAAAATAAAAAATAAAACAATAATTATAAAAGTGACTTACTAAAATTTAGAAAACAAATTATACATGCCATAATATTGTTTTCAAGATGCCTTTTCATATTATTTTCAATGCAAAGCATTTTATGCTCATCCCTTTATGTTTATAACTTGGAATAACAACTAATAAATGTTATAAATATCTTTTATTCTGGTAAAACATTTTTAAGGTTTAGAACATTATTAAAGGTCATAATTCTTTGATTTGAGTTGCCATAAAATATTTTCTAAGTAATATTTGAATTGAAATCATTTTATGTACTCCCTCCGTCTCAAATTAATTGTCTTAAACTTTGACAAAAGTGGATGTATCTAACACTAAATTATGTCTAGATACATCCACTTTTGTCAATCTTTAAGACAATTAATTTGAGACGGAGGGAGTAATAGGGTTTTCAAAAGAGAAAATAATTATTTTATGTAAGGGGTATTCATTTTGAAAAGACTTAGGGTTTATGGAAACAGAGGCATAATGTATTTTCATTCCAATAACATTGTAGTATGACATAGTATTTCCTTTGGGTTTTGTGTATTATTTGTTTTAGGTGGCTTGCTTTAAACCAGAAAACAAAAGTTTCAAATTTTTGTGATTTTTGCACTTTCCAAAAATCAGGGATGTTACATCAGGGCTTCGCCAAGCCGGAGACCATGGAATGGAGCAGCGGGTGGAGGGAAAAGAAAGTGATCAAGTGTGTAGATAAGAGGAAGCTCTCACCCTCCTTTATAGGGGAGGGGGAGGCAGCCCAAGGGGGTGCGGCCAGCCATGGGTGCCCCCACCTCTTCCCCTCTTCATGTGAGTGGAAGCCCCACTCACACCCACTCATGCTTCCTTAATTTTCCACTTAGAAAATCTAAAGGTTTTTGTTTAATAAATAAATAAAATATTTTTATTTCTTTATTTATATTTGTTAATTCCATTAACAAACATTTGCATGCAGCACCTCGAATCATTTGTTAATTCTATTAACAACCATTCAACGAAAAAACCCTTGAACTATTTCAATTTTCTCCAGAAACAATTTTGGAGCTGCCCAAAACATTCTTCGGTATTCCGTATCCTCTCAAACGCTTCATCGAACCTTCAGTGTGTCACCCTACGGTTCGTGAATAATATAGACATGATCGAGACTCCTCTCCGATCAATAATCAACAGCGGGATCTGGAGATCCGTGATGACTCCTATATATACAACGATGACTCTCGTGATCGTGTGAACGTTTCAACGTCATAACAATTCCCCTTTGTCTCGCGATATTTTACTTGTCTGAGATCCGATCATTGGTATCAACCATACCTTGTTCGATCTCGTTACCTGACAAATACTCTTTTTTCGTTCCCATAATATAACATCCTTGTGATTATATCACGTGCTTGCAAGCGGTGTCGATGTGATATCACCGAGAGGGCCCTGAGTATATCTCTCCGTCATATTGGATGGACAAATCCCACTCTTGATCCATGAGCTTCAACTAACACTTCCCGAATACCTAACGCCACCTTTATAGTCACCCTTTTACGGTGTGACGTTTGATGTCATCAAAGTATTCTTTCGGTATTAGTGATTAACATGATTTCATGGTCTAAGGAACAATGTTACTCCGGATGTAAGACATAACAACAAAACTAAATGACTTGATCGTATTGTTGTACTTAGTTAGAGTCTAAGTTCATCACGTCATTCTCCTAATGACATGACCCCGTTATTAACAACATCCAATGTCTATGATCAGGAAACCTTGATCATCTGTTAATCAACGAGCTAGTTAAAAGAGAGGCTTCACTAGGAACGATGGTTTGTTTATTAATCACTGAAAGTGCAAACACGCTTAAATCATCTTGTTTTGGTGTTTGTTAACAACACATGTAATCTAATAGGTGTTTGATGTATTTCAGGGGTTTACTTCAACATATTATCATTTGTGGTGATGAGGTACAAAAAGGAGCTGTTGTCCAAAATCTCTGTTCTCTGGAGTTTTCTCCAGGCCGGAGTCTCCGGTCTACCAGACCGGAGTCTCCGGTGTGCATATTTGCTCCAGGGAATTCGCTAAGGAATTTTTGGTGTCGCGCACTGTACCCACACCGGAGAGTGACCGGAGACTGTCCGGAGTCTCCGGTGTGGGATCTTCTTCCAAGATTTTCGCTAAGGACTGGATGGTGTCGCGCACTGTACCCACACCGGAGACTTGCCGGATACTTACCGGAGTCTCCGGTGTGAGTACAATTCCCCTTTGCTCGCAAGACCACAGACACCCTCTGCGCCTTTTCGAAGCACCAAGACCGGAGTCTCCGGTCTAACAGACCGGAGTCTCCGGAGTGAATATCCGCTGAAGAATTGGGACACCGGAAACTGTCCGGAGTCTCCGGCCCAGACCGGAGTCTCCGGTCTTTACACCGGAGTCTCCGGTGTGATTTTCAACAGAAAAGTTCCAACGGCTCTTTGCATTTATGGGGGGTATAAATACCCCCTCCCCTCCACCAACCTCAAGCTAGCTCGACCAGACTTAAAGACTCCATTGTTGAAGCTCAACCACCTTGCTAGATCTCCCAATCCTACCACCCAAAAGCCTAGATCTTTGGTGGATTGAAGGAGAAGGCCCCGATCTACGTCTTCACCAACCGGATTTCATTTCCCCTCTCCTTTGCTTGAGGAATCTTGGCCTAGGGTTTCCTCATGTGGAGAACCTAGGCTTCTTGCTACTCTTGGTGATTTGTGAGTGTTGGGAGCCCCCAATTAAGTTGTGGGTGTGTGCCCCAAACTTGTTTGTAAAGGATTCGATCCCCGCCTCAAAGGGGTTCTATAGTGGAAGGTGAACTAGGCCTTTGTGGCGGAGTTCATCGGAGAATAGGGTGAGGCCTTTGTGGCGTTGAGTAGGCCTTCGTGGCGAGCTCACACCCCTCCAACGAGACGTACTCCCTTAACAAGGAGGAACTCGGGAATACATCGTGTCTCCGTGTGCTTCCATCGGTTATCTCGTTCCTCCCTATTTACTTCTAGTACTTGTTACATTTATTGTTGTACTAGTTGCATTAAGTGTTGTTCTAGTTGCCTTAATTGCTTGCCTTGTCATATAGGTAAATTCACCCCTAGTTGCATAATCTAGAGAATTTACCTTCTTGTCAAGCCTAAATCTTAAGAAAAATTAAAATTGGTCGTAGCACCTATTCACCCCCCCCCCTCTAGGTGCCTATACTTTACTTTCAATTGGTATCAGAGCCTCGGCTCTTCTATCGGGCTTAACCGCCTAAGAGTTTAAGTATGGGTGATGAGGATGACGCTCCGTCCGAAGGAAATGTGTCCATGAATGATCTCAATGCTTTGAGAGAATCATTGACCTCATCCATAGACACTAAATTTGAGGAGTTGCGTCTACTCATGACAACACTCCTCAAAGCCAAGGAACCGGAGGTGGTCGACTCATCCCCTCCGGAAACGGAGGGTGCCAAGATTGGGGTTGATGGTGAACCACCTAAAACTGCTTCCGCCGAACAATCCTCTAAGAAGGGTGCGAGTGGAAAGGAAGGATATCATGCCGTAGAAGGCTCATATTCTCCCGATCCTCCCATTCCTTTTCCTCATATAATTCCTAGGGGAGATCCACCTAAAATTGATGCATATTCTTTTCGTGAATGGCAATACTACATGGAGACTCACTTGAACTCTTCTTGTATAGATCTTTGGAGAATCACTCGTGATGGATACAAGCCATATGATCCCAAGAATCTCACAAGAAGAGAGGTTGTATATTGCCAACTCAATTACACCGCTTTATCCATCCTTCATCAAGCCGTGGGCCCCAATCACATGCCGCATCTTCAACACTTCTCCACCGCCAAAGAAACATGGGATGCACTTGTCATCATGTTTGTTGGGAATGAAAGCATGCAAAGAAATCGCTATGACACCTTGACCAATGAGGCCGAAGGATTTTTCATGCGTGATGGAGAAGATCACGTTGACATGTATCGGAGGCTCAAATCTCTTGCCACCGCTTTCTCTAATGCGGGTGCAACACATATTGATGATGCTTGGATCAAGAGGAAGTTCATAATTGCCGTGATGCCTTTTGAGGGCACGGATATGAAGAGCATTCAAGGGAGACATGATTTCTCCATCATGACCTCTACCCAAGTCATGCAAGAATTGAGCTCCTACAAAGTGCAAACCAAGAATGCTCTTGACAACCGTGCTAGGGCCATTGGGATGCATCAAGGAGCTTCCGTTGCTTTGAAGGCCAAGGTGTTGGCAAGAGAAGTTGAGAATGATGAAGATGGTGAAGAAGCATTGCCTCCTTTGAAGGAACAAGAATATGATCCCGTTCTAAAGGATCTAATTGCTCTCACCGTGCAAATTTTTTGGAACAATCCACCAAAAGGCAAGAAATTTGTTGAGGAAAAGACCAAGTCTCGGTATGGTAATGATGGGGCTCAAAGAGTGAGATCTTGCTTCAATTGCCAAGACAAGTACCACTTCATTGCGGAGTGCCCCTATGAGAATAGAGAGAACCATAGCGGGAAGCTCATCCGCAAGGACAAGTCCAAGGTTGAATACAAGAAACCTCACTTCAAGAAGAAACCTTTCAACAAGAAGACCCCCACCAAGTTTGTGCTCTTGACTCAAGAGGAGTATGATTCCGGGAGTGATGAAGAAGAAGAAACCACAAGTGAAGTGGCCGCTCTAGCTATTGCTTCCACTCCATCTTCGTCATCTCTCTTTGAATCCCCCAATGAAAATCTTCCTCAACGCAATGCCAAGTGCTTCATGGCTAAGACCACGGAGGTATCATCTTCTCCTAACTCTAAGACCCCTAGTGAACTAGAACATATTGCTAGTCTTAGAGAAGAAGAGGAAAGGGCCTCTTTGGACCGATTTATGTCTAACATGCAAGGGGAGACCAAGAAGTACTTTGAGCATCTCATGAGGCAATTGGGAGAGGCCCAAGAGTCTCTTGAGAAGAAAGGTGAGATTGAGAGAAGGGATGCGGATGAAATTGCATCCCTCTCAATGACTCTTGAAGAAGAGCATGATGGTAGAGTTTCTCTAGAAGATGAACTTGAAACTATTGAAACTACCCATAATGAACTTGTCTCTAAAATCATTAAGGAATGTGATCTTGCTATTGCTAAATATAAAAAGGCTAAAAAGGATAAAGTAGAGTTTGGGGTTGGTCATGCTAAACTAACCGAGGAGTTTGAAAAGCTAACCATTGCTCACAAAGCTTTGGAAAGCGAACACTCATCCCTCAAAGAGTTGCATGAACAACTTCAAACTCAACTTACTCAATTTAACCATCCTAGCACTTCTACTTCTTCTTGTGATCATGCAAATATTATTGAAGAAAATGCTAGGTTGAAGGATGAGCTAGCAAGGCTCAAGGGCAAAAGCACTCAAGTTGAAAAGGTGGTGCTTGCCACCCCACAAGTGGTTCCCTCAAGCTCTAATGTGGTCATTTCTAGATCACAATTGAGTGCTCCAAGGCAACAAGTGGGCAAGCAAGGTCTTGGCTATGTAGCCAAGAAAAAGAACAAGAAGAAGAAGAACAAGAAGAAGAACAAGAATGGTGCTTCGGGTGGTATTGTCATTAGGGACAATCCTACTCATAGCACACCCGCACAAGCAAGCAATGGTGCCTCAAGTAGTAATGTCATGAGGGACAACACTACTCGTAGCACCTCCGCGGGAACTAACAACCCACACCATTTCTTATATGTTGATTATTATGGTGTTGTGCAAGCTAAATATGTCGGTCCTATTGAGGGTTTTATTGACTACACTATATGGGTTCCAAAGACCCTTGTTGCTAAAATGAAGGGACCCAACTTGGGTCCTAACTCTAGTCAATGATCTCTTGCAGGACTATGCTTCCGGTGGGACTAAATGGATTCTTGATAGTGGATGCACTAATCATATGACCGGAAGCAAAAAACTTGTGACGGAGTTGCAACCAAATGACATCCAAGCAACCGTCACCTATGGGGACTCGTCCAAGTCTAAGGTATCCGGATTTGGCAAGGTTGTGGTGGCTCCCGATATCACTATCGTGAACGTCATGCTTGTCGAATCCCTTGGTTACAATTTACTTTCCGTCCGTTCTCTTAGTAAGATGGGTCTTTCCGTCTTCTTTGATGGTGATATTGTGGTCCTTTTGAGAAGCAAGACTCTTGACGTCGTTCACGTGGGACATGTTGAAAATGAGTTGTATGTGGTGGACTTTTCGAAGTCAACCAACACTCAAGCAATGTGTCTTTTCGGGAAGGCGGACTTGGGATGGTTGTGGCATCGCCGCCTATCCCATGTCAACATGAGAACTTTGCAAAGTCTTCACAAAAGTGGCCTTATTGTTGGACTAAAAGAAAATGTTTCCTTTGCAAAGGATCGTGTTTGTAGGTCGTGTGTTGAAGGGAAGATGCATGACATTGTGCACAAGGCCAAGACTATTATTTCATCAAAGAGGATCTTTGAGCTTCTCCATGTTGATCTCTTTGGTGCCGTGCCCGAGGCGAGTCTTGGCGGCAAGAAGTATTGCTTGGTGATTGTCGATGATTACTCAAGATACACTTGGGTTTATTTCTTCAAGTGCAAGAGTGAGACCCAACAAACCATCATCGACTTCTCCAACGAAGTGCAACGTCAACACAATGTGCAAATCATGGCTATTAGGAGTGATAATGGTTCGGAGTTCAAGAACTATACATTGAATGAATTTCTTAGTGAAGAAGGCATTCGCCACCAATACTCCGCCACTTACACTCCTCAACAAAATGGTGTTGCCGAAAGGAAGAATCGCACTCTCTTGGATATGGCAAGGACCATGTTGGCGGAGTACTCTTCTCCCCAATATTTATGGGCCGAGGCCATATCCACCGCATGCCACTCCTCCAACCGCCTCTACATCCGCAAAGGCTTGTGCAAGACCCCATATGAGATCCTCACCGGCAACAAGCCCAACGTATCCTACTTCCGAGTATTCGGTTGTAAGTGCTTTTATTTGATCAAGGGTATTAGGTTGTCGAAATTTCAATCCAAAACTATTGAGGGTATTTTTGTTGGTTACGGTGCCGAATCCCACACTTATAGAGTCTATGACAAAGCCTCACGGATTGTCATAGAATCTTGTAGTGTGGTTTTCGAGGAAAATGACGGCTCCCAAGTGGCGCAATTTCATGTTTCAAATGTAGATGTTGAAATGCCTCAAGAAGCCATAGGAAGGATGGGTGTGGGATTCTTCCGCCCCATCGAGGGACACCTTATGGCGACTCGAGAAGGACTATGCTCTACCCAAGTGGAGCCCTCCTCTACATTTGAAGATCAAGCCAAGGAGCCAACCACTACACCTAACCGAGAACATATTCAAGACCCTCCTCTCATTGATCAAGTGACTCCGCAAGTCGTACCCACTCCTCTCACTAATGCGAGTCAAGATCAAGGCCAAGATCATTCTTCCTCGTCATCCTCTTCTCAAAATGAAGCTAGTGTTGAAGATATTGTTGTTGACAATGTTGATGATCAAGGCCATGATAGTCAAGATGGGGACCCAAATGATCAAGATGATCAAGTATCTCCTCCTCGCAATAATGAGGAGATCGAAGCCCGTCGCATCAAAAGGATAAGAAGAGCTTTGAAGCTAATTGATGCCCAAGATGACAAGGTCTTGGAGGATGTTCAAACTAGAAGATCCACTAGAAGGCAATTGGCTCATTTTTGTGAGCATCAAGCTCATATCTCTATGGTGGAGCCTAAGAAAGTGTTTGAAGCTCTTGAGGACTCCGATTGGGTTGAAGCTATGCATGATGAGCTCAATAACTTTGAGCGCAACAAGGTTTGGAGATTGGTTGAGAAACCCAAGGATTGCCACAATGTTATTGGCACCAAGTGGATATTCAAGAACAAGCAAGATGAGAATGGCATTGTCATTAGGAACAAGGCAAGATTGGTTGCTCAAGGTTACACCCAAGTTGAAGGCATTGACTTTGATGAAACCTACGCGCCCGTGGCTCGCCTTGAGTCCATCCGTATCCTCCTTGCTTATGCATCCTCACATAATTTCAAATTGCAACAAATGGATGTGAAAAGTGCCTTCTTGAATGGTCCTCTCAAAGAGGAGGTATATGTCAAGCAACCTCCGGGGTTTGAGAATCTCAACTTTCCTAACCACGTTTACAAACTTGACAAGGCTCTCTATGGTCTCAAACAAGCACCTCGTGCTTGGTATGAGCACCTTAGGGAGTTGTTAGATGATCGTGGTTTCGAAGTTGGGAAGATTGACCCCACTCTCTTCACCAAGAGAGTAAAGGGAGAGCTTTTCATATGCCAACTCTATGTGGACGATATCATCTTTGGCTCAACTAACCAAGCTTTCAATAATGAGTTCTCTAAGCTTATGACTGACAGGTTCGAGATGTCTATGATGGGTGAGCTTAAATTCTTCCTTGGCTTTGAGATCAAGCAATTGGCCCGTGGTACCTTCATTTCTCAAGCCAAGTATACTCAAGACATGCTCAAGAGGTTTAACTTCCAAGAGGCAAAGATCAAAACCACTCCTATGCAAGTCAAGTGTCATCTATCACGCAATCCAAAAGGGAGTAAGGATGTGGATCAAAAACTTTATCGTTCTATGATTGGTTCTTTGCTCTATCTTTGTGCATCTAGACCCGATATCGTTTTGAGTGTAGGTGTGTGTGCAAGGTATCAAGCGGCTCCTAAGGATTGCCACTTAGTGGCGGTTCATAGGATCTTTCGTTATTTGGTTCATACCCCAAGATTTGGTTTGTGGTACCCAAAGGGGGCACAATTCTCTCTCAATGGTTATACGGATTCCGATTGGGCGGGTGATCAAGATGATAGGAAGTCAACTTCCGGGGCTTGCCAATTTCTTGGTAGGTCCCTTGTAAGTTGGTCCTCGAAGAAACAAAATTGCATTTCACTCTCCACCGCCGAAGCCGAGTATGTTGCCGCCGCTAGTGCATGCACCCAATTGTTATGGATGAGGCAAACTCTTAAGGAATATGGTGTCCATTTGGACAAAGTGCCTCTTTTATGTGACAATGAAAGTGCCATCAAGATTGCTTACAACCCGGTGCAACACACAAGGACGAAGCACATTGAAATTCGCCACCACTTCATCCGTGATCACGTGGCAAGAGGAGACATTGCACTAAGTTATGTGCCCACCAAGGACAATCTTGCGGATATATTCACGAAGCCACTTGATGATGCAAGATTCTTGTTCTTGAGGAATGAGCTAAATGTGATTGATTCAAGGAGCTTGACTTGACTATCTTGCACACACCCCTATAGATGAAACGCTTTTGAGTCTAGATGTAGGCATGGACATAGGGGGAGTGTTATCCTAACACATTGGGTTCTCCCTCCCCCCATTATGCCCAAAGCAAAAATTCATTGTAATCTCTCTTTTTCTAATGTTGAATTGTGAGCTTCAATGTTGAGTAATGGCAATGCCCCCAAGATATATCTTCGCGGTTGCATACCATAAACTCTTACATGGTGGCCTAGGCCACCAACCTCTTCCGTCAAGCATTGGTTCTTATTTGCGAGCTTTTGGCATTTTTTTGTGTTAAGAGATGTACTCACCATTTGATGTTCTTCATTTTCTTCTCGTTGTTTTTTGAGTACATTTTTCCCTCCTTGTGTTGCTTCTGTGTTTCGTGCCAAAAACTCATATTTGGTGTTTTCGAGCATTACATGTTCTTTTGGGTCGTGTTTCTGGTGAAAGACCGGAGACTCCGGTGTACCATACCGGAGACTCCGGCCAGGCCGGAGACTCCGGTGTTAACACCGGAGACTCCGGTGTGCTGCGGGTGCTATTTAAACTGGGGGCTGAGGGAAGTTAGGGTTTCATTCCCCACTTCCCCCACGCCCCCCCAAAGCACTGCTGCGCCGCCGCCTTCGCCAGGAGCCGTCCCGGGGCGATTTCCTCCGCCCCCAACCTTCCCCTTGCCTCTCCCATCCGTGGAGGGACAATGACAGGCCAAGGAAGCAAGGGTACATCCTCTCCCCCTCGTGTGTTCTCTGTTTTTTCATCTAGATCTGAAAACCTAGGTGACCTTTTTGGGGATGATGCACTTTCTGTTGATAGAACTTCCTATGGCTAGTTTTTGTGTGCAGAACTTGCTTAGATTCATCAGTAGAACCCTCTGTTAAGAACCCTGCACCTTGCTGTTTATCAGACCGGAGACTCCGGTGTCTCAGACCGGAGACTCCGGTGTCTCAGACCGGAGACTCCGGTGTGGTTCTTTCAGATGCGTCTGCTGGTGCATCTGTAGTGTTTCTGCACCTCGTTGGACATGTATGCTCATTTTCCTTGTGTTTCTCTGTTGTTGTTCTGTTTGTGTTGGATTTCAGGAAAAAAGCTGAAGGCCGTGGTCAAGCGAAAGTCTCGCCCTCACTCCCGCAACTATATGGTTGTTGATGAAGCCACCGGTCTTTATGGTCAGAGGGGTGCCTTTGAGAGTGAGAGGCGTCAGAAAAACAAGCACGAAAGCAGAATGAATGCTGAAATTGCAAAGAAGGCAAGATATGATTCTTTATCCTCAGTGGTTTCCTTGAGCAAGAAGGAGTACAGGCTTATGAGGGGTCGTCCTTTCTTCGAGATGCCCCGCACTGCTCATACAGCCCACTATTGGAGGAGGGAGTCCGAGTTGATCATGGAGGAGATCTATTGTCAGTTCAGGCAGCCCGTGTGTCCACAGAAAGTCCTTGACTTAGAGGCACTTGGCAGATCTGAGTACTTTGAGGAGGCAGTCTGGATCACTAGGAAACTGGGTCTCGAGCAGCTTGTGGGCATTCAGCAGAACTACAACCCTCCTATTATCCAGCAGTTCTTTGCCACTGTCACTCTTGCTGAAGATGAGAAGGTCACTATGAAGTGGATGTCTGGGACAGTGGAGTGCGAGTCGTCCATGGAACGATTTGCTGAGCTTCTTGGTTACCCTTGGGGAGAAGGGAATGGTGAGCGTATGCACGTTCATGGAGTTGCTTATGATAAAAAGCGCATGGCTCCTATGTATGACAAGCTCTCCAGCTGCGGCACTGCCAAGAATCTGAAGAGGGTCTACAACATTTGCCTTCGTCTCTTTCGCTGCAACATTGCTCCCAAGGTGGGGAATGTTGATGCTATTCGTGGTGGCCTAGTGAACCTCCTTTATCAGGCTTTCCAGTGTCACCTTGCCGGCCCTGATGGAGAGGGGTTTGAGATTGACGTGATGCACTTTATTAAGGAGGAGATTTACTGTGCTATGATTGAGATCAAGAAGGTGCCTGTCTATGCTCCATATGTGATGAGGCTCATTCTTGACCAGCTGCCTGGCTTAGCCCACGATACTGTACACCCTGTTGGCTCCCTCCAGATTCTGTCCGGACGCTCTCGTGATGATGATGACACTCCCATGGGGGATGTTGAGGCACCTTCTGGCTCTAGGAGGAAGAATGCCGATCCTCCCTCTCGCCGCTCTAGCAGGGAGGAGACTCAGGATGAGATGAAGAAGCTCACGTGGTTCCAGCGTAACATTCTTTGCATGACTGTGGCTGTGCACAAGGAGAACCATGTGGCTTATAAGGAGAGACGCGAGCTGAAGAAGATGATCACCAAGCTGCATGACCATGCGGGCCTTGGTGCTACCCCTCCTATGGGCACTCCTCCCACCACTCCACCCACCCCTCCCACTGCTTCTGTGACTATGTCCTATGAGGGGTGGAACATTGATCAGTTTCCTTGGGGTGACTTTGAGGATGTCACCTCGGCTCCTTCTACCTCGACTCACCGTGCTAGGACCCCGGAGATTGAGGAGGACTTCGTTGATGATCAGCCTGAGGATGATCCAGAGGATGAGGACCTTGGTGACTTTGCCTCCGGTGATGATGATGATGATGCTGGGAGTGGAGCTGATGATGATGATGCTGGGAGTGGAGCTGATGATGATGATGGTGACACAGAACCAGGGGAGGATGATGATGAGGACTACGAGGATGAGGACTGAGCTTGTTGGACCACGGTGTTCTCTTCGCCCCTTTTTGGTGTCTCGATGCCAAAGGGGGAGAAGTAGCTTTGGCTTGGCTTCTCCTTTTTTGCTTTATTTGCTTCGGAACACAAGTCGTTGAACTTGATTTGCCTCTTATGGCTTGTGTTCCCACTATCCTAGTTGATTTCGATTTTACGTGTTTAGTGAACTATGGTTGTTATTTGTGAGAGACCTTGTGGTGAAGCTATCTTATATTTATCATATCCTTGTCTCTACTACTTGTAATTGTTCACTAATGTTTGTTCAAGTGGGGCTTTGTTTGTGAAAAATAGGGGGAGCTCACTTGTGAGTGCTCTATCTTTTACAAACTTAGCCTAGCTATGTTTTAATTGCCATTTTATGTGTGTTGTCATCAAACACCAAAAAGGGGGAGATTGAAAGTGCAAACGCGCTTAAATCATCTTGTTTTGGTGTTTGTTAACAACACATGTAATCTAATAGGTGTTTGATGTATTTCAGGGGTTTACTTCAACATATTATCATTTGTGGTGATGAGGTACAAAAAGGAGATGTTGTCCAAAATCTCTGTTCTCTGGAGTTTTCTCCAGGCCGGAGTCTCCGGTCTACCAGACCGGAGTCTCCGGTGTGCATATTTGCTCCAGGGAATTCGCTAAGGAATTTTTGGTGTCGCGCACTGTACCCACACCGGAGAGTGACCGGAGACTGTCCGGAGTCTCCGGTGTGGGATCTTCTTCCAAGATTTTCGCTAAGGACTGGATGGTGTCGCGCACTGTACCCACACCGGAGACTTGCCGGATACTTACCGGAGTCTCCGGTGTGAGTACAATTCCCCTTTGCTCGCAAGACCACAGACACCCTCTGCGCCTTTTCGAAGCACCAAGACCGGAGTCTCCGGTCTAACAGACCGGAGTCTCCGGAGTGAATATCCGCTGAAGAATTGGGACACCGGAAACTGTCCGGAGTCTCCGGCCCAGACCGGAGTCTCCGGTCTTTACACCGGAGTCTCCGGTGTGATTTTCGCCAGAAAAGCTCCAACGGCTCTTTGCATTTATGCGGGGTATAAATACCCCCTCCCCTCCACCAACCTCAAGCTAGCTCGACCAGACTTAAAGACTCCATTGTTGAAGCTCAACCACCTTGCTAGATCTCCCAATCCTACCACCCAAAAGCCTAGATCTTTGGTGGATTGAAGGAGAAGGCCCCGATCTACGTCTTCACCAACCGGATTTCATTTCCCCTCTCCTTTGCTTGAGGAATCTTGGCCTAGGGTTTCCTCATGTGGAGAACCTAGGCTTCTTGCTACTCTTGGTGATTTGTGAGTGTTGGGAGCCCCCAATTAAGTTGTGGGTGTGTGCCCCAAACTTGTTTGTAAAGGATTCGATCCCCGCCTCAAAGGGGTTCTATAGTGGAAGGTGAACTAGGCCTTTGTGGCGGAGTTCATCGGAGAATAGGGTGAGGCCTTTGTGGCGTTGAGTAGGCCTTCGTGGCGAGCTCACACCCCTCCAACGAGACGTACTCCCTTAACAAGGAGGAACTCGGGAATACATCGTGTCTCCGTGTGCTTCCATCGGTTATCTCGTTCCTCCCTATTTACTTCTAGTACTTGTTACATTTATTGTTGTACTAGTTGCATTAAGTGTTGTTCTAGTTGCCTTAATTGCTTGCCTTGTCATATAGGTAAATTCACCCCTAGTTGCATAATCTAGAGAATTTACCTTCTTGTCAAGCCTAAATCTTAAGAAAAATTAAAATTGGTCGTAGCACCTATTCAACCCCCCCTCTAGGTGCCTATACTTTACTTTCAATCACACATGTATTAACGTTTCCAGTTAATACAATTCTAGCATGAGAAATAAACATCTATCATAAATAAGGAATAACATAATAAACACTTTATTATTGCCTCTCGGGCATATTCCCTTTAGAGGCTGCCGATGAAGCCGGAGCTTACAGATAAGTTGGCGGAGCTGTCGGCGCAGCAGCAACATACTGTCGCCTCTACCCTCCGTCAACAGCGCCGCGTACGTGCAAGACATCAAGCGTTGTTGGAGACGAACCAAACCGCCGACGTGTTGGTGGCGTTGAGCCAAACTGTCACGTCTACCTCCCCCAGTCTAGCGTGTCGCCATCTTCCCCGCGCTACTACGCCGAGTCTAGCCAGGTACAGGCCTCGCAGCAATCATGTTTCTCCATCTCGCTAGACGACCCGGCGCAGTGCCCTGGCATCGGTATGAATAAGGAGGCTCTCTTCGAGTCCTCGCCGGTGCTGCGTCGGACATGGTTCACAAGCGGCGAGCAGACGACATCCCGGGTCGACCTGTTCGGCGAAGAAGGCGCCAACATGATGAACAAAACGGCGGAGGTATTTGATTGCTGCCGTGCGTTCATTGCTGGTGTGCATTAATTGTAGCCGTGCATTCATTGCTGCTGGTTTTCCAGGTGAATTGTGTGCTGACCGCCGATCTGGCGATGTAGGGGTCCATGCACGAACTTATCCGCGTCTCCACCACCAACTTTGGGCACGCTGACGCCGAAGCCGACACCGATCGGTTTGCTCAAGATCAATTTGGGCACGCCGACGCCGACGTCTACGGTGACGAAGTAGACGTGCACGATGTGGACACCGACGAGATCGTCAAGAAGCCGGGTACCCGAGGCAAGACATGGTCCGACAAGGAGGACCTAATGTTGGCCGAGTCATGGATGTTCGTGGCGTTGGACGCAGACAAAGGCGCACAACAAACCCGTGATGCGTATTGGAAGCGCATCAATGCCGACTTCGACGAAAGGAAGACATACCATCAGCGCGGCCACCTCCCGATCGCAATGCCAAAGGATGTGAGAACCAGTGGGCAATTCTTCAAGGGTTGTGCAACAAGTTTCATGGCTGCCGTGATCAAGTATGGATGAGGAACGAGAGTGGCAAGACCGACGACCTGAAAGTAAAATCCTTTCAAATTGTTGCCGAGCTCCTTTTTATACATTTTTTGCATATTGTGACATTGGCCTTTCTGTAGCTCAAGGACGCCAAAAAGATGTACATAGCGCTCAACATGGACAATAAGAAGCCGTTCAAGTTCATGAATGTTTGGGCCAAGATCAAGGAATCCCCAAAGTGGAGGAGTTGACGTCTCACGGCGGCTGGAAAAGGGGAGGGCGGCGCCGACATGGATGAGACCAAGATGACGGGCAGGAGTGCTGAACGGCCGATTGGAAACAAGAAGACGAAGGCTGGGAAGCATGCGGCGTCGGCGAGCAGCGTGCAAGAGGCCATGACCGTGTACGTGCAAGAGGTGGCCGCATCGGTGGCGAAGAAATTGAAAATGCACGACGATATCAAAGAGAGGTGGAACATCTTTCTTGTCATGACCGAGGCGAAAGCCAAAACCCAATTGGCAGCCGAAGAGCGCTCGATCATGGCAACCAACACGGCGGGCATGAGACCTGATCAGAAGGCCTACTTTAGAGAGGAAAGACAACGCATCACGGCGGCAAGAGCGGCGAGGGCGGCGGCCGAGGCGGAGGTTCTAGCTGCCGAGGCCGATGCAGTGTCTGCAGCAGTTGATGACGCCGATGCCGCCGAGGCGACAAATATAGCGGATGTCGAGACCCAAGAAGAGTGAACTCCCATGCACCGAGTGTTGTACCCTTTTGAACGGTCGTGTGTTGGTCGAGATAATCACTCGATCGCCGGATTTGCGTTGGCCGCCGTTATTTTGTGTACAAATAAATGAATTCGCCAACTGGTTGATTGGGATCCAACTGGGTGTGGTCGATTGGAGTACGCCGCTGCGGAGAACGCCCACCAAAAGTTTCAGTCAGCAAGCCTAGTGCCGCGTCCGACTCCGACCACTGGACCCGGCCACCGATGCACGGTATTATTTTACTAGTAATAGTGTTACTAAAATCGAAATCCGGCGGCGGCGACGGCAGGCCTAACCGTGCGGAGGAGGAGACGCGAGCGGCAACTACCCCCACTTGACTTAACAAAGCGAAAGAAAATGAGAGCGGGAGCGCCGACAGCAACCACGCGACTGGCCGTGCACGGTGCACGCGTGCGTCGTTGCGGACTTGCGGGTGCCACCTGCATATTCGGTCCCAAGAACAAGAGTCCTTTTCTTTTGTGAGGAAGAACAAGAGCTGCGTGTGTCACACACATCTTCTCGCGAGATGTTTACAACTCGACCTACTATTTGAATCTAACAAAAGGGATCTGCAAATTATGATAACCCAAATCCGCAAGCTTTCGTTCCGAGGTCCGAGCCATCCGATGAAAGGTTGTTCGTAGATCTGAGAAGGCCCCTCCATTCGATCGGATGACGGCGAGAGCCGAGGTCGCTGCCGCGTTACACGTGAGCCACGAGACCTCCACGAGTCGTCCCGGGACGAAAGCCAACGCACGGCAGCCCAACGCGCACCGCGGAACCGACACACGCACGCACAAGACGGCGCCCCGCACCGCCCACCAAAAGAAACCAACGCGAACCGCCGCCCAGGCGTACGCGGTGCGCGCGTGGCCCCACTTCCCTCCATCCACAGTCAAAGTCCCCGCCTCGTCACCACGCTCTACATATAGCCGCGCGTCTTCCCATCCTCCTCCAAGTCACCACCAAAGCCCTTCTCTTCCAAATCCTCCATTGCGAAGCCGAAGCAGAGGAACCTCGGGTCACCGGTCACGTAGCACCACGCACCGGCCCACAGACCGTCATCCATGGCGCCCAAGAGCAGCCCCTCGTCTCAGGCGGGCGGCAACAAGGGCGGCGGCTGCTGGGGCACGGAGCCGAAGCTCCGCGGCGTGCGGAAGCGGCCGTGGGGCCGGTACGCGGCGGAGATCCGCGACCCGATCAGGAAGTCGCGCGTCTGGCTCGGCACCTACGACACCGCCGAGCAGGCCGCGCGGGCGTACGACACCGCCGCGCGCAGGCTCCGCGGCCCCGCCGCCAGGACCAACTTCCCTCCGTCCGCCGCCGCCGCCGTCCCCACGCTTCACCACAAGGCGCCGCCGAGCGCGGGAAGCAGCACCGTGGAGTCGGCCTCGTCTTCGTCGTCCCGGGAGGGCTCGCCCGCGGGATTTCTCACGGCGGCGCCGGAGCTGGAGCTGAGGCTGGGGATGGTCCCGGTGGCGGCCATGGTGGCCGCGCAGCCGTACCTGTTCCTCGACCCGAGGATGGCGGCCGTCACGGTGGCCGTGCCGGGGCCTTTCGCGCCGGCCGGCTGGTGCAAGGAGGAGGAGCAGAGCGACAGTACGGGATCCTCGTCGTCGGTACTTCACGCGGCGTCCCCAGCGGCGGGCGTCGGGTTCGACCTCAACATGCCCCCGCCAGCCGAGATGGTGATGTAGAAGGAGATCGCTCTTCTTAGCTGGTCAAATTAATTCGTTCGTTGATCTCGGTCCATATCAGTCGATGTTGGATAACTAGTGGATTAGAATTAGCTGTGTAAGCTACTCCAAAGTGTAAATAGAAAGCAGCATCATGCATCTGTCTTGTGTAGTTGTAAACTTGCAATGCAAGCGCAAGGAATTACAGATTTACCACAGGTTTCACTGCAACATACTGTATTTGTTTTTGTTTGAGACCCAACATTCCAACAAATTCCGAGTTGATCAAGTTGAGAACACGCCGCAAATAAACTGTGGATATGCATCTGCGAAGAAATAATGCTGAAGAGAATAAATAATATAGTATGTGCGTGCGTGTATCGGACGGGGTACCATGAGCTGGAAGAGAACACGTCGTCGCGCCGGCACCGCCTGCTGGAAATACCTTCGTTAAAAGAAAGAAGCGGAGCCGCCCCTGTCGATCCACTTCCCAGGTGTCTAGTTGAGGCGACAGCTACGTGTCGTTGAGGGCCCACCGTTTGCGGTGGCGGCGTCGGGCGTGGGGCTCATCTACGCGCTCCGCCGGAACGAACGCGGCCCCGCACCGACGCGGAAGGTGCGTGACACCGGCCACCGACGCGTTGCCGAACGCGTGAAGATATGCTCACGTACTTCAGTGGGTTCCTGTTGTCCTTGTTAAATCTAGAGCGCAACTCCGAGGGAGCACGTTACCAGATTTTGGATCTACTCCGTATTACTTACTCGGACAACACGAAAAAAATAGAAGTACTTTACATGATGAGTCGCTTTGGATTAACCTAGATGACATTGATAGAGTTTTTTTTTTTCTCCTGAGCACTAGTGATCTTGGTGATTAAAAAAAAATCGAAAATCTAATTCACATGTTAAAAAACTGAAAACAAATCCTGGTTATTCTTAATAATGTATACCGGTGTAAAATTTCAATTTAAAATACTTTATATTTTGAGCTACACAAAAAATAACAAATTTACAAATCTTAGTATAATGAAAATACACATTTTTAAATGTACATTTTTTGTCATTTTCGTGTAGCTAAAAATATAATGGATTTCAAATTGAAATTTTACATAATTGTGAAATACATCATTAAAAACAGTCATGGTTTTTTTCCAAATATTTTTAAACATATAAATATCTTTTTTAGAATTTAGAAAAAATAGGGATCATAAATTACTTTCCGACATTGATAGCCCCACCTGATTTTATATCTACGGAAATCGTAGAGACTAAGACTAGCCATAGTGGGGAGTATCATACAAAAGTATCATGCATATGATACTATTGTATGATACTACGTCTCTAATGCATAGTATCATATAGGAGTATCATAATCAACTTCTATTTATTATTTTGTAGAATCTCAATGCAAATATGTGTACAAGATTTGTTTGTCATTAATTTTCTTAGTTTTGCGTGTCATGATATGGTATCTACCTATGTTACTCTAATCTCCTCTCTCTTCATTAATTGCATGCCACATCATTTTTTTTGTGGGACCAAGTTGCATGATACTACCTATGATACCACCACTATGACCAGTCTAATGGTGTGCGCGATGGCTCTCATGCGCCACGCTGTTCTCACGAGGAAATGCAAAGCATGCCTAGTTTATAGCATCTTTTTTAAGAGCTTACCTAAAAAAGCTCCTAATATCTAGAAACTGTCTTTTTGTGAATTGGGGCAAAAAAAAGTAGCTCCGACAACATACCTGATTTTTTAGGTCATGACCCAAAATTTGGCTCCAAATTGACATATATGCCAATTCCATAGAAAAAAGAGCGGGAAAGGGCAAACCCTTGCGTGGAAGTTTCCTTTCCAGTTCGTGCCAACCTCCCCCTTCCCGCCTCACACCCCGTCGTCGCCGTCGCCATGGAAGCCAAGCCGAAGGCTGCCAGATGCATAGGGTTGGCCTCGACGCCCCGGCACTTAGGCGCCACGACCACAGCTCATGGCGCGTAGGAGCCCGCCCTTCGTACCACCGTTCCTGCTTCGACCACCATAGCAGGGAAGCCATAGATGAAGCGGCCTCCTCGAGACCTGGTACGTCTCCAACGTATCTATAATTTCTGATGTTCTATGTTGATATTATGCCAATTGCTACATGTTTTCCGTATGTTTTCCTACGTTTTCTTATGTTTTCCGGGACTAACCTATTAACAAGATGCCCGGTGCCAGTTCCCTGTTTTCTGTTGTTTTTTGTTTCAGAAAAGTTGTTCTCGAAATTGGATGCCACGAAAGCCAAAGTCCCTATTTTTCTCCAAAGCTTCCGGAAGTCCGAAGAAGAGTCGAAGACGGTCACCGGGTGGACCTCACCAAGCCCAGGCGCGGGTCCACCCTAGGGCGCGCCTGGGGGTGGTGAGGGCCCCCTGGTGACCTTCCGGCGTTGCTCTTCCGCCTATTTAAGGACTTCCTCCCGAAAACCCTAACCTAATCGGCGAAATTCCACGAAACCTTCCGCAGCCGCCGTCATCGTCTACCCAAGTTTCGGGGGGGGGGGGCAGATCTCTGTTTTGGCACCCTACCGTGACGGGAAAGAGCCCCCGGAAGCCATCTCCATCGACTCCACCGTCATCTCCATCGCCGTTGTTGTCTCCTATGATGAGGAGGGGGTAGTTCTCCCCCGAGGCTGAGGGCTCTACCGACAGCTATGTGGTTCATCTCTCTCTCCCATGGTGTGATCTATATGTGATCGTGAGCTTTGTAATATAGTTGAATAAGTAGATGTTACTCTTCATCTATTGTGCTACTCAAGTGTTTTATTAATACGAACTTTGGAGTCATCTTGTCCCGCGGTGTGAAGGTGACAGTGTGCACATCGTGTGTGTCTCCTCTATGAATTATGGTTTTTGTCTAGTACCTTCTAAGGCGCTCAAGTTGACAGTGTGGGGCTAACTAGACATGGGAATGCTTACTTTAAGGAATGCTTTTTGCAGTCCTACGCAATGACTAGTGTTCGTTATCCAACCGGAGAGGGTTAAGAGTAGCATAGTGAAGAGAAAATATTTAGTTATTCAATTATGTGATCATTGTTGATAGTGTCCACTGGTGAAAGTAGGATCAATATGCCTTGTTTCCAAGCATTGAAACACCGTTTTCCGCCTGTTCTACTACATGTTTGCTGGCTGCCATATTTATTTCAGATTGCTATTATTACTTATAACCATCCATATTACTCGCATTTCACTATCTCTTCGCTGAACTAGTGCACTTATATACCTGACAAGTATATTGGGTGTGTTGGGGACACAAGAGACTTCTTGTATCTTAATTGCAGGGTTGCTTGAGAGGGATATCTTTGACCTCTACCTCCCTGAGTTCGATAAACCTTGGGTGATCCACTTAAGGGAAACTTGTTGTTGTTCTACAAACCTCTGCACTTGGAGGCCCAACACTGTCTACAAGAATAGAAGTGTGCGTAGACATCAAGCTCTTTTATGGCGCCATTGCCTGGGAGGTGAGGTAAAAGGTACTCACATCCTCGGGTGTGAGTGCTCGGAGTTATTTCCTTTAGATTCTGCAATTTTATCTTTTTATTTCTTGTTTTCACTAGTTAGGCTTATTTTTACTCGCTTTTTTTTTACTAGTAGTCTTAATGGAAAACAAGAAAAATATGATAGAACTTTATAATATTATCTTGAATTAGGACATGATGCTTTTGAAGAGAAAATTAAAAAACCTATGGAAGTTTGTTTGCATAATAGTGATAGCAATGTTATTAGCATTAATTCTTTGCACCCCCATCATTCCTAATGCTAGGGAAAAGTCTAAGCTTGGGGAAGCTAGTTTTTACGATCTTTATAGTTTTCTAGCTTTAGAGGAGAAAATTTGCTCTGATGATAGTTTATCTCCCATATGTGATAAACCTAATTATGCTTGTGATATTTTAAATCCTCCTACTGAAAGCATTCCTTTTAAAATACCCAAGATTTTTTTTGAACTTGTCATGGATAATCGTTATTTTGGAGATGGAACTGTCCATCCTAGTGATCATTTACACTTTATGAATAAATTATGCGAGCTATTCAAGTGTGCAGGTATCTCAACGGACCAAGTTAAGACGAGGCTATTCCCTTTGTCACTTAAGGACAAAGCAAGGGAGTGGTATGAACTACTAGATGATCCTCATCATTTGGAGTGGAATGAACTTGAATCTCTCTTTTACTCTAAATATTATCCTTCTCGTGAACTATATTTAGATAGGAATTACATTTATAGTTTTTGGCCTCACGATGGAGAAAGCATTGCCCAAGCTTGGGGAAGACTGAAAACATTAATACTCAAATGTCCTAACCATGAGCTTCCTGAGGAAATAATTGTTACTAATTTTTATGCAAGGCTTTCAGGACATTGGAAGTATTATCTAGATGCCTGTTCAGAGCGTTCTTTTTGTAGTAAGAAGGTTGAAGCTAAGTGGGATCTTCTTGAGAGAATTCGAATCAATAGTGAAGATTGGAATAACAACAAAGGTAAAGAATCAGGTATAAACTATGAGTATGATTGCATTAAGACTTTTGCTGAAATTGCTGATTTTCATGAGCTTAATGTTAAATATGGTCTTGATCCTCAAATAGCTGTCGGTTGGTATAGATACTTTGCTTCTTATATTAATATTCCTAAAAAAAAAAGGGGACATATATCATGAACCTTTTAAAGACACTTGCATGAAAAATGAAATTGTTGTTGATGATTGCAATAAACATGCTCAAACTTCTGATAGTACTATTTCTTATAAGCATGTTAATTTCTGTGGAGCACTTAGACCTTGTGAAAAGAATCAAATCGAAGAAGAATATTGTATCCATCATAGGAATGAAAAAACTAGAATGTGGGATAGGGCTCTAAATGATCTTGGTGAAAAAGTTTGTGCCCTCTATCCTTTTATTTGTGTACTTTGCTGTAAAGTGGGTCATTTTAATTTTCAATGCTCAAGCCATGATAGTAGCCTTTCGAATCCTATGAGTACTGGAAGTTTGTATTGTGATGACATGATCACCCCTAATGAGCATGATGAACTTACATTATTTTTGGGGTGTGAAGAGTTATTAAGAAAAACTTCTTTGATTGATATGAGTGCTTTTGATATGAATAGTGTCTTACATGAATGCCATCTTTATTGTGTTGAAAATTGACATGCAAATACTTACGTACAAAATATTCTAAAAGAGGACACTTTACCAAAATATGACAAGACTAATATGAGTTTTTTTCTTATTAATGAGGAGGAGGAATCCTCCAAAGTTCTTTCTATTGTTTCTAACAGTAAACCAGGGTATGTGGAGAAGCTTCCTTTTAAGCCTCTCCCTCCTAAAGAGGGGAAGAAGAAGAAAAAGAGGAGTAAAAGGAGAGAGGTAACGATATCTCTCCCTAAGAATGTTGCTCATATTACATCTTTTTCTGATGATTTTGAACTCGATGATTTTCCTATGCATGTTATTTATGAAAGTGATCATGATTGGGAGAAACACACTACTTTTGATATTGAAAATCTGTTTGGTACCAATTCTGAAAACGATGATATTAATAATTGTTGCACTATTAGTACTATCCATGCTCCTTCCAATGATAATATAGAAAACTCTAAACTTGTGGATGATGTGTTTGAAAATCTCGTTGCTATTAATGATTATATGCTTGATACATCTCCTCCTAGTAAAAATGATGATATATTTACAAATGAACGCCTTTTGGAAGAAAAATATTTTATTACTTGTGATGATACTATGCCTCCAATATATGATGATTGTAATGATGAATATGACATTTTTATACCACATACTATTGAGGAGAAAATTAATTATGATTTCAATATGCCTCCAGTCTTTGATAATTATTATAAAGAAAGTTATAACATAGGCTATAATTAAATCATCCTCGTGAAACTTGCCATAATTATGGTGGGATTACCCAAAAACATCTCTTTAATATGCAACTTGTCTATCATCTTTGAGTTCTTCATGATAATCCTACTCCTGTTGTTATTAATAAGAATTACTATGCTTATGTGGAGAGTATTAATTCTTTTATGCATGTGGCTCATGATAAGAATGTTTTATGTGATAGCTATAATATTAATTTTATTCATGATGCTACTGAAGGTTATTATGAGTGAGGGAAACATGGTTTTATGCATCTCAACAATATTAAGTTTCACCTCTTTGTGTTGAAATTTTTGAAGTTGCACTTATTTTGTCTTCCTATGCTAGTCACTTTGTGCTTCATTGACTTGTTTTCCTACAAGATTCTTTTTCATAGGAAGTGGGTTAGACTTAAATGTGTTTTATATTTTCTTCTTGATGCTCTCTTATTGTGCTTCAACTCTTATTCTTATGTGAGCATCTTTTAAAAATCATTGTGCCTAGCTGAAAGGCATTAAAAGAAAAGCACTTCCGGGAGAGAACCCGTTTTATTTCTCCGTTTCAACCCGTTTTCCATCATTTTTTTTTGCATCTGGGTGTTGTATATTTCCTTAGCAACCATGATGTATCTTTTATTTTGTGTCTTTGTTGAGCCAAGTAAAGCCTCTAGTGGAAAGTTGAGACTATATTTTGGATTTCTGCGCATGAAACAGATTTCTGTTGTCCACTGTTAAAATCGTATAAAATCATAGTTCAAAATGACCTGATTTTTTTTTACGTAATCCTGGGATATATACGCAACTTCTCTTAGTTGACCACTTTTTTATTTTAGCAACAGAGGTTGTTCGAAAAAAATCATCTTTACCTGCTGTTATGTTTTGACAAATTTCTGCTAATAATTGCATTTGCCTCTTAATCTCTTTCTTTTGGTGTTCTTTTGAGAAAAAGAGTTTTAAAAGAAGTTGTGACAGTAGCTAATGTGTTTATGAGTGTTAGGCTTGTGTTGAAACTGAACCACGTGAATTTATTATTTCGATTGCACTAACGTTGCTAATGAAGATTGTGAGAAGTTTGGTGTGAAGGAAGATTTCAAGGGTCAAGAGAAGAGGATGATATGACGTGATCAAGAAGAGTGAAGAGCCTAAGCTTGGGGATGCCCCGGAGGTACATCCCAGCAAATTCCAAGAAGACTCAAGCGTCTAAGCTTGGGGATGCCCAAGGCATCCCCTTCTTCATCGACAAATTATCAGGTCACTTCTAGTGAAACTATATTTTTATTCGGTCACATCTTATGTGCTTTACTTGGAGCGTCTTTTATTTTTGCTTTTAGTTTGTTTTTATTTTTGCAATAAGCTTGGTTGGACTCCAGCATTATTTTATTGGAGAGTGACACAGTCCGCTTTTTCATGGGAATACTTTGTATTCTTAATCTTTGTCTGGCTGCTGCATTTATTTAGCTCATGTTTTGCATTCATCTCTTATTTAGAGCTGTTAGTACTCTCTAGTTTTCATTGCTATATGCTTAGAGAGAGTTTTTGTTGTCTCATATATGTGCTTGGTTGGGAATAGAAATTCTTATGTGATAGTTGGTATAGTGGAAAATTTTGCTTGGTCTTGTAGATCACTAAACTGGTTCACTTGAATCACTGCTGTTGTTTTGAGATATTAATTTGCTTAATGGAAAAATGCCCAAAAAGAAAAGAAAAAGAAAGGGCCAAAGAGAGAATAAAGAGAGAGGGGCGCATCACTATCCTTTATACCACACTTGTGCTTCATGTTTAGCACCAATACTTCAGTTTGGAGAAAGTTTTCATATTATCATTCATTCATAACTATGTGCGGAACTTTACATTATAGAACTTGGCTTGTATATTCCAATGATGAGCCTCCTCAAATGAGATCTAGATCTTCGTGAGCAAGCAAGTTTGATGCACCCCCACTAGTTCCATTGGAGAGCTTTCATATACTTATAGCTCTATATGCATCTGTTGTGTGGCAATCCCTACTCCTTGCATAGCTTCGATTGTAAGACTTTCTCTTGTCTAATGACCACTTTCATCTTTGTGAGCCTTTCTTCCATTCACCTTCCAAATCCCCCATAATATTCTCTTTGCCATAACATCTCGGTGTAAGGGACCAACGCAGAACACTTGCTTGTTTTTAGTGCGCAAATAGTTTAAGATTCAAGCATTGCATCGTGTGGAAAGCTTGACTTGATACTAACAGGGTTTGTGAAGATCATTTGACGTGCATGATATTGTTGTTCTTGAAAGCTTAAATCATCTCTAATAAACTTTGCACGGTTGATAGTCTTTTAGTGTTGATTCATTAAAAGTTTTGCTTCTTTCTTCTTATTTGTTTATGCATTACTTGTTGATATCAAATATAGATCACAGCTTTAGTTCATTTGATCCTAGTTTACATGCTCTACTTTACATATTATGATCAAGATTGTGTGGTAGCATGTCACCTCAGAAATTATTTTGTTTTATCGTTTACCTACTCGAGGACGAGTAGGAACTAAGCTTGGGGATGCTTGATACGTCTCCAACGTATCTATAATTTCTGATGTTCCATGTTGATATTATGCCAATTTATACATGTTTTCCGTATGTTTTTCTACGTTTTCTTACATTTTCTGGGACTAACCTATTAACAAGATGCCCAGTGCTAGTTCCCTGTTTTCTGCTGTTTTTAGTTTCAGAAAAGTTGTTCTGGAAATATTCTCGGAATTGGATGCCACGAAAGCCAAAGTCCCTATCTTTCTCCGAAGCTTCTGGAATTCCGAAGAAGAGTCGAAGACGATCACCGGGTGGACCTCACCATGCCCAGGCGCGGGTCCACCCTAGGGCGCGCCTGGGAGTGGTGAGGGCCCCCTGGTGAGCTCCCGGCGTTGCTCTTCCGCCTATTTAAGGTCTTCCTCCCGAAAACCCTAACCTAATCGGCGAAATTCCACGAAACCTTCCGCAGTCGCCGTCATCGTCAACCCAAATTTCGGGAGATAGATCTCTGTTCTGGCACCCTGCCGGGACGGGGAAGTGCCCCCGGAAGCCATCTCCATCGACTCCACTGCCATCTCCATCACCGTTGATGTCTCCTATGATGAGGAGGGAGTAGTTCTCCCCCGAGGCTGAGGGCTCTACCGGCAGCTATGTTGTTCATCTCTCTCTCCCATGGTGTGATCTATATGTGATCGTGAGCTTTGTAATCTAGTTGAATAAGTAGGTGTTACTCTTCATCTATTGTGCTAGTCAAGTGTTTTATTAATATGAACTTTGGAGTCACCTTGTCCCGCGGTGTGAAGATGACAGTGTGCACATCGTGTGTGTCTCCTCTATGAATTGTTGTGTTTGTCTAGTACCTTCTAGGGCGCTCAAGTTGACAGTGTGGGGCTAACTAGACATGGGAATGCTTACTTTAAGGAATGCTTTTTGCAGCCCTACGCAATGATTAGTGTTCGTTATCCAACCGGAGAGGGTTAAGAGTAGCATAGTGAAGAGAAGGTATTTAGTTATTCAATTATGTGATCATTGTTGAGAGTGTCCACTAGTGAAAGTAGGATCCCTAGGCCTTGTTTCCAAGCATTGAAACACCGTTTTCCACCTGTTCTGCTACATGTTTGCTTGCTGCCATATTTGTTTCAGATTGCTATTATTACTTATAACCATCCATATTATTCGCATTTCACTATCTCTTCGTCGAACTAGTGCACCTATATACCTGACAAGTATATTGGGTGTGTTGGTGACACAAGAGACTTCTTGCATCTTAATTGCAGGATTGCTTGAGAGGGATATCTTTGACCTCTACCTCACTGAGTTCGATAAACCTTGGGTGATCCACTTAAGAGAAACTTGCTGCTGTTCTACAAACCTCTGCACTTGGAGGCCCAACACTCTCTACAAGAATAGAAGTGTGCGTAGGCATCAAGACCCGGCGCGCAGCGTCAATGCGCCTCCTAGCTCCCTCCGGCTATGTTGGCCTTGCTTCGGCAGCCCCATCGCCACTGATGGTGCATTCTCTTGTGTCGCCCAACTCCCCGCGCCGACAACGCACTGATGGTATTTGGCGAAACGCCACCAAGGTAATAAAAAATTAACCTTTTTTGTGTTGTATGCTAGGATTTTAGGAAGATGCAAATGTATAATGCGAATGCAATTGGTTTTAGGAAAATGCAAATGGATGATTATCTTGTGTTGTATGTGATACGTCCATTTTGCATCACTATTTTATATCTTAATTTTCTGATATTCATCGATATATTTCATATTATGATGCATTAGCTATGTTATTTCATCTTATTTTGCATGTTTGATAATTATTGAAGAATAATCACCGGGACCAGAAATCTGATGAAAAAAGTACCGTCAAGATACCCTATTCTGAAGATCCGAAAAAGAAGGGGGGCATCGGAGGAGTCTTATAAGTCCAGAAGAGGAAGCCAACCACAAGGAGAGCCGGAGGGGGCCACCAGGGGCCCGCACCACCAGGTGGTGTGGCCACCCTGGCCCACCTCTGGCCGACCCCTTTCGCGTACTTCATCCCGAGAGAACCCTAAGACCTACAGAACCATCGAGGGAATATTCCGCCGCCTCCTCGGGGCCGAAAACAACAGAGAGAGAAAAGCTATCCGATAGGGAGAAATCTGTCAGGGAAATTCCTCCCCGGAGAGGGGAAATCATCGCCAGTCACCGTCATCGCTCCGGGCATCATTAAGATCATCATCGTCATCATCTCACCACCAGAACCGTCATCCTCACCATCCATCTCCCTTTTCGCTGTAACAATTAGGGTTCTATATTGTTGTTTTCCACTAGATCTCTCTCCCGGTGTGGATTACTTGTTAGTAGTTGATGCTTACGAGATTTATCGGTGTTTGCACTTTATGAGAAGATTGTTATTCATGATTATATCACCTCTTATCAGATCCTTATGATGTCTTTTGAGTAGTTCTTTTAGTTCTTGAAGACATAGGAGAAGTCAAGATGTTAGTAGTGGAGTTATGTTGAAGTAATATCTAATGGTTTGATATTTAAGTTGTGGTGATATTCTTCTAGTGGTGTCATGTGAACGTTGACTACATGACACTTCAAATTTATGGGCCTAGAGGGATGTATTGTGTATTTGGCTACTTGTGGGGTTGCCGGAGTGACAGAAACCTAAACCCCCGTTAGGAAACCGATGCACGAGGGAATGTAGGATCCGAGAGTTTAAGGTTGTGGTTAGATTTATCTTAATTATTTCTTGTAGTTGCGGATGCTTGCAGGGGGTATAATCTCAAGTATGTATTAGTCCTAGTTGGGCGGTGCATTAGCATAGGTTCACCCACACAACACCTATAAAAACAATAAATATTAAATACATGTATGAAACGAAAGCGCTTGACGAAGTTCCCATGTGTTCCCGAGAACGTTTGGCAATCATAAGTAGACCAGCCATCTTGTCCTTTGCTCTAAAAAGGATTGGGCCACTCGCTGCAATTATTATTACTGTCTATTGTTTACTCACACTTTATTTATATGTTATATCAAAAACCACCAAAAACATGTTTGCTAGTGTTTACAGTGAATCCTCTGTCTAACCTGCTTGTCAACACCTTCTGCTCCTCGTTGGGTTTGGCACTCTTATTTATCGAAAGTACTACGATACACCCCCTATACTTGTGGGTCATCAGTATGTTCTATTAGTTTAGCAAATGCAAATGCATGAAATAGTTATCTTGTCTTGTATGTTCTAGTTTTAGGCAAATGCATGAATAGTTATATTGTATTTTATGTTCTAATTTTGCACTATATGGTTTATTGCATAGTATGGATGGTCAGGAGTTTCTCATTTATACTTGTGGTGTCATGCCATCACAAGAATTTTCCCAAGATGATGTTGCATTTCAAGAATGTGCACAACATGATGTTGTGGGGGATGTTGAAGGTTTTGAACAAAAAATTGAAATCACTAGTAATCGCGATAGCATGCCGCGGTGAATATGTACCTAGGCCATGTACACACCGCCCCATGGGAACTGATTTCGCCCTGCATAACTAACCCTCTTATTACGGGGCGTTTATCTAGTCAACACTTAGATCCGGCTCTATTTTTAGCCCTACTCAAACAAATATGAAACGGATGCTTGCATATTCGTCCATAGGGAAAATCAGATGTGTAATTATTGGAATTATTGTTGGAGACTCAAATAACGGACTCAATCGTGTGGATAAGGAAAATACAGGATTTCCGATCTAGCTGGAAAAGGAGGGAAACAGAACGAACAACAAAACTTTACGACATCTTTGTCGTACATTTTCACTTGCATCACATACACAAGTTGCTCTCTGAACCATGCAATAAGGTCAACCATAACATGGCTCCCCCGCTAGAGTTACTGTTGGACGTATGCCCAAAAGGCAATAATATTTATAGATCTCCTTCTTATGATTCATCTTACTATGATATAACTAACATGGTGATGGCGTGTGCACACACGTTCGTTGGGAGACCCCAAGAGGAAGGTATGATGAGTACAGCACCAAGATTTTCCCTCACAAAGAAACCAAGGTTTAATCGGACCAGTCGGAGAAATAAATCACTTCTGAAGGTCGTTGACAGCTAATGTTGGCTGGGCACACTACCAGGCTCAGCAGCAACATGGAATCTGCACACAACACAACCAAGATACTTTTCCCCAACGAAATAGTGAGGTTCTCAATCTTACCGGTTATGCTGAAAACAAAGGATTAGACGTAGAGTGTGGAAAAAGATTTTTGTTTGCAGTGAAGGAAATTAGAACAATGTTTGCAGTAAAAGAGAACAGTGTTTGCAGTAGGTTGTATTATCACTGTAAAAAGAATGGACCGGGGTCCATAGTTCACTATTGGTGTCTCTCCATAACAGATAAATAACATGTGGGTGAACAAATTACAGCTGGGCAATTGACAAAATATAGGTTGAAACGTAGTGCATATACATGACATGATGATTACTATGAGATTTATTTGGGCATTACAACATGATACATAGACCGTCATCCAACTGCATCTATGACTAATAATCCACCCTCAGGACGTCATCCGAGCAAACTTTGAGTATTAAGTTGCAAGCAACAGATTATTGCATTAAGTAAAGTGCGTAATATAAACAATAGAATTATCCTTAGACAAAGCATTGTTGTTTTATCCCTAGTGGCAACAACACATCCACAATCTTAGAAGTTACTTTCACTCTCCAGATTACTGGAGGCATGAACCCACTATCAAGCATAAATACTCCCTCTTGGAGTCACAAGTATCAACTTGGCTAGAGCATCTACTAGCAACAGAGGGCATGCAAGATCACAAATAACATAAATGATAGATCTATAATCAAACTTGGCATAGTATTCAATATTCATCAGATCTCAGCAAACACAACATGTCGCATTACAATAAGATGATCTTGATCATTTTAGGCAGCTCACAAGATCTAAACATGATGGCACAAAAGAGCAGAAGACAACCCTCTAGCTACTACTATGGACCCGTAGTCCAAGGATGAACTACTCACGCATCACTCCGCAGGTAGACATGGTGATGATTCTCCTCTTCGGCAGGGTGCCGGGAAGAGCTTCAGAACCCTCCCGAACTAGGGTTGACGATGACGGCGGCTATGGAAATTTTCGTGGATGGAGGCTCGGGTATTTAGGGTTTTCCCGAGGAAATCAATATATAGGTGGAAGGGCGATGTTGGTGGGCGCCCAGGGGGGCCACACCACGTGGTGGCGCGGCCGGGGGGCACCGCCACATGGTGTGGCCGCCTCCCTGGCCTCATTCGGGTCTCCTTCAGACTCCGTGTACGTGTCAGCAAAATAGGGACTTTGAATTTTGTTTCGTCCAATTCCGAGAATATTTCGAGAACAACTTTTCTGAAATAAATAATAGCAGAAAACAGGAACTGCCGCTGTGGCATCTTGCCAATAGGTTAGTCCCAGAAAATGCACAAAAATGTTATGAAGTGTATAGAAAACATGTAGCAATTGGCATGATATCAACATGGAACATCAGAAATTGTAGATACGTTGGAGACGTATCAAGCATCCCCAAGCTTAGTTCCTACTCGTCCTCGAGTAGGTAAACGATAAAACAATAATTTCTGAGGTGACATGCTACTAACACAAACTTGATCAATATAATGTAAAAGCATATGCATGCTGAGATCATAAAATTTTAAACACAGGCATGATAAATAAAACTTTAATAATAAAGCATAACAATTACTTTGCATCACGAAGAGTAACTCAAATAAAGGATGATGAATAATAATGCAAAGAAAGGTAAACGTTTGTTTCAGGTATAGAGAAAGCATGGCAAAGGGATATTTCGATAATCCTTAAGAGGGGGGAAAAACATAAATGCCAGGACACCTTCAAAGTTCAAGAGAAAGACTAGAACAAATAATATCACATCATGAAGTAATTATTGATGCTTATGGGACAAATGCACATAGAACTCAGAATAATTTTGAGAGAGGTGTATGTCTATGTTAACGAATGGTAATGAAAAACTTATCATAACTCATGTCAAGCAAGGTTTTTAGACTTTTGAGAGCGGTTTCCGTTGTTTATTAGTTTGGCGGTTCCCCCACCATGCCTTTCACAAACCTGGGCTAGCCGTATCCACGGGTACCCACCAGCTTTCATCAAACCATGGGGAAGTTCTTTTTATGATTATTTGGCACCAGCTCTCTTCAAATTTAAATGGGCACATATTCCATACTCATTGTAACATCCCAAGTATGAAAAACCCCCTAGAATGTTTTCTTTTTGTTAAATTATTGCTTTGCATCATGTCATCATCATCATTGCATTTGTTTTGGCTTTTGTTTTCCAATTGAAATTTCAAACCAATTTTCAAATTCTTGTTCATACTTGTTATGTTACAATGTTTCAAATAAAAACTACAAAACAAACAAATAAATTGTTCCATTAAACTTGAAATTAAAAACTTTACATTGATTAAGTTTCAATTATTCATTTAATCTCAAATTCATTCAAAATTCAATCAAATTGCAAACAGCAACTAATTTCAAATTTTGTTGGAAAACCAAAGTGTGTACTTGTTGCTATTACAATACTTAATCAATACAAATTATCCCTAAAATTTTCTAACCACTAAACCCATCTCTTTTTCTCCCTATTCCTTTTCAGCAAAAAAAAAAGAAACAGAAAGAATAAAAATAAAGCAAAGGAGAGAGGGGGGAAAGGGCAGCCAGCCCAATTGGGCCAGCCCACCTAGCCCCAGGCCTGGTACCCCCCTCTTTCTCTTCTACCTCTGTACGACAGGCAGATGCACCTGTCCACGTTGACAGGTACAGAGGAGGAACGGCCATCCGAGCTCCACCTCCCCTATAACCCTAGCTCGAGCCCCCCTTCTGTGCCCTAGGTCTTCCTCCACCCCTCTCCCACCGCGCCGTCGTCTTCCTCTTCTTCTCCCTCGCACCTCTGCTCTCCCTCTGTTCTCTGAACCTCACCGAAAAGCACCACCGCCGCCGACATCTCCCGCTCGCCGCTGTCGACCTGGCCTCCTCCCACGCATGCTAGGGCCGGGAACGGAGAGCCCGCGACTCCCTCTTCCTCTCCGACCCCTCCTCGGTGGCGCCGCCGCCGTCCCCGTTTTCGCCACCGTCGCCACCACCACCGCTGCACCGACCCCCTCCTTCCTCTCCCTCACAGTGAGCTCCTCCCTCTCCCTTCCCTCTCTGTCACGAGCTCACACCGATCACCGCGCACGCACACGGCAGCCCACACGCAGCAGCAACAGTAGATCACCACGGCCACCGTGAGCAGTTGCCGCCGGCGACCATCCCCTCGATCGATCGCTTCTGTCGCTGTAAGGTTCAGTTTCGTCAGGCTAATATAACAGACGGTAAAACACCTCAAAAACCTTCGCACACATAACCTATCAAATCCGCTCAGCCACCGCATTGGCTATGCACTCGCTGCGCGCGCACAGGGGGTCGCGGGTTCGACTCCCCCCCCCCCCCCCCGCGCGCGTTAGCAACACACTTTTTTTTATTTTTTTTCTCTCAGATCCAGCACAGCACCCTATTTTCGCACAGGTCCTTGTAGATATTTTCTAGGTCCCTGTAATGTTTTTTTTAGGTCCCTGGCTACTAAATAAAATGGCAGATTAATACCTACACTTCAAAAATGCATAACTAATTAAATACAACTCCAAATTCAACATTTTAAATATGTATTCTGTACCAAATTAAATTCTCTACCCAAATATAAATTGTGTTTACTGTTTTGAATATTTTAATTTGGTGAAATATTTGAATCCTTGTTGAATTCACTTAATTTTGCAAAATTCATAACTTGGGCATAAAAATTCCAAACTCAACAAATAAAATATGTTTTCCATGCTAAATTAAACCCTCTTTCCAAATATAAACTTTGTTTCATGTTTTGAATAATTAAAATTGGTTAAATAATTTAAACCTTGTTTAAATCATTTAATATTGCTAGATTCATAACTTGGTCAAATTAATTTCTTCTTGAACATATAAAATATGTTTTCAAACCAGAAAAACATAATCTTTTCAAATATGAATTTTGTTTAATGTTTTCAACAAATAAAATTAAACTAATATTAATACTTGTTTAAAATTCAATTAAATCTTGTTTAAACTTGTTTAATTCATAAGTAATTCATTCTAATTACTTTTTCAACAAATGAGACATGTATTCCAACTAAAATGTTGTGTTCTTTCCAAATATGAACTTTTTTATCTGTTTTGAACAATTAAACTCGATGAAAACAACAAATGCTTGTGTGACTCCTTTAAGAAACCAAAATTTCATAACTTAATAAATAAAATTCCAAACTTGGTAAACTTCATTTCAAATTGATTCTATTGTTGTTTTCTTTTGTTTTCTTCATCCATGCATCATGCTAATCCATTTTTCACATGATTGGTTAATTGTAGATCAATTAATTCAACCTTAATCATGGGCTTTCCATATGCAATCCCAATTGCATATGGGTCCATTTAATCATGTTACCATGTCAACTAGTTTATTTTGATGCATCAATTAAATTGTCATGCATCATCATATGATTGTGCATTATTCCATGTTATTGATTGTTTGTCTCTCTGCGTTGTTTGTTTGCTTCTTCTCGAATAGACGACGACGTTGAGACAGACGAGGTTTACGATACTACTTCTGAGGAGTTAGCTCAGTACCAGGCTGCTGAGCTTGCAGGCAAGTATTCACTCACATGAACCATTGTGTTCCCTTCCACACTGGATACCGATACTTTCCATTGTCTATTTCTGCTAGCCCTATGAATCGTTGCTTGTGTTCCGAACCTATCACATGTTATCCTGTAAACCTGATATGGCCTCACCTCCACACCTATAACCCCGTTGCTTGTGCCCGTGTCTTACTAGCATGCTTAGGGTTGTGTTTGCCCGAGTCTGTTGTCCGTTACTTTCTGTTATCATATTTTATTATGTTCTGGGGCTCGATGTTGAACAATCAACCTGTTAATGTTTGGGTAATAATAATTGTTGATAAGGCACCGGCAGGAGGCCCGGCGTGGTTTTGAGGCCTGCTAGTGTCGACCCTAATTAGGAAAAGGGTCTTGTCTACTGATCCATGATGAGCGTTCTCACCGCATCCGGGTGGTGGTATGGAACCCCCCTCGACTTTGACCTGATCCGCAGTTTGTCCGAAGAGCCACACTTAGTTCGGGTGTTCCATATGGCTCATACGCATGAATGGGTCGCTCCCATGGTTACTGTTGATAATGATGACGCACACATATAGGGCGAGGCCTGTATTGCCGGGGTGTTGCGTCCTGCGGGAGTTTTGCACACTTGCGCTGAGTATTCGGCTGCGTGGCTGGGACCTTATAGCTCCATGGCTCCTAGGACAGGCTGTAGAGATGGTTCGAGTCGTGTCAAGCCAACCTGAGTTTTAGTTGGTGGTTTGAGTGTGTACGGGTACTGGATCACACCCTGCAGGGATGAATCTTCTCGAGAACCCGTGTTGTCCGCGGTTATGTGACAACTTGGTGGAAGTACTGGCTAACAAGTACTCAGACAACTTACACCTAACTATAATAACTTGACTAGTAATATAGATTACTTCCACCTTACGAATGATGTCACCCTAATCCAACTGTGTGAGTTATCCTCGGATTGCTTCTTTGGATAAGGGGCGAGATCCAGGATGGGTTTGTTTGGAGTTAGTTGCAGTTGGTTACGATACGCTATCTTACCTTCTTTCTGTTAGCCGGAAGTTGTAGCAAGTCTCTGTAGTTGGTTAGAGCAGCCCGCTGCAGCATCTTTTATATCACCCCTTTCCTCCGTTGAACCCAAAGCATCTGTGCTTGGTGTTGACGGGTTACACGTTGGTATCTTGTGAGTCTTGCTTGCCAGTACTTGTCTGTACTGACCCCTTTGGGGCTGTGGTTTCCGCAGACTACGTTTCCGAGGATCCCCATGGTGGCTACTACGAGGAGTACGACGAGGCTGTTGACGAGTAGATAGCGGACCCGGGCAGGATCCGAGACTTCGTGGATGGGCTCCGTCTTCCTTTTATTTCCGGCCTCTTAGGCCTATTTGGTTTTGTCTGTACTCAGACCTTTTGAATGCTTCCGCTGTGTTGTAATGATGATATGTTGGGACATGTGTCCTCTGGATGATTGTATTTGCTATTCTCTGCTCTAGTGAGAGCTATTTGCAACTTATTTCCATCTTTTGTGTCTTAGAGATCTGTTGTGCTATCATTTTGTTAAACGCCATTGACGTACCATGTGTGTATGTTATGAAGTACGTCAATGGTAGTATCCTGATTTCTACGGGATGGTTTACGTAGACGATGAACAGATAGGGGTTGGTTGTCACACATACGTGTGTTGGCCTACTCGTAAGAGGACGCGGGTGCAGGTAAGCCCCGTAATCCAATTTACTAATGTTCAACGGAACTGCGAGTATCCTTTAGAAGTCCGGGTGCGACAAATGGTATCAGAGCCTGTCTGCCTGTAGGATCCCTTTTACTGGTCGCAGTTGAGTCTAGAAACTATTTTGTAGCTATATAGGAAAAATGAAACGTGAGAGTAGGAATTCTGTCCTTTTATTTCTTTCCCCACCCACCCTCCCTTTTCTGGTAAGGAAGTGCAACGTTGTTTTTCTCTTCTCATCTAAACTTTCAAGTTAGGTTTTCACGTATCCTGGTTTCTCTAGGATGGTTATATCTACTAGACCATAGGAATGGAGGTGGTTGTGACATGATTTATCATGTTGCCTACTCATGATTGAGAACGGAGGCGTGTTAGCCCCGGAAGCAGATCCTCTATTCCTTAAGCAGTAGATATTGATCCTTTAGAAGCCCGGATGGGTTTCTCCGTAGTACCTCAGGTGTTTGTGGTCTCCTGTTTCCCAGTTGTTGCTTCGATATCGTCCTTCACAAAATCGTCTCTTTCGTTGTTAACCTCCATCCGTTTTGTTCCGGAGATTTTCTTCTTCAACACCGCATCTGTGTGGTACTCGAACCAGTTATGGTGAATGTTGAGGGTAGTATATGTTTGCTCCATGATACCTTCTTACCGTCTGAAGTAATCCTTTTAAGCACTTATATTGGATTTTGTTATCCGGTTAGTGTGTTAATCTTGGTATCCTCTTCAGGATGGGAAGTGGTGACGAAGAACCCACACTGCCACCCGAGATGGGGAAAGTGCTGTCTCAGATGACACAAGTTATAAAGCAGTTGCAGCAGAACCAAGACCTTGGGAGTAATGGCAACGCCCGTGTGTCTATTCGGGAGTTCCTTGAGCTCAATCCGCGCACGTTTGATACCTCCTCCGAGCCATTGGATGCTGATGACTGGCTCCGTGAAATGAACCGTACTCTTATGGTAGCTCATGTGGCTGACGAGGACCGTGTTCCTTACGTGACCTACCTTCTCCGTGGGCAATCCATGTCTTGGTGGGAGAACTTCCAAGAAATGAGAGGTTCTAGTGTGCCAATCACATGGGAGGATTTCAAGCAAGCCTTCGTGCGCCATCACATTCCCGATGGGCTCATGGAGAGAATGCGTGAGGAATTCTATTGTTTCACACAAGGCAATTTGGACGTTCTCGAATACCAAAGAGAGTTCAATCGTCTGGCTCGCTACGCCGGAGATGAAATCTCCACGGAAGCGAGAAAAATGGCAAAGTTCCGCAGGGGTCTCAACCCGGAACTCAAGTATGCTCTCACCAACGTCAAGGCCAAGAATTTTGAGGACCTCATCAACATCGCTCTAAATGAAGAGCATGGGCGCAAGTTGGTTGAGGAATCTCGTAAGCACTCTCGTGAACAGGCTAATCTCTCAAAAGCTATCATGCCTCGACAAAAACGAAGAGTTTGGGGTTCCATATACCACTCCAACACCGCCCATCTGCTTGCCAAGCCCGGCAGGAATTCTTGACCGCCCTCCCACCCCTGTGGTATCTTTAGGAGGTGCTCCATCTCAGCCAAGTCAAATAGCTCCTCGTTCTGATAGTACATGTTTCAAGTGCGGTCTACCAGGACACTACTCCTACAAGTGCCCGCAGAACAAGCTACCATCACTACCTATCTCTAATGTCAATCATGTGATGGTACACACTTCTTCGCCTAGGCCCCGCAACAAGAACAAGTCTGTCTTGAGAACTGTGAGGGTGAACCATGTCAAGGTCCAGGGAGCAGAAGAATCTCCAGAGGTTGTAATGGGCACACTTCTTGTGAACTCGTTTCGTGCTAAAGTCTTGTTCGATTCTGGTGCTTCACACTCCTTCATCTCTCAACACTTTGCAAACAACAGTGAAATCAACTTCGAACAGTTGTCTATCTCTTTCCTAGTGAAATCACCGGGATCTAGCTGGCAAAGCAATAAAGTTAGCCAGAACATCGAGATCACAATTGGAAACCTTCCATTCCAGGCATCTTTGATAGCTCTCCACTCTTCAGATATTGATGTCATTCTTGGGATGGATTGGATGGTAGCCAACAAAGCAGTCATTGATTGTCCTGCTAAGTCCGTCAAAATCACACACCCTTCTGGCCAGATAGTCTATTTCCATGATGAAAATCCAGTTGTTCAACTCTACACTCTCAATGCAAATCCTCTACCATCTATTGAAACTATTCCGGTGGTTTGTGACTTCCCCGATGTCTTTCCAGAAGAATTGCCAGGAATGCCTCCTGACAGAGCTGTTGAGTTCGTCATCGAACTTGAACCAGGTACTGCTCCAATCTCTAAGCATCCATACAAGATAGCTCCTCCTGAACTGAAATTGTTAAAGGAGCAAATCAATATGTACATGGAGAAAGGTTACATTCAACCTAGTTCCTCGGCTTGGGGTTTCCCAACTCTGTTCGTTGCGAAGAAGGATCAAACAAAGAGACTCGTTGTTGACTATCGTCCTCTTAACGAGAAAACCATCAAAAATAAGTATCCAATTCCTCGTATCGATGATCTCTTTGATCAACTTGCTGGAGCCTCAATATTCTCCAAGCTGGACTTGAGAATGGGTTACCATCAAATAAAGATCAGAAAGGAAGATATTCCAAAGACAGCTTTCACCACTCGCTACGGTCTATATGAATACACCGTCATGTCCTTTGGTCTCACCAATGCACCGGCGACCTTCTCTCGACTCATGAATTCTGTCTTCCATGAATACCTCGACAAGTTCGTTGTGGTATATCTTGATGACATTCTTGTCTACTCAAAATCCGAGGAAGAGCATGAAGAACATCTTCGTCTCACTCTCATGAAACTTCGTGAGCATCGTCTATATGCCAAATTCTCCAAATGTGAGTTCTGGATTTCAGAAGTTGCCTATCTTGGTCATGTCATCTCTGCCAAGGGCATAGCCATTGATCCAGAGAAGGTTAAGGCAATTGTTGATTGGAAACCTCCTAAGACGGTGAAGCAAGTAAGAAGTTTTCTTGGCTTGGCTAGCTATTGCCGTCGTTTCGTCCAAAACTTCTCCAAGATTGCCAAACCTCTCACTGATCTCACAAAGAAGGACAAGAAGTTCGTCTGGTCTCCACAATGTGATGAAAGTTTCAACCTCCTCAAGACTAAACTCACTTCTACACCAGTTCTGGTTGGCCCAGATACTACCAAACCTTTCCAGATATTCTGTGATGCTTCTCTCCAAGGTCTAGGTGCAGTTCTTATGCAAGAACGTCAAGTTGTGGCTTATGCTTCACGTCAGTTGAACGCACATGAGCTCAATTATCCCACACATGATCTAGAACTTGCAGCAGTTGTGTTTGCCCTCAAGAAATGGAGACAATACTTGTTGGGTAATCGCACTGAAATCTTTTCCGATCATAAGAGTCTGAAATACATCTTCACTCAACCAGATCTAAACCTCAGACAAAGGAGATGGATTGAAAAGATCAAAGACTTCGATCTTACCATTTCTTACACCCCAGGAAAGGCTAATGTTATGGCTGATGCTCTCAGTCGCAAGTCGTATTGCAATAATCTCATGATCATGGAAAGCCAACCTCCTCTTCATGAAGAATTCCAGAAGCTCAACCTTGGTCTTGTTCCTCAAGGTTATCTTGCAAACTTGACAGCCAGTCCAACTCTTGAGGACAAGATTCGTTCTGAACAACTTCGTGATGCTGAGATCAAGAGGATCGCAAATAACATCAAAGCAGGCAATGTGAAGTATGAGTGCTTCTCAATTGATGACAAGGGAACTGTGTTCTTCGAAGGACGCATTGCAGTTCCTCAATTTCAAAGTCTCAAAGATGTTATTCTCAAGGAGGCTCATGAAACTCCTCTCTCCATACACCCTGGAAGTACAAAGATGTACCAGGATCTCAAGACACTGTATTGGTGGTCTGGCATGAAACGTGAAATTGCTCAATACGTTTCTGAATGCGACGTTTGTCAACGTGTTAAGGCAGTTCATCAGAAAACAGCCGGTCTTCTCCAACCTCTGAAAATCCCTGAGTGGAAGTGGGACATGATTGAAATGGACTTCGTCACTGGTTTTCCAAAGTCCAAGAAGGGCAACGATGCAATCTTCGTTGTCATTGATCGTCTCACTAAAGTAGCTCACTTCTTTGCTGTCAAAGAAACAATCTCAGCTAGCCAGTTAGCAGAGCTCTACATAGCAAAGATTGTTCCTCTGCATGGTGTTCCATTGGAAATAAGCTCAGACCGTGGAAGCATATTCACTTCTCATTTCTGGAAGAGTTTTCAAGAAGCATTGGGCACCAAACTTCTGTTCAGCACAGCTTATCATCCTCAGTCTCAAGGGCAAGTCGAAAGAGTCAATCAGATTCTCGAGGATATGCTAAGAGCATGTGGTCTCTCCTTTGGCATGAAATGGGAGGAATATCTTCCATATGCTGAATTCTCCTACAACAACAGCTTCCAGGCAAGCCTAGGCATGGCACCATTTGAGGCTCTCTATGGCCGCAGATGCAGGAGTCCAATCAATTGGTCTGGAGCTGGTGAACGTTCACTCTTAGGCCCTGACATTGTTAAGGAAGCCGAAGATAAAGTTCGCGTCATTCGTGACAATATCAAGATTGCTCAGTCTCGTTAGAAAAGCTACTATGACGGCAAGCACAGGGATATGGTCTATGCACCTGGTGACAAAGCATATCTCCGTGTAACTCCCCTCAGAGGCACTCATCGTTTTGGTGTCAAAGAAAAGCTAGCACCGAGATACATTGGTCCTTTCAACATTCTCTCAAAGCGTGCGGAAAATGCCTATCGTCTTGAACTTCCAGAAAAACTATCCAAGGTGCACGATGTGTTTCACGTGTCACAGCTCAAGAGGTGTTTCAAAGATCCAGATCGTGCAGTTGATCATGATTCCATTGAACTGCAAGAAGATCTCTCTTATGAGGAGCACCCTGTTCGAATTCTCGATGAGACCGAGCGTAAGACTCGCAACAAGAGCACCAAGTTCTTGAAAGTGCAATGGTCGCATCATTCCGATAAAGAGGCAACGTGGGAGACCGAAGAAGATCTTCGCAAGAAGTATCCGGACCTTTTCTCTGCTCAGTAGGAATCTCGGGGCGCGATTCCTTCAAGGGGGGGCATTTTGTAACATCCCAAGTATGAAAAACCCCCTAGAATGTTTTCTTTTTGTTAAATTATTGCTTTGCATCATGTCATCATCATCATTGCATTTGTTTTGGCTTTTGTTTTCCAATTGAAATTTCAAACCAATTTTCAAATTCTTGTTCATACTTGTTATGTTACAATGTTTCAAATAAAAACTACAAAACAAACAAATAAATTGTTCCATTAAACTTGAAATTAAAAACTTTACATTGATTAAGTTTCAATTATTCATTTAATCTCAAATTCATTCAAAATTCAATCAAATTGCAAACAGCAACTAATTTCAAATTTTGTTGGAAAACCAAAGTGTGTACTTGTTGCTATTACAATACTTAATCAATACAAATTATCCCTAAAATTTTCTAACCACTAAACCCATCTCTTTTTCTCCCTATTCCTTTTCAGCAAAAAAAGAAACAGAAAGAATAAAAATAAAGCAAATGAGAGAGGGGGGAAAGGGCAGCCAGCCCAATTGGGCGAGCCCACCTAGCCCCAGGCCTGGTACCCCCCCCCCTCTTTCTCTTCTACCTCTGTACGGCAGGCAGACGCACCTGTCCACGTTGACAGGTACAGAGGAGGAACGGCCATCCGAGCTCCACCTCCCCTATAACCCTAGCTCGAGCCCCCCTTCTGTGCCCTAGGTCTTCCTCCACCCCTCTCCCACCGCGCCGTCGTCTTCCTCTTCTTCTCCCTCGCACCTCTGCTCTCCCTCTGTTCTCTGAACCTCACCGAAAAGCACCACCGCCGCCGACATCTCCCGATCGCCGCCGTCGACCTGGCCTCCTCCCACGCATGCTAGGGCTGGGAACGGAGAGCCCGCGACTCCCTCTTCCTCTCCGACCCCTCCTCGGTGGCTGAGGGCCACCGGAGCGCCGCCGCCGTCGCCACCACCACCGCTGCACCGACCCCCTCCTTCCTCTCCCTCACAGTGAGCTCCTCCCTCTCCCTTCCCTCTCTGTCACGAGCTCGCACCAATCACCGCGCACGCACACGGCAGCCCACACGCAGCAGCAACAGCAGATCACCACGACCACCGTGAGCAGTTGCCGCCGGCGACCATCCCCTCGATCGATCGCTTCTGTCGCTGTAAGGTTCAGTTTCGTCAGGCTAATATAACTGACGGAAACACACCTCAAAAACCTTCGCACACATAACCTATCAAATTCGCACACATCGCGGGTTCGACTCCCCCCCCCCCCGCGCGTTAGCAACACACTTTTTTTTATTTTTTTTCTCTCAGATCCAGCACAGCACCCTATTTTCGCACAGGTCCTTGTAGATATTTTCTAGGTCCCTGTAATGTTTTTTTGTAGGTCCCTGGCTACTAAATAAAATGGCAGATTAATACCTACACTTCAAAAATGCATAACTAATTAAATACAACTCCAAATTCAACATTTTAAATATGTATTCTGTACCAAATTAAATTCTCTACCCAAATATAAATTTTGTTTACTGTTTTGAATATTTTAATTTGGTGAAATATTTGAATCCTTGTTGAATTCACTTAATTTTGCAAAATTCATAACTTGGGCATAAAAATTCCAAACTCAACAAATAAAATATGTTTCCATGCTAAATTAAACCCTCTTTCCAAATATAAACTTTGTTTCATGTTTTGAATAATTAAAATTGGTTAAATAATTTAAACCTTGTTTAAATCATTTAATATTGCTAGATTCATAACTTGGTCAAATTAATTTCTTCTTGAACATATAAAATATGTTTTCAAACCAGAAAAACATAATATTTTCAAATATGAATTTTTTTTAATGTTTTGAACAAATAAAATTCAACTAATATTAATACTTGTTTAAAATTCAATTAAATCTTGTTTAAACTTGTTTAATTCATAAGTAATTCATTCTAATTACTTTTTCAACAAATGAGACATGTATTCCAACTAAAATGTTGTGTTCTTTCCAAATATGAACTTTGTTATCTGTTTTGAACAATTAAACTTGATGAAAACAACAAATGCTTGTGTGACTCCTTTAAGAAACCAAAATTTCATAACTTAATAAATAAAATTCCAAACTTGGTAAACTTCATTTCAAATTGATTCTATTGTTGTTTTATTTTGTTTTCTTCATCCATGCATCATGCTAATCCATTTTTCACATGATTGGTTAATTGTAGATCAATTAATTCAACCTTAATCATGGGCTTTCCATATGCAATCCCAATTGCATATGGGTCCATTTAATCATGTTACCATGTCAACTAGTTTATTTTGATGCATCAATTAAATTGTCATGCATCATCATATGATTGTGCATTATGCCATGTTATTGATTGTTTGTCTCTCTGCGTTGTTTGTTTGCTTCTTCTCGAATAGACGACGATGTTGAGACAGACGAGGTTTACGATACTACTTCTGAGGAGTTAGCTCAGTACCAGGCTGCTGAGCTTGCAGGCAAGTATTCACTCACATGAACCATTGTGTTCCCTTCCACACTGGATACCGATACTTTCCATTGTCTATTTCTGCTAGCCCTATGAATCGTTGCTTGTGTTCCGAACCTATCACATGTTATCCTGTAAACCTGATATGGCCTCACCTCCACACCTATAACCCCGTTGCTTGTGCCCGTGTCTTACTAGCATGCTTAGGGTTGTGTTTGCCCGAGTCTGTTGTTCGTTACTTTCTGTTATCATATTTTATTATGTTCTGGGGCTCGATGTTGAACAATCAACCTGTTAATGTTTGGGTAATAATAATTGTTGATAAGGCACCGGCAGGAGGCCCGGCGTGGTTTTGAGGCCTGCTAGTGTCGACCCTAATTAGGAAAAGGGTCTTGTCTACTGATCCATGATGAGCGTGCTCACCGCATCCGGGTGGTGGTATGGAACCCCCCTCGACTTTGACCTGATCCGCAGTTTGTCCGAAGAGCCACACTTAGTTCGGGTGTTCCATATGGCTCATACGCATGAATGGGTCGCTCCCATGGTTACTGTTGATAATGATGATGCACACATATAGGGCGAGGCCTGTATTGCCGGGGTGTTGCGTCCTGCGGGAGTTTTGCACACTTGCGCTGAGTATTCGGCTGCGTGGCTGGGACCTTATAGCTCCGTGGCTCCTAGGACAGGCTGTAGAGATGGTTCGAGTCGTGTCAAGCCAACCTGAGTTTTAGTTGGTGGTTTGAGTGTGTACGGGTACTGGATCACACCCTGCAGGGATGAATCTTCTCGAGAACCCGTGTTGTCCGCGGTTATGTGACGACTTGGTGGAAGTACTGGCTAACAAGTACTCAGACAACTTACACCTAACTATAATAACTTGACTAGTAATATAGATTACTTCCACCTTACGAATGATGTCACCCTAATCCAACTGTGTGAGTTATCCTCGGATTGCTTCTTTGGATAAGGCGCGAGATCCAGGATGGGTTTGTTTGGAGTTAGTTGCAGTTGGTTACGATACGCTATCTTACCTTCTTTCTGTTAGCCGGAAGTTGTAGCAAGTCTCTGTAGTTGGTTAGAGCAGCCCGCTGCAGCATCTTTTATATCACCCCTTTCCTCCGTTGAACCCAAAGCATCTGTGCTTGGTGTTGACGGGTTACACGTTGGTATCTTGTGAGTCTTGCTTGCCAGTACTTGTCTGTACTGACCCCTTTGGGGCTGTGGTTTCCGCAGACTACGTTTCCGAGGATCCCCATGGTGGCTACTACGTGGATTACGACGAGGCTGTTGACGAGTACATAGCGGACCTGGGCAGGATCCGAGACTTCGTGGATGGGCTCCGTCTTCCTTTTATTCCCGGCCTCTTAGGCCTATTTGGTTTTGTCTGTACTCGGACCTTTTGAATGCTTCCGCTGTGTTGTAATGATGATATGTTGGGACATGTGTCCTCTGGATGATTGTATTTGCTATTCTCTGCTCTAGTGAGAGCTATTTGCAACTTATTTCCATCTTTTGTGTCTTAGAGATCTGTTGTGCTATCATTTTGTTAAACGTCGTTGACGTACCATGTGTGTATGGTATGAAGTACGTCAATGGTAGTATCCTGATTTCTATGGGATGGTTTACGTAGACGATGAACAGATAGGGTTTGGTTGTCACACATACGTGTGTTGGCCTACTCGTAAGAGGACGCGGGTGCAGGTAAGCCCCGTAATCCAATTTACTACTGTTCAACGGAACTGCGAGTATCCTTTACAAGTCCGGGTGCGACACTCATTGGGTGAAAGAGGGAGAGGACCTTTTCTTGACATAAGACATAATAAACTTTAAACTACTTCCTCACGAGCTAAAACAAGAACACAAAACATGTATAATTTTGAAGGTTTAAAGGTAGCACATGAGAAATTTACTTTGGAATGGCAGCTAAATACCACATATAGGTAGGTATGGTGGACACATTTGGCAAACTTTGGGTTTTGGGGAGTTGGATGCACGAGTAGAGCTCATACTCAGTACATGTGAAGGCTAGCAAGAGACTGGGAGCAACAAACTAAGAGAGCAATAATGGCCATAATCATGCATAACGACAAAACATTATTAATCAAAGCATAAATGATATTACAACTCAAAAAGTAAATGATCATATAGGCTAGAGGTGACTGGTTTGTAGTCATAACATGGTGTGAGCATGCGCCAAGTCAACTCAAGTAAAGCATTCGAAGGAGAATACCACAATATTATGCTTTGATATAGTAAAAACAACTCATGATTTCATTCTATGCCACATTAAGCACTCTCATATATTTGAGACAAGTCATGCTACATCAATAACTACTAAGCATAGAATTAAAATAATATCTAACATGACATGTTAAATTCTAAGCCACAGTCTAAACAAGCTTCCATTGCACTATTATAGGCATGAAATATTTTATTGTTCTCCAACACCAACCACTTTATTTCAACACAAAATCTCCAAATAATTTATCAATGAAACAAAATACTACTACTCTACAAGAATTAACAACTCTAAATAAGAGATGCATGAAAAACAGAACCTAAAAGAATTGCAGCAGCTAGACAATAAATGAAGAATACGAGTATTCACATGAAAAGGCGGAGCGTGTCTCTCCCCCACACAAGAATGATAGGATCCAACCAAGTTTATTACAGAAATAAAAGGAAATAAAAACAAACAGACGCTCCAAGTAAAGTACATAAGATGTGACCGAATAAAAATATAGTTTCACTAGAAGTGACCTGATAAGTTGCTGATGAAGAAGGGGTTCCTTGGACATCCCCAAGCTTAGACGCTCGAGTCTTCTTGAAATTTGCTGGGATGATCCACAGGGGCATCCCCAGTCTTAGGCTTTTCACTCTTCTTGATCACATTATATCATCCTCTTCTATTGACCCTTGAAAACTTCTTTCACACCAGACTCAAAGTAATTCTCATTAGAGGGTTAGTGCATAATCAAAAACTCACATGTTCTGCATGGACACAAGCATTAACAATACTTTATAAACATTACCTACATCCACTGATGTTTTGTGGAGCAAAGAAATCCACTCAACATGGTAAAAGAGAGAATACAAAATAAAAGGCAGAATCTGTCAAAACCAGAACAGTGTGTAAAGATGAATTTTTTCGAGGCACTTACGCTGCTCAAATCAGAAAACTCGGAACTAAGAAAAATTGCGTACATATCTATGGATCACGCACAAAACAAATTCTGGATGTTTCGATTTTCTTGAATTTATGGCGAATTAAACGGTGGACAACAAAAATCTGTTCCTGCGCAGAAATCCAAATTTCGCATCAACTTTCCACTAGAGACTTTACTTGGCACAACAATTCGAAAAAGGTAAATATACAGAGGAGTTGTTACAAAAGTAAACAACACCTTGACTCAAAGAAAACAGAAGAAAAAATTGCAGAAATAAAACATGGGTTATCTCCCAAGAGCGCTTTTCTTTAACACCTTTCAGCTAGGCACAGAAAGCAAGAATCAAGCATTTTCAAATGATGAAGCATCGACATCATAATTTGTTATAATAATATAATCAAAAGTTAGCTTCATTTTTTTCCCAGGAAAGTGTTCCATACCTTTCTTGAGTGGGAATTGATATTTAACATTCCCTTCTTTCATATCAATAACATCACCAACAGTTCTAAGAAAAGGTCTTCTCAAAACAATAGGACAAGAAGCATTGCATTCAATATTCATAACAACAAAATCAACGGGGACAAGTTTATTGTTAACCATAATAAGAACATCGTCAACTCTCCCCAAAGTTTTCTCTTAGAATTATCAGCAAGATGAACATCCAAATAACAGTGTTCCAAAGGTGGTAAATTAAGCATATCATAGAGTTTCTTAGGCATAACAGAGATACTAGCACCAAGGTCACATAAAGAATTACAATCAAAATCATTCACCTTCATTCTAATGATGGTCTCCCAACTATCTTCTAACTTCCCAGGGATAGAGGCTTCACGTTTTAACTTTTCTTCTCTAATTTGCATGAGAGCATTTGTAATATGTTTTGTGAAAGCCATATTTATAGCACTAGCATTGGGAATTCTAGCTAGCTTTTGTAGGAACATAATTACTTCAGAAATATTGTAACCATAAAAATCTAAATCATTATTATCAAAGGTAATGGGACCATTGTCTCCCATATTTCGAAAAATTTCAGCACTTTTATCACAAACAATTTCAGTGGTTTTAGGCAATTTTAAACGTTTAACAGAAGAAGTGGAGACATTGCCAGCACCAATTAATTTAGCATTAATAGTAGGAGGTTTACTAGCATCAGAAACTTTAGCATTACTAGTGGTGGTGATAGTACAAACTCTAGCTATATTATTCTTTCTAGCAATTTCATCTTCTCTTTCCCACCTAGCATGCAATTCAGCCAACATCCTAACATTGTAATCAATTCTAACTTGAATGGCATTAAAAGTTTTTCTTTCTTTAACATCATGAGGCATAACCTTTATTTTCAGAAGATCAACATCAAGAGCAAGGCTATCAACTTTAGAAGCAAGAACATCAATTTTGCCAAACTTTTCCTCAACAGATTTATTAAAAGCAGTTTGTGTACTAATAAAGTCCTTAACCATGATTTCAAGATCAGAGGGTACACTTGTATTGTTGTTGTAGGAGCTACTATAGGAATTTACATAACCATTACTACTATTAGAAGGATAGGGCTTATAATTGTTACTACCAAAATTATTTCTGTAAGCATTGTTATTGAAATTATTGTTTTTAATGAGGTTCACATCAACATGCTATTCTTGAGCAACCAAAGAGGCTAAAGGAATATTATTTGGATCAACATGAGTTTTACCATTCACAGGTATAGACATAATAGTATCAAGCCTATCACTCAAGGAAGAGGTTTCTTCAACAAAATTTACCTTCTTACCTTGTGGAGCTCTCTCAGTGTGCCATTCAGAATAATTTATCATCATATCATCAAGAAGCTTTGTTGCAGCACCCAAAGTGATGGACATAAAGGTACCTCTAGCAGCCGAATCCAGAAGGTTTCTTGAAAAAAAATTAAGACCTGCATAAAAGGTTTGCATGATCATCCAAGTAGTCAGTCCATGGGTGGGACAATTCTTTACCAAAGATTTCATTCTTTTACCAAGCTTGACCAACATGCTCATTATCAAATTGTTTAAAATTCATAATGTTACTTCTCAAAGATATAATATTATCAGGAGGATAATATTTTCCAATGAAAGCATATTTACATTTAGCCCAAGAATCAATACTATTTTTAGGCAAACATAGCAACCATTCTTTAGCTCTTCCTCTCAAACAGAAAGGAAATAATTTCAGTTTAATAATATCTCTATCAACATCCTTATACTTTTGTATCTCACAAAGTTCAACAAAATTATTAAGGTGGGCAACAACATCATGAGAACTAACAACAGAAAATTGCTCTCATAACAAGATTTAACAGGCAGGCTTGATTTCATAAAAATCTGCATTAGGAGCAGGTGGAGCAATAGGTGTACGAATAAAATCATTGTTGTTTGTGCAAGTAAAGTCACACGACTTAGTGTTCTAAGGGTTACTCATTTTAGCAATATTAAAACAGGATAACAAAAATAACAACTATAATAGAAACCGATTTTTTGTGTTTTTGATATAAAGAAGCAAGCAAGATCAAATAAAATAAACTAAGCAAAACAATAACAAAGTAAAAGAGATTGGAGGTGACAGACTCCCCTTGCAGAAATCCTCTTCCTCCCGGCAACAGTGCCAGAAAAGAGCTTGATGGCGTGTGAACACACATTCGTTGGGAGACCCTAAGACGAAGGTATGATGAGTACATCATCAAGATTTTCCCTCGGAAAGAAACCAAGGTTTAATAGGACCAGTAGGAGAAAGAAATCACTTCTGAAGGTTATTAAAAGCTGATATTGGCAGGGCGCACTGCCAGGCTTAGCAACAACGTGGAATCTGCACACAACACAACCAAGATACTTTGCCCCAACGAAACAGTGAGGTTGTCAATCTCACCGGTTTTGCTGAAAACAAAGGATTAGACGTATAGTGTGGAAAATTATGTTTGTTTACAGTGAATGAAATGAGAACAATTTTTGCAGTAAAAGAGAACGGTGATTGCAGTAGGTTGTATTATCGGTGTAAAATAATGGACTGGGGTCCACAGTTCACTAGTGGTGTCGCTCCATAACAGATAAATAACTTGTTGGGTGAACAAATTACAGATGGGCAATTGACAAAACGGAGTTTGCAGCGTTGTGCATATACATGACATGATGATTACTATGAGATTTATTTGGGCACTACAACATGATACATACACCGTCATCCAACTGCGTCTATGACTAATAATCCACCCTCAGGACGTCATCCGAGCAAACTTTGGGTATTAAGTTGCAAGCAACAGATTATTGCATTAAGTAGTGTGTGTAATGTAAACAATAGAATAATCCTTAGACAGAGCATTGATGTTTTATCCCTAGTGCCAACAGCACATCCACGATCTTAGAAGTTACTGTCACTCTCCCAGATTACTGGAGGCATGAACCCACTATCAAGCATAAATACTCTCTCTTGGAGTCACAAGTATCAACTTGGCCAGCGCATCTACTAGCAGCGGAGAGCATGCAAGATCACAAATAACATAAATGATAAATCTATAATCAACTTGGCATAGTATCCAATATTCATCGGATCCCAGCAAACACAACATCTAGCACTACAATAAGATGATCTTGATCATGTTAGGTAACTCAAAATATCTAAACATGGTTGCACAGAAGATGAGAAGACAACCATCTAGCTACTGCTATGGACCCGTAGTCCAAGGATGAACTACTCACGCATCAGTCTGGAGGCAGGCATGGTGATGAAGAGCCCTCTGGTGATGATTCCCCTCTCCGGAAGGGTGCTGAGAAGAGCTTCAGAACCCTCCCGAACTAGGGTTGATGACGACGGCGGCTATGGAACTTTTCGTGGATGGAGGCTCATGTATTTAGTCCAACAATTTCTGTAGTCCATTTATCCAACAGTTACATTCCATTTTCCTACTCTTTCTGCAAGGGGTTCAAGGGGAAAGCATTATCCCTATCCTTAATATGACTCTATGTCACACGGATGCTGCTGGGCCGCTACAAAATCCCTATAGTAAAAAAAAAGGATCGAAACAGGGATAAAACGTAGGATAACCCAGATCACTCGGACTAGCTGAACTCTCCAGAACAAACACAACCTAGGTGGTTTGATTAAAGTTTTGGCACATTAGACTAACCTAAGACAACTCATGGCTACATTCAGTCCTATCGAGATTGTCTGATATATACCAAATAGGGGTATAGAAGATGGCGGGCCAGGTGCCGGATTACCAGGGTGGCCTAAGTGGTAGTGGGCTTAGGTCCATTAGGCGGCCCAGTAGTCCGACGCGCAGAAGCCGGATTCTAGAAGAACCCGGATCACAGCCCATGTGATCTGGCTTGGAGGAGAAGACGGATTCCTTGCTTTCCAAGTTACAAGTTACCGTAGTTTTCTAGGTTTCCTATTCTGTAAGCCCTAATATGGCTATTATATAAAGCCGGACGGGAGATAAACAAAACAACGAGAAAACAGAGAAGCTCTACGCCAACTCGCCGAGAAGCTCATCCTCGTCGAGTAGCTTAGATCTAAACCCTCACATTGTAACCCTGTTCACAGGCTTTAGTCCTGATTAGTGAGAAGTGCAGGAGTAGGCACGTCGTACTGTCGCGACGTACCGAACCTGGGTAAAATCCTATGTTCTGTGTTACTACGCTATCCCGTTACCCCACGTCTCTACCGTAGTCTCATGGCACCCCCGTCTATGAAAACTACTACGATGTCTCGACAGTTGGCGCCCACCGTGGGGCAAACGACGTCAGGCGTAAGATTCCGATCTGGGATACTTGGCGGAATCGGAAGATCAATCACTGTCGAAAGCTTGGAATTCGACAACGACGTCGGGCGCTTCCTCGACAACGGATCCTACATACCGGCGCAAAACCACCTGGTAAGTGCCTGCGTGTTACCGATAGGATCTGCTAACATCTTTATCGGACTAACTGCAGAAGCAATGGGGTTTTGCGGTGGAAGCAAATTTATCCCACCCGCCCTATACCCAGTCGAAGATGACTATGATGCCGGATTCTGCTCAGATCGCCGACACAAAAGTGATACACACTTTATTGGCATGGTGCAATCCGAAATCGCCGAAAACACGGATGATGGAAATCCCGTGCAAGAGGCAGACAACAACGCACCCGTCATGGAGACGGAAGATCAAACACCCGTCACAGAGGCGTAAGATCCGACATCCGTCAACAAGACAATGAACTCGGAAGCAGAATCCGTGCTTGCCGCCATTGAGGCGAGGTTGGAGTCGGAAACCGGATCGGATAACTTCGACTCTGAAGACGAAGATGAGGACGCCTTCGTAAGAAAGGTTAAATCCTTTCAAGAGGGATTCCATGAAGTCTTAATGGCAAAACCGGCTGATACCACGGACGCCGGCAGCCAGGAAATCCCTAAAACCCCTCCGCCAGTGGAAGAGAGAGAGAAGACAGAGAAACTTCTCCGATATTCCCCAATGTCAAGGAGATGACAGAAGATGAGCCTGTCAAAAAACCTCCCTCTTCCAAGAAAAAGCACCGTGCTTCTAAAAAACTCCAATACAAAATCCGGAAGAAAAAATCAGCTGATCTCGCTGATGAAAACCTGGAAGTTGGAGATGTTAGCGGAACAAAGCCTGCGGAGAAGAAATCTAAGGAAATCACTGCTCCGCCAATGACGGAACAGGAAGAGCAAGAGCTATTGCAAACACCAGTGGGACCAGATGAACCCCCTGAGATGCTGGAAGCCAGGAGACAAGCTTTCCAACGGCAACAGCAACATCTACTCAGATCTCGGCAACATCTCCAACAAACCCATAATGACATCAAAGTCATGAAGGAAGAAATAGAGGAGTACGAGAGAAAGCATAGATCCGCGTTAAAACCTACTAGGTTACCCGGAATCGCAAGACCGGAAGAACTGCCGCCAAAAGAAAGGTTCCATAACCCATCTTGGCAAAAGCAGGTAAACGGCAAAGATGCCAAGGGCGAACTAATATACAAGACTGCAGCAGAAAACGCGGAAGCAGCGTTCGCGATTCTTAACAACGATCTGTATTCCAACGGGGAAAAACTCCAAGGGGTGTATGCTTTCCTAGGAAAAGCATTGCAACAACAACAGCGCGCTCAAGAGCGATCAGGGAGGCTGCATGATAACTCCGCCCTATGCAAGACAGCTACTTGCGCTGCTGGAGCACCTGGACCGGAAGAACCCGGGGATTCAGACAACTCAAAAGATAAAAAAGAGGATCCGAGAAAAGACAAGAAAAACCCCGACAACCGGGATGCAGCGTCTAAAACCGGATCCCATCTCCCGAAAGATGGGTATAAACCCCATGATCGGGAAGACAAACACCGGAAAGACGGCAAAATAATGCCACCTCCGAGAAACCCAGCTGAGAAAGCTGGAAGATACGATATACCTCACAGGCGTGAGAGATCCCGGACACCGCCTAAGGACAAAGAAAGGCACAGGAGTAGAACTCCGCCTAACCCAAAAGGGCGTGAACACGGAAGAGATAGAAACAATCCCGGAAGAGCGCGTTCGCGCAACTATGGAAGAGAAAGGAGCAGATCCCCTTCCGTCCATTCAGCCGGAAGATATTCTGCACACATTGACAGAGCAGAAAAAGATGATCTATACTTTGGTCCTAAATGTTTTACCGACAGGATCCGAAGAATAACGCTGCATTCTGGCTTTGCCAAGGTCGGTCCAACGTACCAGAAATACACTGGCAGCACAAACCCGGATACCTGGCTCTCGGATTACTATACAGCCGTCCAGATCAACAATGGGACAGATCTGGAAGCTGTCAAGTTTCTTCCCCTAATGCTGCTGGATGGAGCCAGAGATTGGATCCATGGATTACCGTCACGAACAGTCGATAGCTGGGACGATATGGCTAGAGTATTTACTCAGCATTTCCGGGGAACATACAAACGCCCGAATAGCATCAACCAGCTAAACCGTTGCACGCAATTTGAGGATGAACCATACGTGGATTTCATCTCCAGATGGACAGCAATGAAGAATAGTTGCTCTGGAGTAACTGACGTACAAGCAATGCATGCTTTCGTCAATGGCCTAAAACCCGGACTTGTACCGTTCATGTTTGGTTCCAAAAAGCACAAGGATCTCGGATCCATGCTTACAACCGCCAATGAGCATGCCGCAGCCGAGGATGACATCAGAGCAAGAGGAGGCAATATTGAATCGTTGATACTTGCCAAGAAAACCCCTCGTTCTGACAAAAAAGCCACTCCAGAAACAACGACAAAGCCCAAAGAGGTGAACATAGCCTTTGGAGGAGAAAAGGGAAATAAGTGGAAAGGACGCAACCCAGATCCAATCAACTACACTCCAGAGGAGTGGGAAAGGATTAAGTCGGAACCTTGCGTTCACCACTCGCAATTTGGGAAACCCACCCATACAAACGCGCAATGCCGGCTGAATAAGCACATGAAGGGCGCTGCAGGGTCCGGAAATAAAGGGAAGGGTTCCAAAAGGAAACCCGCCAAACAAAAGCCAGAAGCTGACAAAGAAGACAGTGAATCGGACACTGACGAAAAAATCCAGGAACAGCAGCGTAAAGGCGAACCCAAGTTTCCGAGGGTTGATGGAGAAGCAATGCTAACTTTCTTAGCAACACCGTCAGCAAAAGTGGCAAAAAGAACACTTCGAGAAATAAACGCGGTTGTGCCGGCAACCCCGAAATTCTTGAAGTACTCTAACACACCGATAGTCTGGGATCAGTCTGATCATCCCGGAAATATCCCTGAACCCGGCACACAAGCTCTTGTTGTAAGCCCTATTGTTCAAAATACCAGGCTAAGAAGAGTGCTGATGGATGGAGGATCCAGCATTAATATAATGTATCTGGATACACTGAAGCACCTGAATATTTCCGAGTCTCAGCTCAACTACAGCAATATACGCTTCCATGGTATCGTCCCTGGCAGGCAAGCACGATCCCTAGGAGAAATTTCCCTAGATGTCACCTTCGGAGATAAAGATCACTTCCGGCAGGAAAGAGTATCCTTCGAAGTAGTGCCGTTCGAAAGCGTGTATCACGCAATACTCGGACGTCCAGCTTTCGCCAAATTCATGGCAAGATCATGTTATATTTATAACAAGCTGAAGATGCCAGGACCCAAGGGAGGAGTAATCACTATAGCTGGTGATTTTAAGCTGGCAAATGAGTTGGAAAAAGAAAACGCCCTTTGCGCTCAGAGAGTTATAGCAAAGGAAGAACTGAAGGAATTAGCCAAGGAGGTATCGTCGTCAGAAATGCCGGCAGGAAAAGAAACTCGGAAGCAAACAGACAGCTTCAAGGCATCCGAGAATACAAGACAGGTAATCCTAGATCCCAAAGATCCGACAAAATTTGTCGTCGTAGGGAGTGGGATGACTGACAAATAGGAAGGCGAGCTCATCAAGTTCCTCCGTGAGAACTGGGATATTTTTGCCTGGTGTCCAGCGGACATGCCAGGTGTACCCAGGGAACTTGCTGAGCACCAACTTAAGGTTATTCCTGGATCAAAACCCGTCAAACAAGGTCTCCGTCGATTTGACGGAAGAAGACGGAAGGCTATTGGCAAGGAAATTATCCGGCTTTTAGCAGCGGATTTCATCAAGGAAGTGATCCATACTGACTGGTCCGCAAATCCGGTATTAGTACCGAAGAAAGACACTACTGCTCTTAGAATGTGTATAGATTACACAGGCTTGAACAAATTGTGTCCGAAAGATAGGTTCGCATTACCGCGAATCGATCAAATAATAGAGGCTACAGCAGGCTCTGAGCTTTTGTGCTTTTTGGATGCATACTCCGGGTACCACCAAATACGCATGAAAAAGGAAGATCAAATTAAGACTTCTTTCATAACCCCATACGGGACGTATTATTACGTAACCATGCCGTTTGGCCTGAAGAACGCAGGTGCAACCTACCAGCGTTGCATGCAACGTTGTTTGCATAGTCAGATTGGAAAAAATGTCCATGTTTATGTGGACGATATTGCTGTCGTAACCAAGGAAAAAGATACACTCCTTGAGGATTTGCGAGAAACTTTCGAAAACTTACGCACCTACAAGATGAAGTTGAATCCATCTAAGTGCGTATTCGGGGTTCCCTCAGGAAAACTTCTGGGTTTCATCGTTTCTCACAGAGGAATAGAAGTTAACCCGGAAAAGATCAAGGCAATCTTGAACATCACAAAACCTACCTGCGTCAAAGATGTCCAAAGATTGACGGGTTCCGCAGCTGCCGTTAGCAGATTTATTAGTCGGCTGGGGGCTAAAATCTTAACATTATACAAGTTGTTGAAGAAATCCGACAAAGTCAAGTGGATAGTAAAGCTTTGGAGTACATAGCAGTTCTGTCTCTTCTATACTTAGTTCAATATCTATGTAAACATCTTTTGAGATCATGAAATAAAGTTGTTGGATTTCTGGTATCCATGTTTTTTACATGTTCATTATAGTAAAAGCATGTTTCCACCTTCTCTATTTCCCAATGATCTTACAAAATACTCAATGTTAACCCGAATTGTGCCTGTGTACTCGGCGTTAAGTAACTGAATGTATTTTCAGCCTGCTAACGGCTAAAGGAAACTTGAATTGCCTGCGTGCCCAAGTTTCGGTTAAAAAAGTTCCTTGTTTCTCTAAGCATTATCTGATTGCGTATGTGTTGGGTTGCTGGAACTAGTTAGTAAAAATGCCTTTAGCATGGTCCATGTTTCCGAGTTTAAACTGATTGGTTACTCCCAGTTACTCGGCATGACGATTCATATTGCTATTTGAGCCATTTCAAACACTAAGGACAGTTAAAACATATATGCCAGAGAACTTAGAAGATAAAGGAATAATAACGTCCGAAAAACCTTGCAAAAAATTTCATAACTAATAATTGCAAAAGGCGGAATTTTTCATTCATACAAATAGAGGCATTACATTGCAGATTACATTGAAAGAACAATAATGCTCCTATTGTCTATTTTTTGCCATCCAGGTCAAAGGTATCCCTTCAAGCATCGGATTCTTCCTCGCTGCTGTCGTCTTCGGGGATTGGAGGGATCTCTTCTTCTGGATAGTTGATGGAAATATTCACCATGGAGGAAATCTGGGTGGCGTGGCCTTTGATTTCATCAAAGATGGTATTTCGCTGAGTGTCCGTGTATCCCTGAGGAACACCGGACGCCACGCGCCAGGATTTAGCACCGGGGTAGTGCATGCGCATAAGGCCGAGTGCCATACGCGCACCACCCCGTGCAGCGGAACGCAGGATAGAATCCCTGGATTCCGCCACCTCCATGATGGCTCCCGGAAGTTTTTCAACCTCCGAGAACTCCCCAGTCCTTGCGAGAAGAAACTTGTTCACCAGCTGCATTCCAGCAGCACGGATCGAAGTCCACATCTTCCCAAAGGCTTGGATCCCTTCAAGCCGGGTACCATCTGGGATGTCTCCTGTTTTTTCCGACAAAACAATCAAAAGTGTTAGGCAAAAAACAGAGAAGAAAAACAAGATATGGAAAAATAAAAAATGTAACAGAAAATTACCGAGAAGCTTGTCGATCTCGGAGATTTCCTCCAGGCGAAGGTTCAGAGCATTCTCTAAATCCTGAATGGTGGATTTATCCTTCTCCGCCTGTTCAGAAGCCTTGGAGTGGGCAACTCCAAGGGCCAAGTTGCTGGCCTCCAGATCCTTTTGAGCCTTCACAAGATGCTTGTGAAGCTCCAAATTCTCCTTTCGGAGATTCTCGGCATTGCCGGCATCTTCAGCTATTTGCTTGGCCTTAGCCAAAGCTGCTGAAAAGCAAAGAAAATTCCGGATTTAGAAAATTTCTGGAATGAGTACTTAGACAAAAAATTGAATTGCAAACCTCAGAAGAATAATGTATACCTGATGTTTCCGATAAAGCGAGCTGAGACGATGCCAGTTCCGCCTCTCTCTCCTCAAGAATAGAAAGGAGATTTCTAACCTCCTTATTCTTGATGGTGAGTTTGTTAAAAACTTCCATGTTTATGGTTTCGGCGGTTTGCTGCAACATAGCAAGGAAAAGAATGGTTACAAAAAGCATCAAAGCAAAACAGGCATGCAATTTTGTTTAATGCTTGGGGGCTAGAGTTACATACCTGGCTCATTCGGTGCAAACCCGCCAAGTTTTCCTGGAACTCTTTTGCGTATTCCGCAAAAGCAGTTCCGGCCGCGCTTAGGCCGTCGTTGATAATCTTGAAGTCTTTGTCAAAGGTGGGAATCTCTTCGTCGAAAGTCCGAGAAAATTTCTCCACCTCTGGAGCCGCCCTTTCCCTCGTGTCCGTGTCCGACACAACGGGCTGGCTGGGCTCTGAGGGCTTGGTGGTGGGGGCTGCAGTTTGCTCTTCCGCCATTGTGGACGGCGTGTTCGGGGCAACAGCGGAAGAAGGTTGACCGCCTCGGCTGGAAACAACCTTGTGTTTCTTCAGCTTCTTTGGTTTTAAACTAGAGGGAGGCAGGCTAAAAACAAAAAACCCGGAAAAGTTAAAAAACCGAGGATGGATGAAAAGTTCTCATGAAAAAGAATCCAGAAGAAAGAACCTGGAAGTGGCGACGGGGATTCCGTCAAGATCGATAATTTCTTCCGAGGAAGTTATCTTCTTGCGCTTGCGTCCACCTGTAGCGGCGGTGCGCAGCGCGTCCAGCTCAGCCTCGGATACCAAGTCCGAATCTGAAAGATCCGCGAACTGTCGGACGAACAAGATCAAAATCAGAAGCTAGAAAATCCGAGAAAAAATAAAACTGTACCCAAATGACTGAAAAATTACCTTGGGAACCGGATTTTCGGCCGTATACATTGGCCGACTCGCTTCGTATTGGTCGCGTGATGCGACCAATTGGTTGATGCGCCGTCGAAGCTCCTTTGCGGGCCAATCTTTGGTGGTTGTCCGCATCGGATCCTTGACTCCCGTGTATTCGCACAGGAGACGGCCGCTGTGGTTGGCCAATGGCTGGATCCGCCTAATCAGCCAGCATAGAACCGTGTCCATGCCAGTTAGAGGCGGATCCATGGAGGTGAGCTTGGCGATGCGCCGCTTGATCTTTAGTAGATCTGGCGGCAGAACCTGGACGGCTTCCGTTCCCCAGTTGTCTTGGGGAACGGCGGCAGAGTTCACGAAAGGAGGAACCCCGACAGCTTCCTTAAGGAAAGGCACGTCGGGGTGATAAAAGAAGGAACCCGTCCAAAATTTGACGGATTCCGAAGTTTTTATCTTGGGGAACCAATCTTCTCGGAATCTCCGAAGAGTGAAAGATATGGTCCCGCAAGTCGGGAGTGCGCCCTCCGAAGAGTTCCGCTTAACCCCGAAGCAGTAGGTCCAGAAATCTAACCTAGGTTCTAGCCCTAAGTAGCCCTCGAACAAAGCCTGGAAGCCGGCCATGTAGAGGATGGAGTTGGGAGGAAGGTTATGGGGCTGGATGTTGTAGTGAGAAAGGATTTGGAGGAAGAAGGAAGAAGGTGGAAGTCCCATACCTCGAAGAAGGTGGGAACAGAGAAGGACCCTTTCGCCATTTTTTGGCGTAGGCTCGGTCTCGTCTTCTGGAAGCCGCCATTTCTTCTTAAGAACCAGGCCCTCCTTTTCCAGGTTTGGAAGGAGAGCCGGAGGAATGCTGCAGGCAATCCAGTTGCCTGCAAACTCCGTTTCTTCGTCTGCTCCGGCGGCGGCAGAGGCGGCGGCCTCCGCGGCGGCGAGTTCGTCGCCAAGGAGTTGGATTTTCTCCTCCGCCGTTTCTGGAGCTAACGGCGGGGAGGCTGCGGAGCTTGATCCCGCAACGTCCGCGGCGGCGGAAGAATTCGCGTGGCCCGCCGCGGAGGCCGTGGTCTTCTCCGGCTCGTCGCCGGTGTGCTTGGGCGATCCCAGTTGCGGATCTAGATCGCTGATAAGCTCGTTGATGGCGGCGCGGGTCGGCGATGACGGCGAGGAGGCTATCTTGTGGTGGTGCGTTGCGTTCCGGTGTGCTTGGATGCTGAGAGCGCCTGGGACAAGTGCTTTGCTCTCGAGCTCGTTCGCGTCAATGGCGTGGGCAGTGGGGAGTGAGGAAAGTTTTCGTTGAGGACGAGGACGGCTATTTATAGCCGGAAAACCGTTTAGATGCGTGCCAACGGCTATTTTGACCGTTGGATGTTTGCCGCGTGTCGCTCGCCGGAAAATCCGTGAAATGAAACGACGGAGTAATGATGATTATCTCCTCGTTTCCCGCGCGAATCTGTCAGAGATACGTTTCTGAGTTTTTCCGAGTAAATCTCAAACGTCGCTTACGTCAGCATGGTTGAATGCGCTGACGTAGGAAGTTTCTTCTCCACGAAGGATCGTGAGAAAAAAGCCGGATTTTCAGGATTCCGAGTTTCATGTCACCATCTTTTTCAAATGAAGAATAAGAAGAATCAAGACTGCTGAATCAGTATTTCTCGGACAAAGAACATTTGGCGAATAGCGGAGAATCAGAGTTTTGATCCTTCTTGGGGGCTACTGTCGGATATATACCAAATAGGGGTATAGAAGATGGTGGGCCAGGTGCCGGATTACCAGGGTGGCCTAAGTGGTGGTGGGCTTAGGTCCATTAGGCGGCCCAGTAGTCCGACGCGCAGAAGCCGGATTCTAGAAGAACCCGGATCACAGCCCATGTGATCTGGCTTGGAGGAGAAGACGGATTCCTTGCTTTCCAAGTTACAAGTTACCGTAGTTTTCTAGGTTTCCTATTCTGTAAGCCCTAATCTGGCTATTATATAAAGCCGGACGGGAGATAAACAAAACAACGAGAAAACAGAGAAGCTCTACGCCAACTCGCCGAGAAGCTCATCCTCGTCGAGTAGCTTAGATCTAAACCCTCACATTGTAACCCTGTTTACAGGCTTTAGTCCTGATTAGTGAGAAGTGCAGGAGTAGGCACGTCGTACTGTCGCGACGTACCGAACCTGGGTAAAATCCTGTGTTCTGTGTTACTACGCTATCCCGTTACCCCACGTCTCTACCGTAGTCTCATGGCACCCCCGTCTATGAAAACTACTACGATGTCTCGACAGAGATACAAGCTGTTACCAACCTGATACAACGCAAGTCACAAGCTTGACATGGCGAGAATGGCTGCAACTGACAACTCCTGCTCTCGAATGAGTTGCTTGATCGTATCGCTCGTAGAGAGCTCAAACCTTTACATACTTAGCATAGTCTTTCTTGGTTCTTATTTGGAGTTTATCCATGTGAATTTTTGGTGCTTGTCGTGTTCTTCATGACAAGCACAAGTCCATCAAAAACAGATTTCATATGAGAAACTTATTTGGTTTTTGATGTTGAAGGTTTTCCGGTTTCTCTATTATTGAGAGGTCCAACCTTTCCCCATTTGGTTTTATCTTCCCTTGTCGTAAAATGATGTTTCTATGCATGATCTTGTATATCTCTTCGTTGCAAACTCAACGATCCAAAGATCATCGAAAACGGAGTCCGTATGCAAAAGATATGACCATTTTGGTTTTGGTGTTTGTGCAGTTTCGCAGGGGCCGGTAGTACCGGCCCTGCGTGAATCTGGGCACAAAGGTTTTATTTCTAGGGAATATATTTAAGGGGTCTTCTTCCCCAATGGTTCCCTAACTCTTCTAGCAAGTTTTCACCTCCATTGTTGACCTTCCCAAGCTTGCTTTCTCTCTATCCCTCCAATGATTCTTGCTCCCCTTTGAGGAAAAGAGAGAGGAGATCTAGATCTACAGCTCCGTCGATCAATCCCTCCTCTTTGTGAGAGGAACCTTCTAGATCTAGATCTAGGGATTCATTTGTTGTTTTTCTTGTTCTTCCCCCCGCCTTCCTCCATAGCATTAGTTGCTTTCGTGGGATTTGGGAAAAAGTTCTTGACCACATTGTGTGTTCTTTCCATTGCATTAGGTGCATCAGTTTGAATTCCCCACGGGATTTGTGAGAGAGAAGTTCGTGAGCTTGTTACTTGTAACATCCCAAGTATGAAATATCCCTTAGAATGTTTTGTTTCTTGCTTTAATTCAAGTATTGCATCATGTCATCATGTTTAATTAATTGTTTGCATTTGTTACTATTTGTTTTGCATCTGTTTTATCTTGTTTTCATAATGAAACTCAAACAATTTCAAATGGTTATTTCATACTTTCTCTGTTACAACATTTGAAATAAAAATCACAAATAAAAACCATCTATTTGTTGTCATAATTTTCAATATGGATCAACTAATAAAATGGTGTTTATATTTCCACTAATTCATTCCAAATTGGTTTCCAAATTCAAAGCAAATCATCAACAGCACCTCATCTGGAAATTATATAAATACCAAACCATTCCAATATTTCTAATCCAATTAATAATAGGGTTCACCCTATTAAGTTGTTGTTTTCTATGTTAATTAACAAAATTTTCCAATTCAAACCAAATGTATTCAAACAGAACCAATTTGAAACTATAAAAATAATAACCAAAACATTCTTTTATTCTTTGTTTCCAATTAATTCTTTTGGGTCACCTTATTAAAAGGTTGATTTTATTAATCATTTTAAATATTCAAAAGTCATCCAAATTGGTTTATTTTCCAAACAGCACAAAAATTTAAACATTTTTGAAATCCAAACTTGTTAACTGTTTGAAATTAACATAACAAGCACACCCTAATTTTCCTGGAATTTTTATTAACCTACAAACCATCATTTTCTTCCAAATCTGTTTTCTGCAAAAAAAAATATAAAACAGAAAAAAATAAAAGGAGAACAGCTGCTGCGCGCGTCAGCTAACCAGCCCAACCCACCTAGCCACTAACTAACCCGCAGCCCAGCCCGCTACGCGCCTCGTACCGCTTCAAAGTTCGTGCCCACCTTCTGTTCTAAGTACAGCGGGCATCCGAGGCCGCCACGTCGCCGTACGGCGGGCTCCGACGGCCAGGGAGCACCCCCGCACCCTACTTATACCCCCTAGGGCACAGCGAGCGCCGCCAGACCTAGCCCTAGCCCTCTAGCCCTCTTCTCCGCCGCCATCCCTTTTCTCTGTCGCCGCTCACCTCTCTGTTCTTCCTCACCGGCGACAGCACCCTCTGAAACCACGTCGATTACCACCACCGTAGCCACAATCTCCACCCGCTAAGCCCTGAAACCGACTCGCCACCGTTCCCTCTTCCTTCTGGACACCGGAGCGCGCTCGGAGAAGCACGGAAGCAGCGCCGCCGTCCTCGACCACCTTGCAGCTGCCGCTCGCCGTCGAGCTCTTCCACGGCCAAATCCCGGTGAGCAGCAGCTGTCACCCTCCGTTTTCCCTTCTCCTCCGAACGCTAGCATCCACAGCACCCCCCTCGCACACGCTGCACCACCCCAGCAACGCGAGCACGCGCATCCCCGTTGATCACCGCCGGCCCGCTGACGAACTCCGTCAGGTCGTGGATGGATTTGTTCGTCAGAGATTTCAGATCCACTCCCAACACCTCTTCCTCGCTGCGCATCTGTTACCTGACAACGAAACGCAACAGCTGAACTGGTTCAGATAGCACGCACGCTAGCGAGAGGGGCAGGGATCGAATCCTGCTCCTCGCACGGGATTTATCCCAACTTTTTGCGGCCGAGCGCTGACAGGGAGGGCCCCCTGTCAGCCTCTCCCTTGCCACGCCAGCACACCAGGGCCCGTGGCCCACCCTGCAGTGGCTGCGGCTAGAGTGCTGGCCCGTAACAAAAGTTTAAAACATTTCTGTTTTATTTTCCAATTACTTTTAAATGGCAGAATAAAACACCAAACTTAAACCTTTAATAACTTTTAAACTATAAGTCCAATTAATAAAAGTTGTATATATTTTCTGTTCCAAATTAAAATATCTATCCAAATAATCCATTTGTTTCCTGTTTTGAAAGTTCAAAATGCAATTTAAATTTGAATTCAAATAATTCAAATGCAATTTGCTAAATTCAATAACTAATTCATTACTAATCCAATAAATACAAATAAAATATGTTTTCCATACCATTTCGAATAACCTATTCAAATATAAATTTTGTTTCATTGTTTGAATAATTTAAATTGTCTAAATAATTTAATACTTGTTTAATTCATTTAAATTTGATAAAATCATAACTTGCTTAATATAAAATATTTTTGAACATGCAAAATATGTTTTCAAACCATCAAAGTGTGAACTTTTCAAATGTGAGTTTGAAATTATGTTTTGAATAAATAAAATTCAAATAAAATTCACACTTGTTTTAAATTCATTTAAAACTTGTTTAATATTGTTTAATTCATAATTAAATTATCCTAATTCCAATCTCAATATTTGAAACATGTAATCCAACTAAAACTTGATGTTCTTTCCAAATATAAACTTTGTTATTTGTTTTGAACACTTTAAATTGATTAGAACAATGATTGTTTGTGTGACATGTTTAAGTAACCAAACTTTCCAAACTTAATAAATGATTTCCAAAACTTGTTAAATCCTTTTATCACTTGCATCTATTATTGTTATTTGTTGTTATCATCATGCATGCATCATGCTAACAACTTTCACATAATAATTAAGTGTAAATCATTTGTTCCACTTAATTATGGACCCTTTCCCATATGCCACTCCAATTAGCATAGGGGTCCATTTAAATTGTGTTATCATATTAGCTAGTTTATTTTGATGCAACCATTAACTTGTCATGCATCATCTTGATTGTGCACAATGCCATGATAGTGATTGTTTACATTCCTGTTTTGTTTGTTTTGCTTCTTCTCGAATAGACGACAACGTTGAGACAGACGATCTTTACAGCACCCCTTCTGAGGATCTAGCTCAGTACCAGGCTGCTGAGTTTGCAGGCAAGTTATCACTCACATGAACCATTGTGTTCCTTTCAACCCTGGTTACCGATACTTTCCGTTGTCTATTTCTGTTAGCCTTAGTGGTAGATGTTTCTGTTACGAACCTATCACATGAATCCTTTAACCCTGATATTGCCTCACCACCACTCCTACAACCCTATTGATTGAGCCAGTGTCTTACTAGTATGCTTAGGTTGTTTTGCTCGAGTCTGTTATCCGTTACCTTCAGTTACTATATCTTTATTATGTTCTGGGGGCTCGATGTTTAATCAATCAATCAATCAATCATGCTAATGTTATTACTTAATAATAATTTGATGATAAGGCACCGGCAGGAGGCCCTGTGTGGTTTTGAGGCCTGCTAGTGTCGACCCTAATAGGAAAAGGGTCTTGTCTACTGATCCATGATGAGCGCACTACCCGCATGTGGGAAGCGAGTATGGGCGCCCCCCTCAATTTGATTCGATTCACATCTCGTCCAAATCATCTCATTTAGTTCGTGTTTTCCATTTGCCGCATGCATGTTTTTGCGAGCCCAGCGCAGGGTGGAACTTTCGTAGTCGGCATATAGGGGGACACGGTCTTAGAGTGCTATGAGGGTCCCTTTTCTACGGGGCTTGATTAGCCGTGCGCCCAAGGTGCTTTGGGCTTGATGCGGAGAAGAGTTGAGTTGTGTTGAGTGCCCCGCTTGGTGGGAGGCATCCCATCTGGCAGGTTATTCATACGTGTACGGCCAAATTGGTGCAACCCTGCAGGGATAATCTTCTCGAGAAGCCGTGTTTTCCGCGGTTATGGATTACTTGGTGAAAGTACTGGCTAACAAGTACTCAGGACAACTTAAACCTAATGATTAACAACCTTACACCCAATGATTAACAACTTGACTAGTAATAGGCTTATTGACACAATAATCTAAACCATCATTAATCCAACTGTGTGAGTTATCCTTGGATTGCTTCTTTGGATAAGGGGCGAGATCCAGGATGGGTTTGTTTGGTGGTTAGTTATAGTTGGTTACGATACACGATCTTATCTCCTTTCTGGTAGCCGGAAGTGGTAGAAACTCTGTAGTTGTTTAGAGCAGCCAGTTGCAGCATCCTTTATATCCCCTTTCTTCCGTTGACCCAAAGCATCTGTGCTTGGTGTTGACGGGTTACACTTTGGTGAACTGTGAGTCTTGCTTGCCAGTACGTTTATGTACTGACCCCTTTGGGGTTGTGGTTTCCGCAGACGACGTTTCGAGGATCTACATGGTGGCTACTACGTGGAGTATGACGAGGCTGCTGACGAGTAGATAGCGGACCCGGGCAGGATCCGAGACTTCGTGGATGGGCTCCGTCTTTATTTCAGTTTCCGCCTTCTTAAGCCTATTTGGATTTGTCTGTACTCAGACCCCCTTTGAATGCTTCCGCTGAGATGTAATGATGCTATGTTGGGACATGTGTCCTCTGGATGATTGTATTTGCTATCTTTGCTCTAGTGAGAGCCATTTGCAACTTATTTCTATCTTTTGTGTCTTAGAGGCATGTTGTGTTATCCTTTTGTTCAAAGCCGTTGACGTACCATGTGTGTATGGTATGAAGTACGTCAATGGTAGTGTCCTGATTTCTACAGGATAGTTTACATCGACGGTGAACAGTAGCGATGGGTTGTCACACATAAGTGTTGGCCTACTCGTAAGAGGACGCGGGTGCCGGTAAGCCCCGTAATCCCATCAGAATACTGTTCAGTTCGTACGGTGAGTATCCTCTAGAAGTCCGGGTGCGACAAATGGTATCAGAGCCTGTCTGCCTGTAGGATCCCTTTTTACTGGTCGCAGTTGAGTCTAGAAACTATTTTGTAGCTATATAGGAAAAATGAAACGTGAGAGTAGGAATTCTGTCATTTTTCTTCTTTCCCCACCCACCCACCCTTTTCTGGTAAGGAAGTGCAACGTTGTTTTCTGTTCTCATCTAAACTTTCAAGTTAGGATTTCACGAATCATGGTTTCTCTAGGATGGTTATATCTACTAGACCATAGGAATGGAGGTGGTTGTGACATGATTTATCATGTTGCCTACTCACGATTGAGAACGGAGGCGTGTAAGCCCCGGAAGCAAATCCTCTATCCCTTAAGCAGTAGATATTGATCCTTTAGAAGCCCGGATGGGTTTTCCGTAGTACCTCAGGAGTGTTTTGATCTCGTTTTCCCGGTGTTGCTTCGTTATCCTGTTCTTCTCAACATCCTTTTCGTCTGTTGAAATCTTGTTGTTGTTTCACACTTCAGTTATTCTACCGGCGTCTAATCAAACTTCCCAAATATCAAGTCTATCTGGCCAGAAAGGTTGTTGTTGTTGTTGTTGTTGTTGTTGTTGTTGATTCCAGGCTATGAGAGCTGGCATTCCTATCACCCGGGGTTGTTTCAAGGAAGCATTCCTGAAGCACCACATTCCAGATAGTCTATTCTCCACATGAATCAAGTTCTATTCAACTATACACCCTCAATGCAAAACCTCTCCCTTTATTTGAAAATGTTCCGGTGGTTTCCAAATTCCCTGACATCTTTCCAGGAGAGTTGCCAGAAATGCCTATCGTTTTGAACTTCCAGAAAAACTATCCAATGTGCACGATGTGTTTCACGTGTCACAGCTCAAGAGGATCTTCGCAAGAAGTATCCGGACCTTTTCATTTCTCAGTAGGAATCTCGGGGCGCGATTCCTTCAAGGGGGGGCGTTTTGTAACATCCCAAGTATGAAATATCCCTTAGAATGTTTTGTTTCTTGCTTTAATTCAAGTATTGCATCATGTCATCATGTTTAATTAATTGTTTGCATTTGTTACTATTTGTTTTGCATCTGTTTTATCTTGTTTTCATAATGAAACTCAAACAATTTCAAATGGTTATTTCATACTTGCTCTGTTACAACATTTGAAATAAAAATCACAAATAAAAACCATCTATTTGTTGTCATAATTTTCAATATGGATCAACTAATAAAATGGTGTTTATATTTCCACTAATTCATTTCAAATTGGTTTCCAAATTCAAAGCAAATCATCAACAGCACCTCATCTGGAAATTATATAAATACCAAACCATTCCAATATTTCTAATCCAATTAATAATAGGGTTCCCCCTATTAAGTTGTTGTTTTCTATGTTAATTAACAAAATTTTCCAATTCAAACCAAATGTATTCAAACAGAACCAATTTGAAACTATAAAAATAATAACCAAAACATTCTTTTATTCTTTGTTTCCAATTAATTCTTTTGGGTCACCTTATTAAAAGGTTGATTTTATTAATCATTTTAAATATTCAAAAGTCATCCAAATTGGTTTATTTTCCAAACAGCACAAAAATTTAAACATTTTTGAAATCCAAACTTGTTAACTGTTTGAAATTAACATAACAAGCACACCCTAATTTTCCTGGAATTTTTATTAACCTACAAACCATCTTTTTCTTCCAAATCTGTTTTCTGCAAAAAAAAATATAAAACAGAAAAAAATAAAAGGAGAACAGCTGCTGCGCGCGTCAGCTAACCAGCCCAACCCACCTAGCCACTAACTAACCAGCAGCCCAGCCCGCTACGCGCCTCGTACCGCTTCAAAGTTCGTGCCCACCTTCTGTTCTAAGTACGGCGGGCATCCGAGGCCGCCACGTCGCCGTACGGTGGGCTCCGACGGCCAGGGAGCACCCCCGCACCCTACTTATACCCCCTAGGGCACAGCGAGCGCCGCCAGACCTAGCCCTAGCCCTCTAGCCCTCTTCTCCGCCGCCATCCCTTCTCTCTGTCGCCGCTCACCTCTCTGTTCTTCCTCATCGGCGACAGCACCCTCTGAAACCCCGTCGATTACCACCACCGTAGCCACAATCTCCACCCGCTAAGCCCTGAAACCGACTCGCCACCGTTCCCTCTTCCTTCTGGACACCGGAGCGCGCTCGGAGAAGCACGGAAGCAGCGCCGCCGTCCTCGACCACCTTGCAGCTGCCGCTCGCCGTCGAGCTCTTCCACGGCCAAATCCCGGTGAGCAGCAGCTGTCACCCTCCGTTTTCCCTTCTCCTCCGAACGCTAGCATCCACAGCACCCCCCTCGCACACGCTGCACCACCCCAGCAACGCGAGCACGCGCATCCCCGTTGATCACCGCCGGCCCGCTGACGAACTCCGTCAGGTCGTGGATGGATTTGTTTGTCAGAGATTTCAGATCCACTCCCAACACCTCTTCCTCGCTGCGCATCTGTTACCTGACAACGAAACGCAACAGCTGAACTGGTTCAGATAGCACGCACGCTAGCGAGAGGGGCAGGGATCGAATCCTGCTCCTCGCACGGGATTTATCCCAACTTTTTGCGGCCGAGCGCTGACAGGGAGGGCCCCCTGTCAGCCTCTCCCTTGCCACGCCAGCACACCAGGGCCCGTGGCCCACCCTGCAGTGGCTGCGGCTAGAGTGCTGGCCCGTAACAAAAGTTTAAAACATTTCTGTTTTATTTTCCAATTACTTTTAAATGGCAGAATAAAACACCAAACTTAAACCTTTAATAACTTTTAAACTATAAGTCCAATTAATAAAAGTTGTATATGTTTTCTGTTCTAAATTAAAATAACTATCCAAATAATCCATTTGTTTCCTGTTTTGAAAGTTCAAAATGCAATTTAAATTTGAATTCAAATAATTCAAATGCAATTTGCTAAATTCAATAACTAATTCATTACTAATCCAATAAATACAAATAAAATATGTTTTCCATACCATTTCGAATAACCTATTCAAATATAAATTTTGTTTCATTGTTTGAATAATTTAAATTGTCTAAATAATTTAATACTTGTTTAATTCATTTAAATTTGATAAAATCATAACTTGCTTAATATAAAATATTTTTGAACATGCAAAATATGTTTTCAAACCATCAAAGTGTGAACTTTTCAAATGTGAGTTTAAAATTATGTTTTGAATAAATAAAATTCAAATAAAATTCACACTTGTTTTAAATTCATTTAAAACTTGTTTAATATTGTTTAATTCATAATTAAATTATCCTAATTCCAATCTCAATATTTGAAACATGTAATCCACCTAAAACTTGATGTTCTTTCCAAATATAAACTTTGTTATTTGTTTTGAACACTTTAAATTGATTAGAACAATGATTGTTTGTGTGACATGTTTAAGTAACCAAACTTTCCAAACTTAATAAATTATTTCCAAAACTTGTTAAATCCTTTTATCACTTGCATCTATTATTGTTATTTGTTGTTATCATCATGCATGCATCATGCTAACAACTTTCACATAATAAATTAAGTGTAAATCATTTGTTCCACTTAATTATGGACCCTTTCCCATATGCCACTCCAATTAGCATATGGGTCCATTTAAATTGTGTTATCATGTTAGCTAGTTTATTTTGATGCAACCATTAACTTGTCATGCATCATCTTGATTGTGCACAATGCCATGATAGTGATTGTTTACATTCCTGTTTTGTTTGTTTTGCTTCTTCTCGAATAGACGACGACGTTGAGACAGACGATCTTTACAGCACCCCTTCTGAGGATCTAGCTCAGTACCAGGCTGCTGAGTTTGCAGGCAAGTTATCACTCACATGAACCATTGTGTTCCTTTCAATCCTGGTTACCGATACTTTCCGTTGTCTGTTTCTGTTAGCCTTAGTGGTAGATGTTTCTGTTACGAACCTATCACATGAATCCTTTAACCCTGATATTGCCTCACCACCACTCCTACAACCCTATTGATTGAGCCAGTGTCTTACTAGTATGCTTAGGTTGTTTTGCTCGAGTCTGTTATCCGTTACCTTCAGTTACTATATCTTTATTATGTTCTGGGGGCTCGATGTTTAATCAATCAATCAATCAATCATGCTAATGTTATTACTTAATAATAATTTGATGATAAGGCACCGGCAGGAGGCCCTGTGTGGTTTTGAGGCCTGCTAGTGTCGACCCTAATAGGAAAAGGGTCTTGTCTACTGATCCATGATGAGCGCACTACCCGCATGTGGGAAGCGAGTATGGGCGCCCCCCTCAATTTGATTCGATTCGCATCTCGTCCAAATCATCTCATTTAGTTCGTGTTTTCCATTTGCCGAATGCATGTTTTTGCGAGCCCAGCGCAGGGTGGAACTTTTGTAGTCGGCATATAGGGGGACACGGTCTTAGAGTGCTATGAGGGTCCCTTTTCTTCGGGGCTTGATTAGCCGTGCGCCCAAGGTGCTTTGGGCTTGATGCGGAGAAGAGTTGAGTTGTGTTGAGTGCCCCGCTTGGTGGGAGGCATCCCATCTGGCGGGTTATTCATACGTGTACGGCCAAATTGGTGCAACCCTGCAGGGATAATCTTCTCGAGAAGCCGTGTTTTCCGCGGTTATGGATTACTTGGTGAAAGTACTGGCTAACAAGTACTCAGGACAACTTAAACCTAATGATTAACAACCTTACACCCAATGATTAACAACTTGACTAGTAATAGGCTTATTGACACAATAATCTGAACCATCATTAATCCAACTGTGTGAGTTATCCTTGGATTGCTTCTTTGGATAAGGGGCGAGATCCAGGATGGGTTTGTTTGGTGGTTAGTTATAGTTGGTTACGATACACGATCTTATCTCCTTTCTGGTAGCCGGAAGTGGTAGAAACTCTGTAGTTGTTTAGAGCAGCCAGTTGCAGCATCCTTTATATCCCCTTTCTTCCGTTGACCCAAAGCATCTGTGCTTGGTGTTGACGGGTTACACTTTGGTGAACTGTGAGTCTTGCTTGCCAGTACGTTTATGTACTGACCCCTTTGGGGCTGTGGTTTCCGCAGACGACGTTTCGAGGATCTACATGGTGGCTACTACGTGGAGTATGACGAGGCTGCTGACGAGTAGATAGCGGACCCGGGCAGGATCCGAGACTTCGTGGATGGGCTCCGTCTTTATTTCAGTTTCCGGCTTCTTAAGCCTATTTGGATTTGTCTGTACTCAGACCCCCTTGGAATGCTTCCGCTGAGATGTAATGATGCTATGTTGGGACATGTGTCCTTTGGATGATTGTATTTGCTATCTCTGCTCTAGTGAGAGCCATTTGCAACTTATTTCTATCTTTTGTGTCTTAGAGGCATGTTGTGTTATCCTTTTGTTCAAAGCCGTTGATGTACCATGTGTGTATGGTATGAAGTACGTCAATGGTAGTGTCCTGATTTCTACAGGATAGTTTACATCGACGGTGAACAGTAGCGATGGGTTGTCACACATAAGTGTTGGCCTACTCGTAAGAGGACGCGGGTGCCGGTAAGCCCCGTAATCCCATCACAATACTGTTCAGTTCGTACGGTGAGTATCCTCTAGAAGTCCGGGTGCGACATTACTCTTGGGTGCTTGTTCACCGGATAGATTGTTCCTCTTGGGTTTATTGAGCACCCTATAAGGTTAGTGCCTGGGGCTTCCACCTTGTTGCAAGAAGCTTCGTTGAGGGCCTCCAATTGACTTGTAGAGATAGCCTCAACATCTTGTAAGGTTTGGTCAACGCCTTCAAGTCGACTTCATAGTGGAAACGAGCATCTCCCTCACTGGAGAAGCTCAAGGATAATAAGGTGTGCACATACGTGATATTGAGTAGCGCCTAGGTTGCTCCCCACCTCTTCAACGAAGACGTACTTACCTTGGGAAGGAAATTTGGTAATCACAACGGTGTCTCCTTGTGCTTCGGTTGTTTCTATACTCTAGCTTGTTAATTGTGCATTTACCTTTATGATAGCCATCGTGCTTGAAGTAACCTATCTTTCTATCACATACTTGTATATCTTGCTCAGCATAAGTTGTTGGTGCACATAGGTAAACCTAGCTTGTATAGGTTTTGTGTTTGATAAATTAAACGCTAGTTTTATTCCGCATTTATTCAAGCCTACACCTTAATTATTTTAAAGCGCCTATTCACCCCCCCTCTAGGCGGCATCCTTGTACTTTCACTAGGGTGAATATAAAGATAGTTACCGCGTAATTCTAAAGGAGTATGTTATCTCGATGTTCTGAGATGGGAATTACTCCTCCGTAAAAAGAGAGATACATACCTAGGCCCACTCGGTATTCTTGATATCCATAAGTTCTGCAGACAGTGCATGATGATGATACATCATATGGGATATCATAATACGGTAACGAGAAAGAGGAAACTTACCGGATAACAAGATGAGACAAAGGTATTAGTGAACTCGAGATTGTTTCGCAGGCAATACCGGAATCAATAGTCTCGGGTGAATTAAGTATCGTGAGTAATGGGAAATTTGTATAATAACCAACATGTCCAGAAGTAAATTCGTTTAGTATGTGGGATTCAATATGGATGTCTACAGCCCCGCTACTGATTATTGAAAATGAAAGAGTTTCCAGTTTCATGTCTACACACTATCGAACCTGTAGGGGAAACACACTTAAGTTTGGGCTTATTTTTGTGTATATTGGTAGGTCCGGATCAACTAGGAGTATAACCAGAATAGTGTTTATTATTGATAGATATATTTTACATATCAAAGAGAACTTATAACAAGGGAATTAGATGCCCTGGAGTGATAGAAACAGTTTATGTTATCGCCGAAATTTATTCCGGAGTTATTATGAAAGAGAATTAGAGGTTGCACACTTTACGGAGGAAATTCACGGGATATGAGATATCCCGGGATGTTGAAAATGTATTTCTGACATCGTTAGATAATATCGATGATTTTATCTATAGGGGTAACGGGTTTCTGGAAGAGTTACATGGGACTTTCCTTATATGGAAGCAGTGCCGGGGGGGGGGGCAGTTTTCCCCCTATTGGCACAACCTAATTCTAGGGAATGCCAGGTGGGGACCATGGTCTCACGGAGTGCACAAGGTTTCCGTAGTATTTTTCTGAATTTAATTGTTAAATAAATCAAAGGGAAAATAAAAAGAAAAAGGAAAAAATTAGGAGGTGTGGCGCGACCAAGTCTAGAAGGGGGAAACCGACTCCTCCCTTCCCCTCCTATGGGTAGGTGCCCTTCTTGACCCATTATATAACCCCCATCCCTCCTCCTATTTGAAGACATAACAAATTGAGCCTTTTGGCCTCTCTCTTTCTCTAGAAGAATTATAGGACTAATTAGAACTTCTAATTAGAGAACTTCTAATTGATAAGAGATCTCTCTAATAATTATAAGAACTAATTAGAGCACTTATAATAGGATTAGAACCCATCTCATAATTATAAAGACTAATTAGAGAAATATAATTAGATCCATTCTAATTGGTTTAGAGATCTTCTAATAAGGATTAGAGTCTCCTCTAATTGGATTAGAGCTCCCTCTAATAGAATTAGAGCTTCTTTTAATTAGGTTGAGGTGATACTCTCCCAATTAGATCTAACTTCTAATTTCTCTCTCTCTCTCTCTCATGTGTCGAGAACTCCACCTTCATATACACCCGCAACGCCAAGTCCTGAACGGCCAAGCGCTGCAGAATTTTCCCCGATGTATGTGTGTACACCCTCAGAGGGGTAACATGTGACACCCTAAGTCTGCTGGATCACGGTGTTGGATACCTGGAGCCGGCAACATCCTCACCCACAGGCTTGTGTGTGAGGATCTTCTACAGGCTTCATCGACATCGTCATCGACACCTCTTCCGTATTAACGGTATTTGGTACACGATCTCATAACTAGATCTTGGAATTTATATTCACCCGAATCTTCATAGCTAGATCTTGGTGGTTGCGTAGTGTTTTGGCGAAAATTTTAAATTCCCGTTGCAGAACTGAGAGGATACGGATGTCGCCTAGAGTGAGGTGAATAGGTCTTTAAAAATAATTATGGTTAAGGCTTGAATAAATGCGGAATAAAACTAGCGTTTAATTTATCAAGCCAAAACCTAAAGAAACTAGGTTCACATATGCGCACCAACAATTTATGCTAAACAATTCAAGCAACTATGTGATAGCAAGATATGTTACTTGAAGCTTGATGGCTATCACAAAGTAAAGAGATCGGGTATAGAAATAACCTAGACACTTGGAGACGATGATTTATCCCGAAGTTCACTTCCCAATAAAGGCTAATCTTTGTTGGAGAGGTGTGGAGTCACAATGACTTAAAACACTCAATGGCTCACCTTATTCTCCTCATGCCTCCACCAATGCGGAGTGCCACAATCCACTAGGGGACCCTTTAGGGCGGTCACAGATCCTGTACAAGGTTGGGGAAATATCCACAACTCAATAGTAGGCTCCCAACAATATCCTGCGAGCTACCAAAGCTACGAGATAGCAACAAGGCCTCAAAAGCTTCCAAAGCTCCGAGGCAACAAACAACCGTCTAGGGCACTGACGAAGGGATGGATCCTAGGCCTGTCGGGAATGCCTACCCGGTCTCAGGCCCACGGCCCAGGCTCTAAAGGAGGCATCGCGTACAGTTCTAGAAGGCCCAATTGAAGACCACCCGCAATGGCTTGCGGATTAAGATATGAAACTTGTAACAGACATAGATTTAGAGTTCGAGTCCTACCCGGGTATGGTTTGAGACCTGGCCACCTATATAAGGCCAGGAGAACCACCGGGAGAGGACCAAGCGATACCGCACCATCAAGCCTTGAGCTAGAGATTGTACTCTCGACTTGAGCAATCCCCCATTGTAACCGATCTATTCGTGAATACAGATCGACAGAGGCAGGGGTAAGGGTTTTACCTCTACGAGGGCCCCGAACCTGGGTAAATCGTGTCCCCTGTCTAGCCGACGATTGTCACCAGCGCCTACATGTTCTCCTAATCGAAACCCTATGGGATCACCCGAGGGACTTGTTGAGATGCAGATTCGACAATTGGCGCCGTCTGTGGGAACAGCGGGCGCTGGATCTCCGGCATCTTCGGCTTCATCGACAACCAACTCGCGTTGGAAACCTTCGACTTCGACTCTAACCAACCCAATTCGGATCGGATCTGTCGTAGTCACCCCTCACTCGCCGGAATCACGCCCAGAATTTAGCAATATGGAGAAAAGCGTCACCTTGACGTTCGGGAGCTTCAAGTTCTACACCAACAAAGACGGGATCCTCCACTTCCCTGAAGAATCGGGATCCAAGTCAATTTCCAGCCCAGGAGCTGTCGATTCACGACCCTACTTGGCGAAAAGTGGCGAATCCATCCGCCTCAACACCAGCAATTTCCATACCCTCTCTACAGAGGAACCCTCTCGGGTCAGGAAGGCCTTTCGAGTTACGCCTAGGACTCACAAGCCACATCTGGCTCAAGTCTGCATGGCAGGATCGGAACAGCCACCCGCGGAAACTGAACAAAGCGCAAAGGAACGCGCCGAGATCAATGTTTCGCGAGACACCTGGCTCCGAGCAAAGGAGGCCATCCGCACAAGCAAACCACCTGCGGCCGGGGTCCCACACGAAGACATGGTCGCCTACCACTACCATCTAGTGAGAGCGGCCACTGCTATCAAAGAAGCTCGACCAGATCTTTTTCGAGAACCGCGACCATGGATGGCGAGTCCTTAAGCGGAATCAGCAAATCACTTATGCGTGTGGACGAAGATGGAAACAGCCATCCGCAAACTCCAGAAGAAGGGACGCGGCCACTGCCCCCAGAAGAAGGGACGCGCCTCGAGAACCGCGACCATGGATGGCGAGTCCTTAAGCGGAATCAGCAAATCACTTATGCGTGTGGACGAAGATGGAAACATCCATCCGCAAACTCCCGCAGCCGCGGTGCTAGCCGCAGCTACCTACATGCAGATAAATCATCCAGGGGAAAACGATCCCCGCGCGTAACAATACAAGCAAGTGGAAAAAGGACTAGGCATGGCAGCCGCAAAACTTGCCTCCTATGATCGCAGGAAGGCGGCCGAACAGAAGGACAAAGAAGCACCCCGTGGATGAAGGGGCATATCACCCGACAAGGAAAAATCGCCCCGCCGAGAACGGGGGAAAGAAGCTCGGCGACGAGAAGATAGCCCGAATGGCAGCGATAGCAGCCCAAGGGGTCGAGACCGTAGCCGCAGCCCGAGAAGAGGTCGAGATCGCAGCCCACGAAAAGATCGAGATAGCAGCCGCTCGCGACATCGCATGTAACATCCCAAGTCTGAAAAATAGCCTTTAGAATGTTTGCTCTCTGTTATTTTTATGTTTTGCATCATGGCATCATGTTGAGTGCAATTGTTTTGTTTGTTTTCCATTTGTTTTTCTCTGTTTTCACTTGTTTTCCTTTGTTTTCTATTTGAATTTCAAACCAAAATTCAAACCTTTTGTTTCATCCTTGTGATGTTACAATTTCCAAGATGTGATTTCAAATAAAAACAACCAAATTGTTTTCTTTTTATTCCATAATGCTCACTTATTAAATTAATGGTTTTACTCAATCAATTAAATCCAAATCACATTTAAAAACTCAAATCAAACACATCAACAACACCCAATTACAAATTATGAAAATTACCAAAACACTCTAATCTTTTGTTTCCTTTTAGTCCATGTTTGATCAACTAATAAAATGATGGTTTTAATCAAACAATTAATTTCCAAATCACATTTAAAATTCAAACCAAATGCATCAAGCAGAACCACTTTGAATTTATGAATTTTATCTAAATCAAATCAACTTATTTAAACAAATTAAACAATAGGGGTCACCCTATTAAAATGATGTTTTCAATACTTCCTTTCAATACTTAAAAAAATCATTCAAATTTTGGTTTAGTTAACAAACAGCAAATAAATTTGAAAACTTTTGGAAATAAAGTTAGTTTGTAGTGCTATTTGAGAAACTAAACTAACCATATTTTTTCCAAAATTTTTACTAACCTAAAAATCTTCCTTTTCTTCCATTTTGTTTTTCAGCAAAAAAAAAATAAAACAGAAAAAGAAAAAAGGAATTTTACCTGTGTGGGGGGGGAATCCAATCTGGCCCAGCCCACCTAACCCCCGAGCTGGCCCGGTACCCCCTCACCAGCCACCCCCGTCGTCCTCCTTCTGTACGGCGGCAATCCCCTGGCGCCACGGCGGCAGCGCACGATCACGACGGCCAGCAGCGACTACCTCCCTCTATAAGACCCCCTCGAACCCCATCGCGGCTAGCCCTAACCCTAGGCCCTAGCTACCCTCTCGCGCCGCCGTTTCCCACTCTCTCTCCCGCCGGCGATCCCTCTCTGAACCCCACCCCTAAAACCTCCGTCGCCGCCGCGTCCGAACCGTTGGAGGTCCCCGCCGCTGCAGTGCGCCACCTCACAGCTTAGCAGTGGGGATCGAACCGCCACCGCTCCCTCTCCGTCACCAACACCAGCGGTGAGCACGAGGGAAACCACAGCGCCGCCGCCATCTTCAACCTTGCCGCCGGCGACAGCAACTGCCCCGCGCCTGCTTCCTCTTCTGCCCTCGAGGTCATCATCTCCCTCCCCTTCCTCTCTCTCTTGTCCGCGATCACGCCCGATGCACCGCAGCACCCCCACGATCCAGAAGCAGCATGGCACAGCACCCACTCGAGCAGAGCTCGCCGCCGGCGTTTCTCTGCCAAAAGTTCAGGAACGTTTTCAGTTAAAAAGTTCAGATAGCCGCAATTGAAGTTTAACCTGTCAGCGGTATGGTTACTGACAGACGAACGCACACACCACACTGGTACAGGCACAGCGCGCGTAAGGCTGAGGTCCAGGGTTCGAGCCCTGGCCTCGCTCGGGAGAAATCCCCTCTTTTTTTTCCGCGCGGCGCTGACAGGGTGGCCCCCCTGTCAGCCACACCGTTGCCACGCGTGCTCTGCGTGGGCCTCGCTGGCACAGGCCCCCCCTGGCAGTGCCTAGGGTAGTTTCCTGTGCGGTAACAAAATGCTTTTTAAACTTTCTGTTTTAAATCTAACTCCTTCTAATTAACAGATTGGCCCCTAGAACCAAAATGCAAATAAAAATTGTTTTATAACTCCAAATTACAAAAATAAAATATGTGTGCTAGTCTAAATTAAATTGTCTACCTTTTGGTATCATTTGTTTCCTGTTTTGAAATTTCAAAATGCAATTCAAATTTGAATTCAAATAATTCAATTGCAATTTGATAAAATTCATAAGTAATTCATACTAATTCCAAATAATGCAAATAAAATATGTTTTTCATACCATTTCACCTCACCTTTTCAAATATAATTTTTGTTTCCTGGTTTGAATAATTTAAATTGCCTAAATAATTTAAACCTTGTTTAATTCATTTAAATTTTGCTAAAATCATAACTTGCTCGAAATAAATTATTTTTGAACATGCAAAATATGTTTTGAAACTAGAAAAGTATAAACTTTTCAAATGTGAATTTGAATTTATGTTTTGAACAAATAAAATTCAATTAAAATTCATGCTTGTTTTAAATTCATTTAAAACTTGTTTAATATTGTTTAAGACATAATAAATTCATCCTAACTCATATTTCAAAATTTGAAACATGTAATCCAACTAAAATTTGATGTTCTTTTCAAATATAAATTTTGTTAATTGTTTTGCACACTTTAACTTGATGAAAACAACAAATACTTGTGTGACATGTTTAAGTAACCAAACTTTCCAAACTTAACAAATAACTTCCACACTTGTTAAATTCCTTTTCACTTGCATCTATTATTGTTATTCATTGTTATTTTGTTGTTGTCATCATGCATGCATCATGATAAGAAAACTTTCACATGTTAATCAATTATAGATCATTTGCTTCAACTTAATGCATGGACCTTTTCCATATGCAATCCAATTGCATAGGGGTCCATTTAAATTGTGTCACTTCATCAACTAGTTTATTTTGATGCAACCATTAACTTGACATGCATCATCTTTGATTGTGCACAATGCCATGATAATGAATGTTTATATTTCTGCCTTGTTTGTTTGCTTCTTCTCGGATACACGACGACGTTGAGACCGACGATACTTACGACACCCCTTCTAAGGATTTAGCTCAGTACCAGGCTACTGGGTTTTGCAGGCAAGTTATCACTCACATGAACCACTGTGTTCCTTTCAACCTTGGTTACCGATACTTTCCGTTGTCTATTTCTGCTAGCCCTATGATTAGTTGCTTCTGTTACGAACCTATCACATGTATCCTTTAAACCTGATATTGCCTCACCTCCATACCTATAACCATTGCTTGTTGCCTGTGTCTTACTAGCATGCTTAGGGTTGTTTTGCTCGAGTCTATTACCCGTTACTTTCTGTTACTATTTCATTATGTTCTGGGGGCTCGATGTTTAATCAATCAATCATGCTAATGTTATTGTTAAATAATAATTTGATGATAAGGCACCGGCAGGAGGCCCAGGGTGGTTTTGAGGCCTGCTAGTGTCGACCCTAATAGGAAAAGGGTCTTGTCTACTGATCCATGATGAGCGCACTAACCGCATGTGGGAAGCGAGTATGGGCGCCCCCCTCAATTTGATTCGATTCGCATCTCGTCCAAATCGCCACACGTAGTTCGGGCTTTCCATTTGCTGCATGCATGATCTTGCGAGCCCAGGCCAGGGTGGAACTTTTGTAGTCGGCATTTAGGGCGGTGTGGTCTTCCAGTGCTATGAGGGTCCCCTTTTCTTCGTGGGGCTCGATTAGCCGCGCACGCACAGCACGTGGTGCTTTGGGCTTGATGCGAAGAAGAGTTGAGTTGTGTTGAGTACCTCGCTTGGTGGGTTTGATCCCCGTCTGGCGGGTTATTCATACGTGTACGGCCAAATTGGTGCAACCCTGCAGGGATAATCTTCTCGAGAAGCCGTGTTTTCCGCGGTTATGGACTACTTGGTGAAAGTACTGGCTAACAAGTACTCAGGACAACTTAAACCTAATGATTAACAACCTTACCCCCAATGATTAACAACTTGACTAGTAATAGGCTTATTGACACAATAATCTGATCCATCATTAATTCAACTGTGTGAGTTATCCTCGGATTGCTTCTTTGGATAAGGGGCGAGATCCAGGATGGGTTTGTTTGAGGTTAGTTGATAGGTTGGTTACGATACACGATCTTATCTCCTTTCTGGTAGCCGGAAGTTGTAGTATGTTTCTGTAGTTGGGTAGAGCATCCAGTTGCAGCATCTTTTATATCCCCTTCCTTCCGTTGAACCCAAAGCATCTGTGCTTGGTGTTGACGGGTTACACTTTGGTGAACTGTGAGTCTTGCTTGCCAGTACGTTTATGTACTGACCCCTTTGGGGCTGTGGTTTCCGCAGACGACGTTTTCGAGGATCTCCATGGTGGCTACTACGTGGAGTATGACAAGACTGCTGACGAGTAGATAGCGGACCCGGGCAGGATCCGAGACTTCGTGGATGGGCTCCGTTTGTTCGTTTCCGGCCTCTTAGGCCTATCTGGTTCTTGTCTGTACTCAGACAATTTGGATGCTTCCGCTGTGATGTAATGATGATATGTTGGGGCATGTGCCCTCTGGATGATTGTATTTGCTATCTCTGCTCTAGTGAGAGCTATTTGCAACTTATTTCCATCTTTTCTGTCGTAGAGATCTGTTGTGATATCACTTGTTCAAACGCCGTTGACGTACAATGTGTGTATGTTTTGAAGTACGTCAACGGAAGTATCTGGATTTCTATGGGATAGTTTACGTCGACGCTGAACAGATAGGGGTTGGTTGTCACACATACGTGTGTTGGCCTACTCGTAAGAGGACGCGGGAGCCGGTAAGCCCCGTAATCCAATCTACTACTGTTCAACGGAACGGCGAGTATCCTCTAGAAGTCCGGGTGCGACAAATGGTATCAGAGCCTGTCTGCCTGTAGGATCCCTTTTTACTGGTCGCAGTTGAGTCTAGAAACTATTTTGTAGCTATATAGGAAAAATGAAACGTGAGAGTAGGAATTCTGCCATTTTTCTTCTTTCCCCACCCACCCACCCTTTTCTGGTAAGGAAGTGCAACATTGTTTTCTCTTCTCACCTAAACTTTCAAGTTAGGATTTCACGTGTTTTGGGTTCTCCGTAGTACCTTAGGAGTTTTTGGTCTCGTGTTTCCCGATGTTGCTTCAATATCCTGTTCTTCTCAACATCCTTTTCATCCGTTGAAACATTGTTGTTGTTTTCCACTTCAATGCTTCTACCGGCGTCTAATCAAAACTTCCCAAATATCAAGTCTATCTGGCCAGAAAGGTTGTTGTTGTTGTTGTTGATTCCAGGCTATGAGAGCTGGCATTCCTATCACCTGGGGTTGTTTCGAGGAAGCATTCCTGAATCACCACATTCCAGATAGTCTATCCTCCAAATCAATCAAATCCTGTTCAGCTATACACCCTCAATACAAAACCTCTCCCTTTACTTGAAAATGTTCCGGTGGTTTGCAAATTCCCTGACGTCTTTCCGGAAGAGTTGCCAGGAATACCTATCGTTTTGAAATTCCAGAAACTATCCAAGGTGCACGATGTGTTTCACGTGTCACAGCTCAAGAGGATCTTCCAAGAAGTATCCGGACCTTTTCTTTTCTCAGCAGGAATCTCGGGGCGCGATTCCTTCAAGGGGGGGCGTTTTGTAACATCCCAAGTCTGAAAAATAGCCTTTAGAATGTTTGCTCTCTGTTATTTTTATGTTTTGCATCATGGCATCATGTTGAGTGCAATTGTTTTGTTTGTTTTCCATTTGTTTTTCTCTGTTTCACTTGTTTTCCTTTGTTTTCTATTTGAATTTCAAACCAAAATTCAAACCTTTTGTTTCATCCTTGTGATGTTACAATTTCCAAGATGTGATTTCAAATAAAAACAACCAAATTATTTTCTATTTATTCCATAATGCTCACTTATTAAATTAATGGTTTTACTCAATCAATTAAATCCAAATCACATTTAAAAACTCAAATCAAACACATCAACAGCACCCAATTACAAATTATGAAAATTACCAAAACACTCTAATCTTTTGTTTCCTTTTAGTCCATGTTTGATCAACTAATAAAATGATGGTTTTAATCAAACAATTAATTTCCAAATCACATTTAAAATTCAAACCAAATGCATCAAGCAGAACCACTTTGAATTTATGAATTTTATCTAAATCAAATCAACTTATTTAAACAAATTAAACAATAGGGGTCACCCTATTAAAATGATGTTTTCAATACTTCCTTTCAATACTTAAAAAAATCATTCAAATTTTGGTTTAATTAACAAACAACAAATAAATTTGAAAACTTTTGGAAATAAAGTTAGTTTGTAGTGCTATTTGAGAAACTAAACTAACCATATTTTTTCCAAAAATTTTACTAACCTAAAAATCTTCCTTTTCTTCCATTTTGTTTTTCAGCAAAAAAAAAAACAGAAAAAGAAAAAAGGAATTTTACCTGTGTGGGGGGGGAATCCAATCTGGCCCAGCCCACCTAACCCCCAAGCTGGCCCGGTACCCCCTCACCAGCCACCCCCGTCGTCCTCCTTCTGTACGGCGGCAATCCCCTGGCGCCACGGCGGCAGCGCACGATCACGACGGCCAGCAGCGACTACCTCCCTCTATAAGACCCCCTCGAACCCCAGCGCGGCTAGCCCTAACCCTAGGCCCTAGCTACCCTCTCGCGCCGCCGTTTCCCACTCTCTCTCCCGCCGGCGATCCCTCTCTGAACCCCACCCCTAAAACCTCCGTCGCCGCCGCGTCCGAACCGTTGGAGGTCCCCGCCGCTGCAGTGCGCCACCTCACAGCTTAGCAGTGGGGATCGAACCGCCACCGCTCCCTCTCCGTCACCAACACCAGCGGTGAGCACGAGGGAAACCACAGCGCCGCCGCCATCTTCAACCTTGCCGCCGGCGACAGCAACTGCCCCGCGCCTGCTTCCTCTTCTGCCCTCGAGGTGATCATCTCCCTCCCCTTCCTCTCTCTCTTGTCCGCGATCACGCCCGATGCACCGCAGCACCCCCACGATCCAGAAGCAGCATGGCACAACACCCACTCGAGCAGAGCTCGCCGCCGGCGTTTCTCTGCCAAAAGTTCAGGAACGTTTTCAGTTAAAAAGTTCAGATAGCCGCAACTGAAGTTTAACCTGTCAGCGGTATGGTTACTGACAGACGAACGCACACACCACACTGGTACAGGCACAGCGCGCGTAAGGCTGAGGTCCAGGGTTCGAGCCCTGGCCTCGCTCGGGAGAAATCCCCTCTTTTTTTCCGCGCGGCGCTGACAGGGTGGCCCCCCTGTCAGCCACACCGTTGCCACGCGTGCTCTGCGTGGGCCTCGCTGGCACAGGCCCCCCCTGGCAGTGCCTAGGGTAGTTTCCTGTGCGGTAACAAAATGCTTTTTAAACTTTCTGTTTTAAATCTAACTCCTTCTAATTAACAGATTGGCCCCTAGAACCAAAATGCAAATAAAAATTGTTTTATAACTCCAAATTACAAAAATAAAATATGTGTGCTAGTCTAAATTAAATTGTCTACCTTTTGGTATCATTTGTTTCCTGTTTTGAAATTTCAAAATGCAATTCAAATTTGAATTCAAATAATTCAATTGCAATTTGATAAAATTCATAAGTAATTCATACTAATTCCAAATAATGCAAATAAAATATGTTTTTCATACCATTTCACCTCACCTTTTCAAATATAATTTTTGTTTCCTGGTTTGAATAATTTAAATTGCCTAAATAATTTAAACCTTGTTTAATTCATTTAAATTTTGCTAAAATCATAACTTGCTCAAAATAAATTATTTTTGAACATGCAAAATATGTTTTGAAACTAGAAAAGTATAAACTTTTCAAATGTGAATTTGAATTTATGTTTTGAACAAATAAAATTCAATTAAAATTCATGCTTGTTTTAAATTCATTTAAAACTTGTTTAATATTGTTTAAGACATAATAAATTCATCCTAACTCATATTTCAAAATTTGAAACATGTAATCCAACTAAAATTTGATGTTCTTTTCAAATATAAATTTTGTTAATTGTTTTGCACACTTTAACTTGATGAAAACAACAAATACTTGTGTGACATGTTTAAGTAACCAAACTTTCCAAACTTAACAAATAACTTCCACACTTGTTAAATTCCTTTTCACTTGCATCTATTATTGTTATTCATTGTTATTTTGTTGTTGTCATCATGCATGCATCATGATAAGAAAACTTTCACATGTTAATCAATTATAGATCATTTGCTTCCACTTAATGCATGGACCTGCATAGGGGTCCATTTAAATTGTGTCACTTCATCAACTAGTTTATTTTGATGCAACCATTAACTTGACATGCATCATCTTTGATTGTGCACAATGCCATGATAATGAATGTTTATATTTCTGCCTTGTTTGTTTGCTTCTTCTCGGATACACGACGACGTTGAGACCGACGATACTTACGACACCCCTTCTAAGGATTTAGCTCAGTACCAGGCTACTGGGTTTTGCAGGCAAGTTATCACTCACATGAACCACTGTGTTCCTTTCAACCTTGGTTACCGATACTTTCCGTTGTCTATTTCTGCTAGCCCTATGATTAGTTGCTTCTGTTACGAACCTATCACATGTATCCTTTAAACCTGATATTGCCTCACCTCCATACCTATAACCATCGCTTGTTGCCCGTGTCTTACTAGCATGCTTAGGGTTGTTTTGCTCGAGTCTGTTACCCGTTACTTTCTGTTACTATTTCATTATGTTCTGGGGGCTCGATGTTTAATCAATCAATCATGCTAATGTTATTGTTAAATAATAATTTGATGATAAGGCACCGGCAGGAGGCCCAGGGTGGTTTTGAGGCCTGCTAGTGTCGACCCTAATAGGAAAAGGGTCTTGTCTACTGATCCATGATGAGCGCACTAACCGCATGTGGGAAGCGAGTATGGGCGCCCCCCTCAATTTGATTCGATTCGCATCTCGTCCAAATCGCCACACGTAGTTCGGGCTTTCCATTTGCTGCATGCATGATCTTGCGAGCCCAGGCCAGGGTGGAACTTTTGTAGTCGGCATTTAGGGCGGCGTGGTCTTCCAGTGCTATGAGGGTCCCCTTTTCTTCGTGGGGCTCGATTAGCCGCGCACGCACAGCACGTGGTGCTTTGGGCTTGATGCGAAGAAGAGTTGAGTTGTGTTGAGTACCTCGCTTGGTGGGTTTGATCCCCGTCTGGCGGGTTATTCATACGTGTACGGCCAAATTGGTGCAACCCTGCAGGGATAATCTTCTCGAGAAGCCGTGTTTTCCGCGGTTATGGACTACTTGGTGAAAGTACTGGCTAACAAGTACTCAGGACAACTTAAACCTAATGATTAACAACCTTACCCCCAATGATTAACAACTTGACTAGTAATAGGCTTATTGACACAATAATCTGATCCATCATTAATTCAACTGTGTGAGTTATCCTCGGATTGCTTCTTTGGATAAGGGGCGAGATCCAGGATGGGTTTGTTTGAGGTTAGTTGATAGGTTGGTTACGATACACGATCTTATCTCCTTTCTGGTAGCCGTAAGTTGTAGTATGTTTCTGTAGTTGGGTAGAGCAGCCAGTTGCAGCATCTTTTATATCCCCTTCCTTCCGTTGAACCCAAAGCATCTGTGCTTGGTGTTGACGGGTTACACTTTGGTGAACTGTGAGTCTTGCTTGCCAGTACGTTTATGTACTGACCCCTTTGGGGCTGTGGTTTCCGCAGACGACGTTTTCGAGGATCTCCATGGTGGCTACTACGTGGAGTATGACAAGACTGCTGACGAGTAGATAGCGGACCCGGGCAGGATCCGAGACTTCGTGGATGGGCTCCGTCTGTTCGTTTCCGGCCTCTTAGGCCTATCTGGTTCTTGTCTGTACTCAGACATTTTGGATGCTTCCGCTGTGATGTAATGATGATATGTTGGGGCATGTGCCCTCTGGATGATTGTATTTGCTATCTCTGCTCTAGTGAGAGCTATTTGCAACTTATTTCCATCTTTTGTGTCGTAGAGATCTGTTGTGATATCACTTGTTCAAACGCCGTTGACGTACAATGTGTGTATGTTTTGAAGTACGTCAACGGAAGTATCTGGATTTCTATGGGATAGTTTACGTCGACGCTGAACAGATAGGGGTTGGTTGTCACACATACGTGTGTTGGCCTACTCGTAAGAGGACGCGGGAGCCGGTAAGCCCCGTAATCCAATCTACTACTGTTCAACGGAACGGCGAGTATCCTCTAGAAGTCCGGGTGCGACAAATGGTATCAGAGCCTGTCTGCCTGTAGGATCCCTTTTTACTGGTCGCAGTTGAGTCTAGAAACTATTTTGTAGCTATATAGGAAAAATGAAACGTGAGAGTAGGAATTCTGCCATTTTTCTTCTTTCCCCACCCACCCACCCTTTTCTGGTAAGGAAGTGCAACGTTGTTTTCTCTTCTCACCTAAACTTTCAAGTTAGGATTTCACGTGTTTTGGGTTCTCCGTAGTACCTTAGGAGTTTTTGGTCTCGTGTTTCCCGATGTTGCTTCAATATCCTGTTCTTCTCAACATCCTTTTCATCCGTTGAAACATTGTTGTTGTTTTCCACTTCAATGCTTCTACCGGCGTCTAATCAAAACTTCCCAAATATCAAGTCTATCTGGCCAGAAAGGTTGTTGTTGTTGTTGTTGATTCCAGGCTATGAGAGCTGGCATTCCTATCACCTGGGGTTGTTTCGAGGAAGCATTCCTGAATCACCACATTCCAGATAGTCTATCCTCCAAATCAATCAAATCCTGTTCAGCTATACACCCTCAATACAAAACCTCTCCCTTTACTTGAAAATGTTCCGGTGGTTTGCAAATCCCCTGACGTCTTTCCGGAAGAGTTGCCAGGAATACCTATCGTTTTGAAATTCCAGAAACTATCCAAGGTGCACGATGTGTTTCACGTGTCACAGCTCAAGAGGATCTTCCAAGAAGTATCCGGACCTTTTCTTTTCTCAGCAGGAATCTCGGGGCGCGATTCCTTCAAGGGGGGGCGTTTTGTAACATCCCAAGTCTGAAAAATAGCCTTTAGAATGTTTGCTCTCTGTTATTTTTATGTTTTGCATCATGGCATCATGTTGAGTGCAATTGTTTTGTTTGTTTTCCATTTGTTTTTCTCTGTTTCACTTGTTTTCCTTTGTTTTCTATTTGAATTTCAAACCAAAATTCAAACCTTTTGTTTCATCCTTGTGATGTTACAATTTCCAAGATGTGATTTCAAATAAAAACAACCAAATTATTTTCTATTTATTCCATAATGCTCACTTATTAAATTAATGGTTTTACTCAATCAATTAAATCCAAATCACATTTAAAAACTCAAATCAAACACATCAACAGCACCCAATTACAAATTATGAAAATTACCAAAACACTCTAATCTTTTGTTTCCTTTTAGTCCATGTTTGATCAACTAATAAAATGATGGTTTTAATCAAACAATTAATTTCCAAATCACATTTAAAATTCAAACCAAATGCATCAAGCAGAACCACTTTGAATTTATGAATTTTATCTAAATCAAATCAACTTATTTAAACAAATTAAACAATAGGGGTCACCCTATTAAAATGATGTTTTCAATACTTCCTTTCAATACTTAAAAAAATCATTCAAATTTTGGTTTAATTAACAAACAACAAATAAATTTGAAAACTTTTGGAAATAAAGTTAGTTTGTAGTGCTATTTGAGAAACTAAACTAACCATATTTTTTCCAAAAATTTTACTAACCTAAAAATCTTCCTTTTCTTCCATTTTGTTTTTCAGCAAAAAAAAAAAACAGAAAAAGAAAAAAGGAATTTTACCTGTGTGGGGGGGAATCCAATCTGGCCCAGCCCACCTAACCCCCGAGCTGGCCCGGTACCCCCTCACCAGCCACCCCCGTCGTCCTCCTTCTGTACGGCGGCAATCCCCTGGCGCCACGGCGGCAGCGCACGATCACGACGGCCAGCAGCGACTACCTCCCTCTATAAGACCCCCTCGAACCCCAGCGCGGCTAGCCCTAACCCTAGGCCCTAGCTACCCTCTCGCGCCGCCGTTTCCCACTCTCTCTCCCGCCGGCGATCCCTCTCTGAACCCCACCCCTAAAACCTCCGTCGCCGCCGCGTCCGAACCGTTGGAGGTCCCCGCCGCTGCAGTGCGCCACCTCACAGCTTAGCAGTGGGGATCGAACCGCCACCGCTCCCTCTCCGTCACCAACACCAGCGGTGAGCACGAGGGAAACCACAGCGCCGCCGCCATCTTCAACCTTGCCGCCGGCGACAGCAACTGCCCCGCGCCTGCTTCCTCTTCTGCCCTCGAGGTGATCATCTCCCTCCCCTTCCTCTCTCTCTTGTCCGCGATCACGCCCGATGCACCGCAGCACCCCCACGATCCAGAAGCAGCATGGCACAACACCCACTCGAGCAGAGCTCGCCGCCGGCGTTTCTCTGCCAAAAGTTCAGGAACGTTTTCAGTTAAAAAGTTCAGATAGCCGCAACTGAAGTTTAACCTGTCAGCGGTATGGTTACTGACAGACGAACGCACACACCACACTGGTACAGGCACATCGCGCGTAAGGCTGAGGTCCAGGGTTCGAGCCCTGGCCTCGCTCGGGAGAAATCCCCTCTTTTTTTCCGCGCGGCGCTGACAGGGTGGCCCCCCTGTCAGCCACACCGTTGCCACGCGTGCTCTGCGTGGGCCTCGCTGGCACAGGGCCCCCCTGGCAGTGCCTAGGGTAGTTTCCTGTGCGGTAACAAAATGCTTTTTAAACTTTCTGTTTTAAATCTAACTCCTTCTAATTAACAGATTGGCCCCTAGAACCAAAATGCAAATAAAAATTGTTTTATAACTCCAAATTACAAAAATAAAATATGTGTGCTAGTCTAAATTAAATTGTCTACCTTTTGGTATCATTTGTTTCCTGTTTTGAAATTTCAAAATGCAATTCAAATTTGAATTCAAATAATTCAATTGCAATTTGATAAAATTCATAAGTAATTCATACTAATTCCAAATAATGCAAATAAAATATGTTTTTCATACCATTTCACCTCACCTTTTCAAATATAATTTTTGTTTCCTGGTTTGAATAATTTAAATTGCCTAAATAATTTACACCTTGTTTAATTCATTTAAATTTTGCTAAAATCATAACTTGCTCAAAATAAATTATTTTTGAACATGCAAAATATGTTTTCAAACTAGAAAAGTATAAACTTTTCAAATGTGAATTTGAATTTATGTTTTGAACAAATAAAATTCAATTAAAATTCATGCTTGTTTTAAATTCATTTAAAACTTGTTTAATATTGTTTAAGACATAATAAATTCATCCTAACTCATATTTCAAAATTTGAAACATGTAATCCAACTAAAATTTGATGTTCTTTTCAAATATAAATTTTGTTAATTGTTTTGCACACTTTAACTTGATGAAAACAACAAATACTTGTGTGACATGTTTAAGTAACCAAACTTTCCAAACTTAACAAATAACTTCCACACTTGTTAAATTCCTTTTCACTTGCATCTATTATTGTTATTCATTGTTATTTTGTTGTTGTCATCATGCATGCATCATGATAAGAAAACTTTCACATGTTAATCAATTATAGATCATTTGCTTCCACTTAATGCATGGACCTTTTCCATATGCAATCCAATTGCATAGGGGTCCATTTAAATTGTGTCACTTCATCAACTAGTTTATTTTGATGCAACCATTAACTTGACATGCATCATCTTTGATTGTGCACAATGCCATGATAATGAATGTTTATATTTCTGCCTTGTTTGTTTGCTTCTTCTCGGATACACGACGACGTTGAGACCGACGATACTTACGACACCCCTTCTAAGGATTTAGCTCAGTACCAGGCTACTGGGTTTTGCAGGCAAGTTATCACTCACATGAACCACTGTGTTCCTTTCAACCTTGGTTACCGATACTTTCCGTTGTCTATTTCTGCTAGCCCTATGATTAGTTGCTTCTGTTACGAACCTATCACATGTATCCTTTAAACCTGATATTGCCTCACCTCCATACCTATAACCATCGCTTGTTGCCCGTGTCTTACTAGCATGCTTAGGGTTGTTTTGCTCGAGTCTGTTACCCGTTACTTTCTGTTACTATTTCATTATGTTCTGGGGGCTCGATGTTTAATCAATCAATCATGCTAATGTTATTGTTAAATAATAATTTGATGATAAGGCACCGGCAGGTGGCCCAGGGTGGTTTTGAGGCCTGCTAGTGTCGACCCTAATAGGAAAAGGGTCTTGTCTACTGATCCATGATGAGCGCACTAACCGCATGTGGGAAGCGAGTATGGGCGCCCCCCTCAATTTGATTCGATTCGCATCTCGTCCAAATCGCCACACGTAGTTCGGGCTTTCCATTTGCTGCATGCATGATCTTGCGAGCCCAGGCCAGGGTGGAACTTTTGTAGTCGGCATTTAGGGCGGCGTGGTCTTCCAGTGCTATGAGGGTCCCCTTTTCTTCGTGGGGCTCGATTAGCCGCGCACGCACAGCACGTGGTGCTTTGGGCTTGATGCGAAGAAGAGTTGAGTTGTGTTGAGTACCTCGCTTGGTGGGTTTGATCCCCGTCTGGCGGGTTATTCATACGTGTACGGCCAAATTGGTGCAACCCTGCAGGGATAATCTTCTCGAGAAGCCGTGTTTTCCGCGGTTATGGACTACTTGGTGAAAGTACTGGCTAACAAGTACTCAGGACAACTTAAACCTAATGATTAACAACCTTACCCCCAATGATTAACAACTTGACTAGTAATAGGCTTATTGACACAATAATCTGATCCATCATTAATTCAACTGTGTGAGTTATCCTCGGATTGCTTCTTTGGATAAGGGGCGAGATCCAGGATGGGTTTGTTTGAGGTTAGTTGATAGGTTGGTTACGATACACGATCTTATCTCCTTTCTGGTAGCCGGAAGTTGTAGTATGTTTCTGTAGTTGGGTAGAGCAGCCAGTTGCAGCATCTTTTATATCCCCTTCCTTCCGTTGAACCCAAAGCATCTGTGCTTGGTGTTGACGGGTTACACTTTGGTGAACTGTGAGTCTTGCTTGCCAGTACGTTTATGTACTGACCCCTTTGGGGCTGTGGTTTCCGCAGACGACGTTTTCGAGGATCTCCATGGTGGCTACTACGTGGAGTATGACAAGACTGCTGACGAGTAGATAGCGGACCCGGGCAGGATCCGAGACTTCGTGGATGGGCTCCGTCTGTTCGTTTCCGGCCTCTTAGGCCTATCTGGTTCTTGTCTGTACTCAGACATTTTGGATGCTTCCGCTGTGATGTAATGATGATATGTTGGGGCATGTGCCCTCTGGATGATTGTATTTGCTATCTCTGCTCTAGTGAGAGCTATTTGCAACTTATTTCCATCTTTTGTGTCGTAGAGATCTGTTGTGATATCACTTGTTCAAACGCCGTTGATGTACAATGTGTGTATGTTTTGAAGTACGTCAACGGAAGTATCTGGATTTCTATGGGATAGTTTACGTCGACGCTGAACAGATAGGGGTTGGTTGTCACACATACGTGTGTTGGCCTACTCGTAAGAGGACGCGGGAGCCGGTAAGCCCCGTAATCCAATCTACTACTGTTCAACGGAACGGCGAGTATCCTCTAGAAGTCCGGGTGCGACAAATGGTATCAGAGCCTGTCTGCCTGTAGGATCCCTTTTTACTGGTCGCAGTTGAGTCTAGAAACTATTTTGTAGCTATATAGGAAAAATGAAACGTGAGAGTAGGAATTCTGCCATTTTTCTTCTTTCCCCACCCACCCACCCTTTTCTGGTAAGGAAGTGCAACGTTGTTTTCTCTTCTCACCTAAACTTTCAAGTTAGGATTTCACGTGTTTGGGGTTCTCCGTAGTACCTTAGGAGTTTTTGGTCTCGTGTTTCCCGATGTTGCTTCAATATCATGTTCTTCTCAACATCCTTTTCATCCGTTGAAACATTGTTGTTATTTTCCACTTCAATGCTTCTACCGGCGTCTAATCAAAACTTCCCAAATATCAAGTCTATCTGGCCAGAAAGGTTGTTGTTGTTGTTGTTGTTGTTGATTCCAGGCTATGAGAGCTGGCATTCCTATCACCTAGGGTTGTTTCGAGGAAGCATTCCTGAATCACCACATTCCAGATAGTCTATCCTCCAAATCAATCAAATCCTGTTCAGCTATATATCCTCAATACAAAACCTCTCCCTTTACTTGAAAATGTTCCGGTGGTTTGCAAATTCCCTGACGTCTTTCCGGAAGAGTTGCCAGGAATACCTATCGTTTTGAAATTCCAGAAACTATCCAAGGTGCACGATGTGTTTCACGTGTCACAGCTCAAGAGGATCTTCCAAGAAGTATCCGGACCTTTTCTTTTCTCAGCAGGAATCTCGGGGTGCGATTCCTTCAAGGGGGGGCGTTTTGTAACATCCCAAGTCTGAAAAATAGCCTTTAGAATGTTTGCTCTCTGTTATTTTTATGTTTTGCATCATGGCATCATGTTGAGTGCAATTGTTTTGTTTGTTTTCCATTTGTTTTTCTCTGTTTTCACTTGTTTTCCTTTGTTTTCTATTTGAATTTCAAACCAAAATTCAAACCTTTTGTTTCATCCTTGTGATGTTAAAATTTCCAAGATGTGATTTCAAATAAAAACAACCAAATTGTTTTCTTTTTATTCCATAATGCTCACTTATTAAATTAATGGTTTTACTCAATCAATTAAATCCAAATCACATTTAAAAACTCAAATCAAACACATCAACAGCACCCAATTACAAATTATGAAAAATACCAAAACACTCTAATCTTTTGTTTCCTTTTAGTCCATGTTTGATCAACTAATAAAATGATGGTTTTAATCAAACAATTAATTTCCAAATCACATTTAAAATTCAAACCAAATGCATCAAGCAGAACCACTTTGAATTTATGAGTTTTATCTAAATCAAATCAACTTATTTAAACAAATTAAACAATAGGGGCCACCCTATTAAAATGATGTTTTCAATACTTCCTTTCAATACTTAAAAAAATCATTCAAATTTTGGTTTAATTAACAAACAGCAAATAAATTTGAAAACTTTTGGAAATAAAGTTAGTTTGTAGTGCTATTTGAGAAACTAAACTAACCATATTTTTTCCAAAAATTTTACTAACCTAAAAATCTTCCTTTTCTTCCATTTTGTTTTTCAGCAAAAAAAAATAATAAAACAGAAAAAGAAAAAAGGAATTTTACCTGTGTGGGGGGGGGGGAATCCAATCTGGCCCAGCCCACCTAACCCCCGCGCTGGCCCGGTACCCCCTCACCAGCCGCCCCCGTCGTCCTCCTTCTGTACGGCGGCAATCCCCTGGCGCCACGGTGGCAACGCACGATCACGACGGCCAGCAGCGACTACCTCCCTCTATAAGACCCCCTCGAACCCCAGCGCGGCTAGCCCTAACCCTAGGCCCTAGCTACCCTCTCGCGCCGCCGTTTCCCACTCTCTCTCCCGCCGGCGATCCCTCTCTGAACCCCACCCCTAAAACCTCCGTCGCCGCCGCGTCCGAACCGTTGGAGGTCCCCGCCGCTGCAGTGCGCCACCTCACATCTTAGCAGTGGGGATCGAACCGCCACCGCTCCCTCTCCGTCACCAACACCAGCGGTGAGCACGAGGGAAACCACAGCGCCGCCGCCATCTTCAACCTTGCCGCCGGCGACAGCAACTGCCCCGCGCCTGCTTCCTCTTCTGCCCTCGAGGTGATCATCTCCCTCCCCTTCCTCTCTCTCTTGTCCGCGATCACGCCCGATGCACCGCAGCACCCCCACGATCCAGAAGCAGCATGGCACATCACCCACTCGAGCAGAGCTCGCCGCCGGCGTTTCTCTGCCAAAAGTTCAGGAACGTTTTCAGTTAAAAAGTTCAGATAGCCGCAACTGAAGTTTAACCTGTCAGCGGTATGGTTACTGACAGACGAACGCCCACACCACACTGGTACAGGCACAGCGCGCGTAAGGCTGAGGTCCAGGGTTCGAGCCCTGGCCTCGCTCGGGAGAAATCCCCTCTTTTTTTCCGCGCGGCGCTGACAGGGTGGCCCCCCTGTCAGCCACACCGTTGCCACGCGTGTTCTGCGTGGGCCTCGCTGGCACAGGGCCCCCCTGGCAGTGCCTAGGGTAGTTTCCTGTGCGGTAACAAAATGCTTTTTAAACTTTCTGTTTTAAATCTAACTCCTTCTAATTAACAGATTGGCCCCTAGAACCAAAATGCAAATAAAAATTGTTTTATAACTCCAAATTACAAAAGTAAAATATGTGTGCTAGTCTAAATTAAATTGTCTACCTTTTGGTATCATTTGTTTCCTGTTTTGAAATTTCAAAATGCAATTCAAATTTGAATTCAAATAATTCAATTGCAATTTGATAAAATTCATAAGTAATTCATACTAATTCCAAATAATCTTTACCTAATAATAAAGAGGGGAAGGTTTCTTCCGGTCCAACCTTTGTTTTACCGATTTGCCCTTCCACTAGAATCTTATATCTTATAAGGCTACTGGTAGATTCTGTTTCGTTTCCAAAAATAAGTTGGTTTCGTACGTCAAAAGACTAGGTTGCATCGCTCAGCGCAGGCACTTATGAGTCCTGATCGAACACTCCTTCTGTATCGCATGGTCCAGGCCACGCAGCCGTTGTAGTTCGGGGCGACCACGGTGAACTCGCTAGCAGCGAAGGTATTTCTGCTCACGAGTCACGACGGACAGGACCAAGGGCGGGGGCGTCAGCAATGACCAAGGGCAGGAAGGTTCCCATGGCGGCGGACGGTTCCGGAGAAGAAGACAACAAGTAGGAGGCAGAGTAGTGCCGCATCTGCTGCCTCACGGCCGAGGCGGCTGCTCCCTCTGTCATGCTACACTGCTACAGCTGTCGCGCTGCTGCTTAGCCGGAGCCGTCCACTCCGGACCGAGTCGGTCATTCCCTCAGCCACCCGTGCAGTTGTCGCGGTGCCGCTCTGCCGGGAACGGCGCTCCCTATGGGGATGAATTTTGGGACTGCCGTAGCAATTACCAAACTCAGGGAGAAGAGACAGCTTGGCTTCAGCGGCCGGCAGTGTTCTTCTTCATCCGTCAATGCGGCCTCCGATGCCCAGTCTCTACAATACTAGCTATGACAAGAGTTAAAAAAAAATCAATTTCTAATCTTGGTAATAGCTGGACTCCCTCTTTCTGAATTTCAATACCGGACCTTCTCTGTGCTTGATAAATTTCCCAATAACAAATTTTCTCCTCCACCTCATCATGGCATCATGTAAGTTACACAGATCGCAGTATAGCACAGCTACATATATCATCAGTGCATTTTCAACCCTATAAGAAATAATTGCTGCATATATATTTTAGGTTAGCTTTGAGTAATTCTAACAATATTTTATTTTTTATTCCGGGGTGTGCTCAAGTGACATACCTCAAATCTGATAGCGTTAGTCAACTTAACAAGGACCTGTGCCGTCCCATTATTTTTTATGAAGCGGTGATCGACTTTGTACAGAGCACACATTGAGTTCTACATGCAGAGTCGAGGTTCTGAAATAAACATTGTACTATCTTTTGTATTGCATTTTTCTTGCAGGTTTTAAGTATAATTTCAATGATTTCAATCCTTAATTCCTTTAGTTCAAACATCATTTCATTAGATCAACCCAACAAGTATGTTTGTTTATCAAACAAATTAATTTTACATATGCACTTTAACGTGTTAAGAATCATAGTGCTTAACTCTATCTTTGTACTACAATATGATCATGCTTTTTTGCAAATATGAATTATGCAAAAGATTGGTGTTGTGTCATCTCAAGAATAGCTTAGAATGAAGCTATAAGTTAACTTGGCTGTTGTCTTATCTCCGTACGGTTTCATATTTCTTAACTGAATTAGTTTGACAATGTATATGAGCCATGCATGAAATATATCTTTTTTATTATAAGAAGAAAAGACGTAGTAATTTATACCTTTTTTATGGTCAATTTACACCCTTTTAAATAACTTGGACGTAAACATCAAGAAACATACGCATGTTTCTACTATAATGTGTTCTTCCTCATTATCTTTCAGTTCCTTTGAAGGTTTGTAGCGACAATCATCTGCATTGCAATTTTAAGTTGAGATTTGTTTTTATAATAAGATTCATGAAAAGACAAGTCATACATATGACCATGTATATTCTTGATCTTCCGGTGATGAAATTATGTGTGGGCTGAAAATTATTTAATAAAAATCAAGCCGTAGCAACGCACGGGCACGTTTCCTAGTGCAAATAAAATATGTTTTTCAGACCATTTCACCTCACCTTTTCAAATATAATTTTTGTTTCCTGGTTTGAATAATTTAAATTGCCTAAATAATTTAAACCTTGTTTAATTCATTTAAATTTTGCTAAAATCATAACTTGCTCAAAATAAATTATTTTTGAACATGCAAAATATGTTTTCAAACTAGAAAAGTATAAACTTTTCAAATGTGAATTTGAATTTATGTTTTGAACAAATAAAATTCAATTAAAATTCATGCTTGTTTTAAATTCATTTAAAACTTGTTTAATATAGTTTAAGACATAATAAATTCATCCTAACTCATATTTCAAAATTTGAAACATGTAATCCAACTAAAATTTGATGTTCTTTCAAATATAAATTTTGTTAATTGTTTTGCACACTTTAACTTGATGAAAACAACAAATACTTGTGTGACATGTTTAAGTAACCAAACTTTCCAAACTTGACAAATAACTTCCACACTTGTTAAATTCCTTTTCACTTGCATCTATTATTGTTATTCATTGTTATTTTGTTGTTGTCATCATGCATGCATCATGATAAGCAAACTTTCACATGTTAATCAATTATAGATCATTTGCTTCCACTTAATGCATGGACCTTTTCCATATGCAATCCAATTGCATAGGGGTCCATTTAAATTGTGTCACTTCATCAACTAGTTTATTTTGATGCAACCATTAACTTGACATGCATCATCTTTGATTGTGCACAATGCCATGATAATGAATGTTTATATTTCTGCCTTATTTGTTTGCTTCTTCTCGGATACACGACGACGTTGAGACCGACGATACTTACGACACCCCTTCTAAGGATTTAGCTCAGTACCAGGCTACTGGGTTTTGCAGGCAAGTTATCACTCACATGAACCACTGTGTTCCTTTCAACCTTGGTTACCGATACTTTCCGTTGTCTATTTCTGCTAGCCCTATGATTAGTTGCTTCTGTTACGAACCTATCACATGTATCCTTTAAACCTGATATTGCCTCACCTCCATACCTATAACCATTGCTTGTTGCCCGTGTCTTACTAGCATGCTTAGGGTTGTTTTGCTCGAGTCTGTTACCCGTTACTTTCTGTTACTATTTCATTATGTTCTGGGGGCTCGATGTTTAATCAATCAATCATGCTAATGTTATTGTTAAATAATAATTTGATGATAAGGCACCGGCAGGAGGCCCGGGGTGGTTTTGAGGCCTGCTAGTGTCGACCCTAATAGGAAAAGGGTCTTGTCTACTGATCCATGATGAGCGCACTAACCGCATGTGGGAAGCGAGTATGGGCGCCCCCCTCAATTTTATTCGATTCGCATCTCGTCCAAATCGCCACACGTAGTTCGGGCTTTCCATTTGCTGCATGCATGATCTTGCGAGCCCAGGCCAGGGTGGAACTTTTGTAGTCGGCATTTAGGGCGGCGTGGTCTTCCAGTGCTATGAGGGTCCCCTTTTCTTCGTGGGGCTCGATTAGCCGCGCACGCACAGCACGTGGTGCTTTGGGCTTGATGCGAAGAAGAGTTGAGTTGTGTTGAGTACCTCGCTTGGTGGGTTTGATCCCCGTCTGGCGGGTTATTCATACGTGTACGGCCAAATTGGTGCAACCCTGCAGGGATAATCTTCTCGAGAAGCCGTGTTTTCCGCGGTTATGGACTACTTGGTGAAAGTACTGGCTAACAAGTACTCAGGACAACTTAAACCTAATGATTAACAACCTTACCCCCAATGATTAACAACTTGACTAGTAATAGGCTTATTGACACAATAATCTGATCCATCATTAATTCAACTGTGTGAGTTATCCTCGGATTGCTTCTTTGGATAAGGGGCGAGATCCAGGATGGGTTTGTTTGAGGTTAGTTGATAGGTTGGTTACGATACACGATCTTATCTCCTTTCTGGTAGCCGGAAGTTGTAGTATGTTTCTGTAGTTGGGTAGAGCAGCCAGTTGCAGCATCTTTTATATCCCCTTCCTTCCGTTGAACCCAAAGCATATGTGCTTGGTGTTGACGGGTTACACTTTGGTGAACTGTGAGTCTTGCTTGCCAGTACGTTTATGTACTGACCCCTTTGGGGCTGTGGTTTCCGCAGACGACGTTTTCGAGGATCTCCATGGTGGCTACTACGTGGAGTATGACAAGACTGCTGACGAGTAGATAGCGGACCCGGGCAGGATCCGAGACTTCGTGGATGGGCTCCGTCTGTTCGTTTCCGGACTCTTAGGCCTATCTGGTTCTTGTCTGTACTCAGACATTTTGGATGCTTCCGCTGTGATGTAATGATGATATGTTGGGGCATGTGCCCTCTGGATGATTGTATTTGCTATCTCTGCTCTAGTGAGAGCTATTTGCAACTTATTTCCATCTTTTGTGTCGTAGAGATCTGTTGTGATATGACTTGTTCAAACGCCGTTGACGTACAATGTGTGTATGTTTTGAAGTACGTCCACGGAAGTATCTGGATTTCTATGGGATAGTTTACGTCGACGCTGAACAGATAGGGGTTGGTTGTCACACATACGTGTGTTGGCCTACTCGTAAGAGGACGCGGGAGCCGGTAAGCCCCGTAATCCAATCTACTACTGTTCAACGGAACGGCGAGTATCCTCTAGAAGTCCGGGTGCGACATCGCAGCAAAGAACCGAAAGGAGACGCCAATCGCGATGAGCTTGGATACAACGCGCGATCGGACATCGCCCGACGCAAGGTTGATAAAGGTCGGGCGGCCAGAAACCATGCGCGCTCCCCATCCACATCCTACGATGGCGAAGTCTGCGGAGCCCTATGCTTTACACGCAGCATCCGTGAAGCACCGCTACCCAAAAGATTTAACCTGTCCACAGAAGTACAGAAATACGACGGTTTGCGAGAGCCTTCAGCCTGGCTATCAGATTACCTCACGGCAGTAAAATACCAACGTGGGAACGAAAACACAGCTATGCAGTACCTCAACCTACACCTATGTCGATACATCGTAGTAGTTTTCATAGACGGGGGTGCCATGAGACTACGGGTAGAGACGTGGGGAGACGTGGTTGTGCGAAGGAAAAAAACACAGGGTTTACCCCGGTTCGGCACGTCGCAATAATGCGGCGTTCCTACTCCTGCAATCTCACTAATCAGGGCTAAAGCCTGTGTATACAAGTACAACGTGAGGTTCTGTTTAGCTATTCGCAGAGGATCAACTTCCCGGCGAGTTAGCCTATAGCTTCTTGTCTATCTATCATATCTCCCGTCCGGCTTTATATAACAGCCGGGTTAGGGCATACAGAGTAGGAAACCTAGAAGACTACGGCAACTATTAACTTGGAAAGTAAGGAATCCGCCTTCTACTCCAAGCCAGATCACGTGGGCCGTGATCCGGGTTCTTCTAGAATCCGGCTTCTGTGCGTCAGCTTACTGGGTCGCCCAATGGACCGTAGCCCACTACCATTCGGGCCACCCGGGCAATCCGGCACTTTAGACTACCATCAGATATACCCCTATTTGGTATATATCCGACAGTAGCCCGCCTTCTTTCGTCAAATGCATCCTTCCAAGAAATACCGGCATGCACTCTTGATTCTTCTTTTCTTCCTTTAAAGGAGATGGTAACGTAAAACTCGGAATCCAAAAAATCCGGCTTTTCTCACACGATCCTTCGTAGAGAAGGAACTTCCTACGTCAGCGCTTAAAACTTGCTGACGCAAGGGTCGTTTGGGTTACAGGCGAGAGAACCCAGAAAACATCTTTTTGATAGATTCTTGCGGGAAACGAGGAGATAACCATAATCATCCTGTCGATTCATTTCCCGGATTTTCCGGCGAGTGACACGCGTTGGACATCCAACGGTCAAAAGAGCCGTTAGCACGCATCCTGACGGATTTCCGGCTATAAATAGCCTTCTTCGTCCTCTGGAAAAACCTTCCGCTCCTCACTTCGCACGCCATTCCAGCGCCCAAGCTCACAGCAGAGAAGCTCTCGAACGCGAATCGCGCCCAAGAACTCACCGGAGACGACCTAACGCCGCCCCTTGATGGCTTCACCGCCGTCCTCCCCAGCCCACGCCATCGCGAAAGAAATTGACGACATCATCGACACAATGGACCCGCAACTAGATTCTCCAGTGCGGGTCTCCGGCGACGAACCGGCGAAGGAAACGAGCGGCGCGGAGGGCGAGGGAAGTTCTCTCGCCTCCGCGAACCTTGCGGAATCCTTGTCCGCGCTCACCCCACGGTTCGCTCCAGAAACGGTGGAGGAGAAGATCGAACTCGTCGGCGACGAGCTTGCGGCAGCGGAGGCCGCGGCATCCGCCGCCGCCGGAGCCGAAGAAGAAATGGAGACTACCGGCAATTGGAGTGCCTGCAGTATCCCGTCATCCCTCCTCCCGGCAATGGAGAAGGAGGGATTGGTACTGAAGGGGAAGTGGCGGCTTCCGGAGGATGAGACTGAACCCACGCCGAATGACGGTGAACGGGTTCTTCTCTCCTCCCACCTTCTTAGAGGTATGGGTATTCCACCTTCTGCCTTCTTCCTCCAGATCCCCTCCCACTACAACATCCAGCCACACAACCTCCCACCTAATTCCATCCTGTACTTAGCCGGATTCCAGGCCCTTTTCGAGGGTTATCTAGGCATAGCGCCTAGGCTGGATTTCTGGTTGTACTGTTTCGGGGTTAAGCGGAACTCTTCGGAGGGCGCACTCCCAACTTGCGGAACCATCTCTTTCACTCTTCGGAGTTTCCGAGAAGATTGGTTCCCCAAGATCAAAACATCGGAATCCGTCAAGTTTTGGACGGGTTCCTTCTTCTATCATCCCGACATTTCCTTTCCCGGGAAAACGTTCGGGGTTCCACCTTTTTCGAACACCGCCGCTGTTCCCCAAGAGAATTGGGGAACTGAGGCAGTTCAAACCCTGCCGCCGGATCTTCTAAGGATCAAGCGGCGCATCGCCAAACTCGTCACTTCCGATACGCCTTTAACCGGCATGGACACAGTCCTTTGCTGGTTAAATAGGCGGATCCAGCCCTTGGCCAACCATGGCGCTCGCCTTCTCTGTGAGTACAAGGAGCTAATGACGAAATGCGGACATCCGACAAGGATTGGTCCGCAAAAGATTTGCGGCGGCGCGTGAATCAATTGGTTGCATTGCGCGACCAATATGAAGAAAGCCGGCCAATGTACATGGCCGAAAATCCGGCTCCCAAGGTAAAGTTCTTCGTCTTTTGGGGTTTGAATTCTTTCTCGTTTACTCGGGTTTTGTATCTTTGACTTAGCTTTTTCTTTTTAACAGATCGTTGATCTTCCCGAGTCGGATCTTGCTTCCGATGCTGAGCTGGAAACGTTGTGTGCCACCTTTGCCGGTGGGCGAAAGCGCAAGAAGATCTCCTCTTCCTAGGAAATCATCGATCTTGACGGGGTTCCCATCGCCACCTCCAGGTTTGAACATCTGGGTTACTTTCCTTTGTTGGAGTTTTTCTTTTGCTTTCGGAGTTATAACTTTTTCGACTTTTTTCTTTTAGCCTGCCTCCTTCTACTCTAAAGCCAAAAAAGCTGAAGAGGCACATGGTTGTGTCCAGCAGAGGCCATCACCCTTCTCCTGCCACCGCGCCGGACACGCCGTCCACGATGACAGAAGAGCATGCTGTAGCCCCCACCACCGAGTCTTTGGAGCCCAGCCAGCCTATTGTGCCGGAAACGGACAAGAGGGAAAGGGCGGCTCCCGAGGTGGGAGGTCCTTCTCGGATAACTGAGGAGGAGATCCCCACCTTTGACAAGGATTTCAAGAATATCAGTGATGGCCTTAGCGCGGCCGGGACTCTTTTTGCGGAGTACGCAAAAGAGTTCATTGAAAACTTAGCAGGGTTACAGCGGATGAGCCAGGTATTGTCCTCCGCCCCCAAGCATTAAGTAAAATGTCTACTTTTCACTTGATGTTTTTCAATGTCATGATTTTTCATTTCCGTGTTCCAGCAAACCGCTGAAACCATTAACATGGAAGTTTTCAATAAACTTTCCGTCAAGAATAAGGAGGTTAGAAACCTTCTTTCTATTCTTGAAGTGAAAGAAGCAGAGCTGGCATCATCTCAGCTACAACTGTCGGAGACAACAGGTACGCTTTATTCTCTGAAGTTTCTTTATCCAGTTTTTTGTCTAAGTACTTTCTCGAATTTTTCTAAACTCGGAATTTTTTACTTGCTTTCCAGCTGCTTTGGCTAAAGCCAAGGAAATAGCTGAAGATGCCGGCAATGCCGAGTTTCTCCGAAAGGAGAATTTGGACCTTCATAAGAATCTTATGAAGGCTCAAAAGGATCTGGAGGCCAGCAACATGGCCCTTGGGATTGCTCAATCCAAGGCCTCCCAGCAGGCGGACAAGGACAAGGCTACTATCCAAGACTTGGAGAACGCCTTAAACCTTCGCCTGGAGGAAGGCTCCGAAATCGACAAGATTCTCGGTAAGTCTATTTTCTTTTACCGTTTTTTCCATGTCTTGCTTTCTTTCTCTGCTTTTTCGCTTAACCTTTTGGTTGTTTGTCTGAAAAAACAGGAGATAACCCAGATCTTACTCGGATTGAGAGAATCCGAGCCTTTGGGAAGGTGTGGACTGCGATCAGAGCTGCTAGCATGCAGCTGGTCAACAAGTTCCTTCCCACAAGGACTGGGGAATTCTCGGAAGTTGAAAAACTTCCGGAAGCTATCCTGGAGGTGGCGGAGTCCAAGGAGTCCATCTTGCGCTCCGCAGCACGGGGTGGTGCACGCATGGCCTTAGGCCTTATGCGTATGCATTACCCTGGTGCCAAATCTTGGCGCGTGGCGTCCGGTATCCCACTTGGATACTCGGAGACCCAGCGGACCACCATCTTTGACGAGATCAAGGGTCACGCCACCAAGATCGCCTCCATGGTGAACATCTCCATCACCTATCCGGAAGAAGAGATTCCTGCAGCCCCCGAGAACGATAGCAGCGATGAAGACTCGGATGGCTGAAGGATTCCTCTTAACCTGGATGGTGGAAGTAGAAAATAGGAGCATTACTGCACTTTACAATGTAAACTTATATTGTAATGCTTCTATCCTTTTGTATAAACAAGTACTCCGCCTTTTGCAGTTTAATTATGAAATCCTTTGCAAGTTTTCCGGGTTTTTATATTCCTTTATCTTCTAAGTTCTCTGGCTTATGTGTTTTAACTGTCCTTAGTGTTTGAAATGGCTCAATAGTATTATGAATCGTCATGCCAAGTTACTGGGTAAAACCAATCAGTTCAAACTCGGAAACATGGATCATACTAAGGGCATTTTTACTAACTAGCTCCAGTGACCCAACACACAAACAATCAGATAATGCTTAGAGAACAGTAAGGAATTTTTTGAATGAAACTTGGGCACGCAGGCACAGTCCGAGTTTCCTTTAGCCTTTGGCAGGCTGAAAATCATTCAGTTTTTAAACGCCGAGCACGCATGCACAATTCGGGTTAACATTGAGTATTTTGTAAGATCATTGGGAAATAGATAAGGTGGAATCATGTTTTGAACTATAATAAACTTGTAAAAAACATGGATATAAGAATTCCGACAACTTTATTTCATGATCTCAAAGATGTTTACATAGAATTGAACTAAGTATAGAAGGGACGTAACTACTGGATACTTCAGGGCCTCTTTGTCTCTCCTAGCTCATCATCTATCTTTCTCTTTCTTTTGCGATTCGGCTTCTCGGGATCATCTTCCGTATCGCGAATGTCAACAAGATAATATGATCCATTCTTCATGGCTTTACTGATGACAAATGGTCCTTCCCATACTGGGGCCAGTTTGTGATTTCTTTGCTGCACCAATCTTAGCACTAGGTCACCTTCTTTAAAAGAACGATGCCTGATTTTCCGACTATGATAACGTCGTAAACCTTGCTGATAGATGGCAGATCTTTGAAGAACAAGTTCTCGTTCCTCTTCTAAGAGATCGACGGCATCCTGTCGTGCTTTTTGGGCATCCGAGTCATCGAAATCTTGCACTCTTGGGCTATCATGGATCATGTCCGTTGGAAGGATTGCCTCCGCACCATAAACTAGGAAAAACGGGGTTTGCCTTGTTGACCTGTTCGGTGTTGTTCGAATACTCCAAAGCACGGAAGGTAGCTCTTCTACCCATGCTCCAGCTGCTCTATGAAGAGGAGATTCTAGTCTTGGACGTATTCCTTGCAGGATTGAGCTATTCATTCTTTCAACCTGTCCGTTGGATTGCGGGTGTGCCACAGATGCGAGATCTAGGCGAATTCCCGTTTGTCGGCAATATTTTGCCAACTCTCCAATGGAAACGTTTGTCCCATTGTCGGTTATTATGCTGTGTGGAACGCCGTATCTCATGACTATGTCAATGATGAAATTTCTGGCAGTTACACCGTGAAGTTTTTTGATAGGTTTAGCCTCCACCCACTTGGTATATTTGTCCACAACTACAAGTAGATGTGTAAGTCCGCCTCGTGCAGTTTTGAATGGTCCCATCATATCTAGCCCCCAGACCGCAAAGGGCCATGTAATGGGGATAGTTTTGAGTGCTTGGGCTGGCATATTAGTCTGCTTGGCGTAATACTGACATCCTTCACATGTGTTTACTATGTACTCAGCATCTGTCTTGGTTGTTAGCCAGAAAAACCCGGCACGGAATTCTTTTTTAACTATGCTTTTTGATTGAGCATGATGTCCTCAATATCCGTCATGGATTTCTTGCAGGATTTCTCGTCCTTCTTCTGGTGAAATACATCGCAGAAAAATTATGGAAGTACTGCGTTTATACAGGCAATTGTTAATTACCGTGTATCCTTTTTATCGACGCTGGATTTGTCTTTGCAAGACTTCATCTGCTCCTTCCGGGTACTTCTGATTAACTAATAAGTTTATATATGGGATTGTCGAATCCGAGTTAACGAGCATGACTTCAATTGACTCGGAAGCCAGAGGATAATCAACATCTCCACCTTTTATCGATGGTTCGTACAAATGTTGGACGAAAATACCTGGTGGTAGGATTTTTACCCTCTCTGATCCCATGCGGGCTAACGCATCCGCGTTCCAATTCTCCTCCTGTTTAACATGGAGTACTTCGAATCCGAAGAAATAAATGGAGAACTCGTCCACCGTTCTCCGATATTCGGCCATTATAGGGCTTTTTGCGTCCCAAGTTTGGTTGAGCTGATGATGTACCAAATCTGAATCGCCATAGCACAAAATGCGCTTGACCCCTATTTCTTTTGCAATATGCAAGCCATGAAGCAAAGCTTCGTATTCTGCCACGTTGTTGCTGGCGTTGAAGTGTATTTGTAATACATACTCCATTGTGTCTCCTTTAGGGGATTTTAAAACTACACCAGCTCCAGCGCCCTCCTTCATCTTGGATCCATCAAAATGCATGATCCAGTACTCGGACTCCGGCATTGGTGTTTTCTCCATTGCTTCCGTCCAGTCGGCGACAAAATCTGCCAAAACCTGGGGTTTTATTGCCGTCCTAGGCTGATACTTAACGTCGAAGGCTGCTAACTCGATGCCCCATTTGGCTACTCGGCCAGTCGCCTCCGCATTGTTTATTATATCCCCTAGTGGCGCTTTACATACCACCGTTATGGAATGTCCTTGGAAGTAATGGCGAAGTTTTCTGGATGCGAAAAAAACGCCATACGCCAGTTTTTGGTAGTGTGGATACCTTTGTTTGGACTCGGAGAAAACTTCGCTTATATAATATACCGGATGCTGGTCTGGTATGCTCTGTTCGTCTTTCTTCCATTCCACAACAATTACTACACTCATAACCCGGTGTGTAGCCGTAAGGTACAATAACATAGGTTCTTCGTCTTTTGGCGATGCCAAAATCGGAGCTTTCATCAAAGTTTCCTTTAGCTGGGTTAACGCTGCATCTGCCTCTTCTGTCCACTCGAATTTGTCGGATTTTTTCAGCAACTTGTAGAGTGGTAAGGCTTTATCCCCCAGCCGACTAATAAATCTGCTGACGGCTGCCGCGGAACCTGTCAATCTTTGGACATCTTTTACACACGTAGGCTTGGAGATGTTTAAGATTGCTTTGATCTTTTCTGGGTTAACTTCTATTCCTCTATGAGAAACGATGAAACCCAGAATTTTCCTGAGGGAACCCCGAATACGCACTTTAATGGATTTAACTTCATCTTGTAAGTGCGCAAGTTTTCGAAGGTTTCTCGTAAATCCTCAAGGAGTGTATTTCTTTCCTTGGTTACGACAGCAATGTCATCCACGTAAACATGGACATTTTTTCCAATCTGACTATGCAAACAACGTTGCATGCAACGCTGGTAGGTGGCACCTGCGTTCTTCAGGCCAAATGGCATGGTTATGTAATAGTACGTCCCATAGGGGGTTATAAAAGAAGTCTTAATTTGATCTTCCTTTTTCATGCGTATTTGATGGTACTGGGAATATGCATCAAAAAAGCATAAGAGCTCAGAGCCTGCAGGTGCATCTATTATTTAATCGATTCGCGGTAACGCAAACCTATCTTTTGGACACAGTTTGTTTATACCGGTGTAATCTATACACATTCTAAGGGCAGTGGTATCTTTCTTCGGTACTAACACCGGATTTGCGGACCAATCAGTGTGTATAACTTCCTCGATAAAGTCTGTTGCTAAAAGCCGGATAATTTCCTCGCCGATAGCCTTCCGTCTTCTTCCGTCAAATCGACGGAGACCTTGTTTGACGGGTTGGGAGCCTAGAATCACCTTAAGTTGATGCTCAGCAAGTTCCCTGGGTACGCCTGACATGTCAGCTGGACACCAGGCAAAAATATCCCAGTTCTCACGGAGGAACTTGATGAGCTCGCTTTCCTATTTGTCGGTCATCCCAGTTCCCACTACGACAAATTTTGTCGGATCTTTGGGATCTAGGATTACCTGTCTTGTGTTCTCGGAGGCCTTGAAGCTATCTGCTGGCTTCCGGGTTTCTTTTCCTGCCGGCATTTCTGTCGGCGATACCTCTTTGGCCAGCTCCTTCAATTCTTCATTTGCTATGATTTTTTCGGCGCAAAGGGCGTTTTCTTTTTCCAGCTTGTTTGCCAACTTGAAGTCTCCTGATATGGTGATTACTCCTCCTTTTGGCCCTGACATCTTCAGCTTGTTATAGATATAACATGATCTTGCCATAAATTTGGCGAAAGCTGGACGTCCGAGTATCGCGTGATACACGCTTTCGAACGGCACCACTTCGAAGGATACTTTTTCCTGACGGAAGTGATCTTTTTCTCCGAAAGTGATATCTAGGGAAATTTCTCCTAGGGATCTTGCTTGCCTGCCAGGAACAATGCCGTGAAAACGTATGTTGCTATCGTTGAGATGGGTCTCGGAGATTTTCAGGTGCCTTAGTGTGTCCAGGTACATTATATTAATGTTGGATCCTCCATCCATCAGCACTCTTCTTAGCCTAGTGTTCTGGACAATAGGGCTTACAACAAGGGCTTGCGTGCCGGGTTCAGGGATATTCCCGGGATGATCAGACTGATCCCAGGTAATTGGTGTATTTGAATACTTCAAGAATTTCGGGGTTGCCGGAACAACCGCGTTTATTTCTCGAAGCGTTCTTTTTGCCACCTTTGCTGATGGAGTTGCCAGGAAAGTTAGGGCACACTCTCCATCAACTCTCGGAAACTTGGGTTCGCCTTTTCGCTGCTGTTCCTGGATTTCTTCGTCGGTATCCGATTCACTGTCTTCTTTCTCAGCTTCTGACTTTTGCTTGGAAAATTTCCTTTTGGAATTCTTTCCCTTGTTTCCGGATCCTGCACTGCCTTTCATGTGTTTGTTCAGCCGGCATTGTGCGTTCGTATGGGTGGGTTTCCCAAATTGCGAATGGTGGACGCAGGGTTCCGACTTAATCTTTTCCCATTCTTCTTTGGTGTAATTGATTGGTTCCGAACTGCGTCCTTTCCATCTATTCCCTTTTTCACTTCCAAAGGCTATGTTAACTTCTTTGGGCTTTTGTGTTGCGTCTGGAGCTCCTTTTTTCTCAGGGCGAGGATTCTTTTTTGTCCTGTATCAGTGTGTCGATACTGCCTCCTCTAGCTTTGATGTCGTCTTCGGCTGCAGCATGTTCATTGGCAGTTGTAAGCATAGATCCGAGATCTTTGTGTTGTTTGGAACCAACCATGAACGGTACAAGTCCGGGTTTGAGGCCATTGACGAAAGCATGCATTGCTTGAATGTCAGTTACTCCAGAGCAGCTATTCTTCATTGCAGTCCATCTTGAGATAAAATCCACGTATGGTTCGTCTTCAAATTGGGTGCAACGGTTTAGCTGGTTGATGCTATTCGGGCGTTTGTAGGTTCCCCGGAAATGCTGAGTGAATACTCGAGCCATATCATCCCAGCTGTCGACAGTTCTGGAAGGTAATCCGTTAATCCAATCTCTGGCTCCATCCAGTAACATTAGGGGAAGAAACTTTACAGCTTCCAGGTCTGTCCCATTGTTAATCTGGACGACTGTATAGTAGTCTGAGAGCCAGGTATCCGGGTTTGTACTACCGGTGTATTTTTGGTACGTTGGACCAACTTTGGCAAAGCCAGAATGCAGGGTTATCTTTCGGATCCTATCTGTGAAGCACTTATGTCCAAAGTATAAGTCGTCTCTTTCCGCCCTATCCATGTGTGCGGAGTACCTGCCGGCTCAATGGATAGAAGGGGATCTACTCCTTTCTTTTCCATTGTTGCGCGGACGCGCTTTTCCGGGATCGTCTCTATTTCTTCTGATATCACGTCCCTTTGGATGAGGTGGAGTTCTACTCCTGTATCTTTCCTTGTCCTTGGGGGGTGTCCGAGATCTCTCACGCCTGTGAGGTATACCCTATCTTCCGGCTTTTTTAGCTGGGTTTCTCGAAGGTGGCATTGCTTTGCCGTCATTCCGGTATTTTTCTTCCCGATAGTGGGTGTTAAGTCCACCTTTTGGGAGATGGGATCCGGTTCTAGACGCTTCATCCCTGTTATCCGGTGCTATTTTGCATAGGGCGGAGTTGTCATGCAGCCTCCCTGATCGCTCTTGCCCCCGGTGTTGTTGCTGCAATGCCTTTCCGAGGAAAGCATACACCCCTTGAAGTTTTTCACCGTTTGAGTACATATCGTTGTTGAGGATGGCGAACGCTGCTTCCGCGTTTTCTGCTGCGGTTTTGTATATTGGTTCGCCTCTGGCATCTTTGCCGTTTACCTGCTTTTGCCAAGATGGGTTGTGAAACCTTTCTTTTGGCGGCAGTACTTCCGGTCTTACGATTCCGGGTAACCTTGTAGGTTTAATGGCAGATCTATTCTTTTTCTCGTACTCCTCGATTTCTTCCTTCATGACCTTGATGTCATCCTGGGTTTTTTGGAGGTGTTCACGAGATCTGAATAGATGTTGTTGTTGCCTTTGGAGAGCTTGTCTCCTGGCTTCTAGCACTTCAGCGGGTTCATGCAATCCCACTGGTGTTTGTAGTAACTCATGTTCTTCTTGTTCTGTCATTGGCGGAACAAGGATTTCTTTTGTTTTCTTCTCCGCAAGTTTTGTTCCGCTTGCATCTCCTACTTCCGGGATTTCATCAGCTGGATCAGCCAATTTCTTCTTCCGGAGTTTGTATTGGAGTTTTTTAGCGGCCGTGTGCTTTTTCTTGGAAGAGGGAGGCTTTTTAGCAGGTTCATCCTCTGTCAATTCTTTGACATTGGGAAATATTGGAGAAGTTTCTCCGTCTTCTCTCTCTTCCCCTGGCGGAGGAGTTCTAGGGCTTTCCTGACTGCCGGCGTCCGTGTTTTCAGCCGGTTTCGCCATTAGTACTTCATGGAATCCCTCCTGAAAAGATTTAACTTCTCTTTCGAAGGCGTCCACGTCTTCGTCTTCGGAATCAAAGTCATCTGATCCGGTTTCTGACTCTAATCTCGCCTCAATGGTGGCTAGCACAGAGTCAGCTTCCGAGTTCATCGCTGGATTGGCGGATGTCGGATCTTCCACCTCTGTAGTGGGTTTGCTGTTTTCTGCCTCTTGCACGGGATTACTTTCATCCGTGTTTTCGGCGACCTCGGATTGCACCATACCGATAAAGTGTGAATCACTTTTTTGACGGCGATCTGAGCAAAACCCGGTATCATAGTCGTCTTCGACTGGGTATAGGGCTTGTGGGAAAAATTTGCTTCCACCGCAAAACCCCATGGCCTCTGCAGTTAGTCCGATAAAGATATTTGTAGATCCAATCGGTAACACGCAGGCACTTACCAGGTGATTTTGCGCCGGTATGTAAGATCCATTGTCGAGGAAGCGTCCAACATCCTCGTCGAACTCCAGGCTTCCGACGGTTATGGAACTGCTGATTCCGCCAAGTATCCCAGATCGAAATTTAACGCCTGACGCCGTGAGCCCCACGGTGGGCGCCGGCTGTCGAGACATCGTAGTAGTTTTCATAGACGGGGGTGCCATGAGACTACGGGTAGAGACGTGGGATACGTGGTTGTGCGAAGGACAAAAACACAGGGTTTACCCAGGTTCGGCACGTCGCAATAATGCGGCGTTCCTACTCCTGCAATCTCACTAATCGGGGCTAAAGCCTGTGTTTACAAGTAAACCGTGAGGTTCTGTTTAGCTATTCGCAGAGGATCAACTTCCCGGCGAGTTAGCCTATAGCTTCTTGTCTATCTATCATATCTCCCGTCCGGCTTTATATAATAGTCGGGTTAGGGCATACAGAGTAGGAAACCTAGAAGACTACGGCAACTATTAACTTGGAAAGTAAGGAATCCGCCTTCTACTCCAAGCCAGATCACGTGGGCCGTGATCCGGGTTCTTCTAGAATACCCCTATTCGGGCCACTACCATTCGGGCCATCCGGGCAATCCGGCACTTTAGACTACCATCAGATATACCCCTATTTGGTATATATCCGACAACCTAGTCGGTGCTGCCCGCAGCTGGCTCGAAGTAAGGCCGAAGGCATGCTACGGGTCTTGGGATAACCTAAACCTCGATTTCTGCAAAAATTTCCAAGCAACATACAAAGGACCTGCGACCATCGAGGAGCTACGGGCTTGCAAGCAGAAAAGTGGCGAGTCTACTCGCGAATATATTCAGCGATGGACCACACTAAGGAATTCGGCAGGGAATATATCAGAAGAAGTCGCGGTTGAAGCATTCGCCAAAGGAGTACGGCGAACTTCTTCCAGGGAAGAACTGGGGCGACTAGCACCCAAAACCATGGGAGAATTGATGGCCATAGCCGATAGATGGGAAAACGGCGAAGATGTAGTGCGCAACGAGAAAGATTCATGCCCAGCACGCGATGACGACCGCCATGGTCGAAAGAAAAGAAGAAAGAACTACGACCATAATGATCGAGAAGAATTCGTGGCAGCGGAGTTCACCAAAAATCGCGACAGCGGATATCGTGGAAAACGCGATTGGAAACCAAAGCAAAAATACAAAACCCCCGAGGAGGGCCTCGATGGTTACTGCACGCTACATCTATTTACAGATAAGCGCACGGGCAAAATTAAGGCAACACACCTTCTCAAGGATTGCCGAAAGTTCATTGATATCCACGAGGCCCTCTTGAAGAAAAACAGAGCATCAATTAGTCAGGGTTACCCGCAGCTTCCCGGAGGAGGAACTCAAGGATTTCAACAACCACAAGCCCTGCCCCCAGCAGGAAACCAAAACGCAATGCTAGCTGCGCTGCCAGCACCACCCGCCCCAAATCAAGGAGCCAACGGGTACCCGAACCCAGCAGGACTCTTAGGCATGATACAAAAGGTATGTCCATCACGCAGAGCTCAGAAGATAAACACGCGACAGCTATGCATGGTTGTGCAAACTCCACCTACAAGAACTGAGTATCTGAAGATGGCGGAACAACCGATAACTTTTACCAAGGAAGACCACCCTCCGCGAGTCTATCGACCAGGACACGCCGCACTTGTCATACAAGCACAAATTGGCAATTACGAGCTGGCTCGCGTGTTCATAGACGGAGGCAGCAGCATCAACATCATCTACGCAGACACGCTCCGTCGTATGAACAAGAATTTGGATGGACTCGCGGAATCAGAGACATCCTTCCACGGGATAGTTCCATGAAGAGCAGTCCGTCCACTCGGAACAATCAACCTGGAGGTGGTGCTAGGCAACCGAAGTAATTACAGGCGAGAATTTCTTGATTTCGAAGTCGTCGATTGGCCCTCACAGTACCACGCCATTCTTGGTCGAACGGCGTTCGCCAGATTCATGGGAGTACCGCACTACGCATACTTGAAGCTCAAGTTACCTGGAGAATATGGCACAATCACCATCGACGGCGATTTTCAAAAGTCCAATAAATGCGACATCGAATTCAATGAGATCGCTCAATCTTTCAGGATGCAGGAAGAACTAGAAGAGATAGCAAAAACCACGGATCACTTTGTGATGCCTCACACCAAGAAGAACGCTCCAGAGCTCGAATTCAACACAAATACCGGTACCCGCAAGCATCAAGTACACCCGACGGATTCTACGAAGACGGCGATGGTGTCCACCACCCTCTCGCCAGCATAGGAAGGCGCGCTCGTCGAGCTCCTCCATGAGTACTGGGAAATTTTTGCCTGGCAGCCTTCAGATATGCCAGGGATACCTAGGGAGTTCGCCGAGCACACACTCGAAGTCTTCAAAGACGCTAAGCCTATCAAGCAGACTACCCGAAGGTTCTCAGAGCCCAAACAAAAAGCACTCGGAGAAGAAGTGAACAGACTACTCGCAGCAAAATTTATTCGCGAGATAAAAATTTCCACCTGTTTAGCAAACCCGGTGCTGGTCCCGAAGAAAAATACCAACATCCTTCGCGTGTGCGTCGACTACACGTCGTTGAATAAACACTGCCCCAAGGATAACTTTCCCCTGCCACGAATCGATCAGATCGTGGACTCTACAGCAGGTTGCCAACGCCTCTCTTTCTTGGACGCCTACTCGGGCTATAATCAGATCAGAATGAAGAAGGAAGACGAGGAGAAGACGGTGTTTATAACCCCCCACGGTGTTTACTGCTACATGACAATGCCCTTCGGGCTGAAAAATGCAGGCGCAACATATCAGCGCTGCATGCAAAAATGCCTCGCCAAGCTCATTGGCAAGAACATGCAAGTGTACGTTGACGACATCGTCATCAAGACTCGAGTGGAAGATACGCTTCTCGACGATATTAGAGAAACATTCGACGCGTTGAACGCATACCGAATCAAGCTCAACCCGTCCAAGTGCGTCTTTGGCGTCCCTGTAGGACAACTTCTCGGGTACCTGGTCTCCGCTCGAGGGATTGAAGTTAACCCGGAGAAAATCCAAGCAATCCTGACAATGAAGGAGCCAACCAATCTCTGTGGTGTGCAGCAGCTCGCGGGACGACTAGCCGCCTTAAGCAGATTCATTGCGAGACTAGGCGAGCAAGCATTACCTTTCTACAAGTTACTGAAGAAAACGGATAAGTTTGAGTGGACACCCGAAGCATAGAAAGCATTCGCAGACCTCAAGCGAGCGTTGCAGAGCAGGCGCGTCCTGGCAACGCCACAAGAACGGGAGCCACAGTTCCTCTACCTAGCCGCGACAAATCAGGTCATTAGCACAACAATCGTGGTCGAACAGCCGGAAGACGGCAAGGCGTTTGATATCCAAAGGCCAATATATTACATCAGCGAATTGCTTTCGCCCTGCAAACAGAGATATCCCCATTACCAGAAGCTCGCGTACGGTGTGGTGCTCACAGCCCGAAAGCTCAAACATTACTTCCAGGAACACACCGTCACGGTGGTAAACGACGCATCGCTGGGTACTATCATGAATAACCCAATGGCATCTGGAAGAATTGCAAAGTGGAGTATAGAGCTCGGCTCCTGGGACATCGTATATGCGGGTCTCAAGTCTATCAAATCGCAAGTGCTCGTGGAGTTCCAAAGCGAGTGGACAGAACTACAAACACCAGTCCCTCCAGAGTATACAAGCAATTGGATAATGTATTTCGATGGATCAAAGAGAAACGAAGAATCCGGAGCCGGGGTAGTCTTAATATCCCCGAGAGGTGACAAGTTACAATACGTCCTTCGATTGGACTTTCCACCCGACGACTCGGCGTCAAATAATGATGCGGAGGACGAAGGCCTCCTACACGGCATGAAGATGGCGATTGCCTCCGGAGCAACCCGACCGATGATCTATGGAGATTCAAACCTCATAGTGCAGCAGACAATGAAAGAGTGTGACGCCATTGCAGAAAACATGGTTGCCTATCGAGACATGTACAACCTACTCGAAGGAAGTTTCCAAGGGTGCGAACTAAAGCACATTGCGCGATCCAGCAACGAAGAAGCAGATAAACTGGCAAACATGGGTTCTACAAACACACCCATACCGCCCGGAATATACTTCGAAAGGATGATAAAACGATCAGTCAAAGTCAAAAAAGCAGCAGAAGCACCCGAGACATTGAAGACAGAAGTCAGCCCGCAAACTGCTATGATCGAGCTTACCAACAACATCTCAAGACAAGTTTTTCTGGTCGAGCCAGTCTGGACGCAGAAATATCTCGACTACTTGTCCAACAAACAGCTCCCAGCAGATATTCGCGAGGCTAGACAGATAGTACGACGTAGCAAAGCTTTTCGGGTACTCAATGGAGAACTGTACAAACATAGCATATCAGGAATATTACAAAGATGCATAGCGCCTGAGGATGGCAAAGAACTACTGCGGGATATCCACCAAGGAGATTGTGGACACCATGCTAGCTGGAAGGCAATCGTGGGTAAAGCTTTTCGCGCAGGGTTCTACTGGCTTACAGCAGCCAGGGACGCGAAGCACCTAGTCGACAGATGCAATGCATGTCAAAGATTCACGCCCAAGCCTTACGCCCCTGCCACTGAGCTTCACATGTTCCCAATCGCCTGGCCCTTCGTGCAATGGGGGCTAGACATGGTGGGATCTCTGAAAAAATCAACACCCGGAGGATACACGCACCTGCTAGTTGCAGTCGACAAATTTACAAAATGGATTGAGGCCATGCAAGTCACCTCAGCCAGCGCTCAATGTGCCGTCAAATTTCTTGACTCTATCGTGTGCATATTTGGAATACCACACAACATCATCACCGACAAAGGAAGCAATTTCACAGCAAATGAAACAGAGCAGTTCTGCGAGGAAAAGGGCATCACCCTCAGTTTCGCCTCTGTGGCTCACCCGCAAACCAATGGCCAAGTCGAGCGATCCAAAGGACTGGTCTCGGCTGGAATAAAGAAACGGTTACTAGATCGACTGCACCCAGCAGCAGGACATTGGGCAGAGGAGCTACCCTCCGTGCTATGGAGCCTACGCACGACCCCAAATCGATCAACAAACTACACACCATTTTTCATGGTATACGGAGCTGAAGCAGTCCTTCCCGAAGACGTCAAGTTCAGCGCCCCACGAGTCGTCGCTTACAGCGAAGAAACCTCTAACAGGGCGCTCGCGGAAGACGTGGATGCAATCGACGAGATACGCGACATTGCACTCGCAAGATCCGCAGTATATCAACAGTCGCTACGCAACTACCACAGCTGATGTATACGCCACAGAGCATTCGTGGCAGGAGATTTGGTACTACGACTCAAACAGAATGAAGGACACAAGCTCGAGCCACCGTGGGAAGGACCCTTCATAATACACGAAGTTATCCCTGGTGGCGCTTATCGACTGAAGAACCCCGAGTCCGGTGGCATCTACTCCAATCCATGGAATGTTGCGCACCTCCGCAAATTTTATCCTTAGATTATTATACTCGCCAAAATAAGGCTATACTAGCCATGCTGTAGCTCGAAGACAATACATGATTTGTCAGTCATATTAATAAATTACATGGTTTCTTAACCATAGTTTCTCACGCCATTGATCTTTACACGCTAAATAACAGGTATACACCCTAAACACACGAGGGCTACGCCTAACATAGCATTATTTACAAAGGCAAGACTACAAACAAGGTCGACACCTTTTAAAGTTTCAAGACAACTATACAAAGTAACAGGATACATAGATCCTATATTTACGTACGGCGGCGAGCGTTTTCCTCGGCTAAAACCCGATCCACTTCTTCCGAGGTCAATCGAATAATTTCCTCTGCTGCAGGCCGAACAGCTCTATAATGAGGGGTCATGTCGACTCGACCATCAGGGAGCATGGCTACAGAGTTGAAATTCACCTCAGGATGCCACAATCGGACGAAGGAAAGCGCTACTACGGACTCGCAGATCATTTGGTTGCAGACGCACTCGCGAATTTCTCCTTCTCGCCCGAAAGTTCTGAGGAGATGGCTCAAATCTTCGGGACCCCTTTCCAACGGATAGAAAGCAGAGTTCACAGCAATCAAAGTCTCGTGGCAGGAACTCACGAGCATCTTCGCCTGGATTACTCGGTATTTCAAAGTAGCTAGAACAAAGCGTCGACCACGATCGGACCAAAAGTTACTTGCATGGGGTTTTGAACTGCCAGCTTCATGAAGAATATGGTTCTCCACCCAATGTTTTTCACACCGATCGTCAGGCTGAACAACTGCGAAGAAAGCTACAGAGTCAAAGAAACAAAGAAGACACGGAAAGCTAGGGGGCTGAGATACTTACAAAGCAAATCCTTGGCAACGGCCGCCAATTCATCCATCACAAACTGCTCACGTTCAACCGCAAATTTCTGTTTGGACTTGGCTACGTCAGCCACCCCACGCAAAACTTTTAGTTTGCGTTCACCATCCGCAACACGGTCATGGAGGCCAGCAAAGGTGCTAACAGCAGCAACGAGCGGATCCAATCGTACAGCTGATCCACTCGAAGACTCCGCGGCAGCACCAATTTCCTGGAAGAAAACACAAAGGTTAAAGAAAGAGTTTCAGAATATCCCCACTCGAGAAAGTAAAACCACCTATTTAAACAGGTGCTCGGGGGCTACTCCCATCCGGAGAACTTCACGACAATCAATTGAAGGGAATCACAAAGCTCGAATATCAAAAGGGACATTCTGATTAAAGGAAAAAGTACGGGAATACATCCCAAAGGTTCATTACATCAGGAAGAACAAGTTAAAATAAATCCTATCCTATGGAATCGCGGAAGTGCTGCCACTCGCAGCAGGTTGCCCCTTGCAACTGGCGCTAGCAATCAAGGCGGCCAACTTCCGAGACAGGGCTTCAGCTAGATCGCCAAAAGGACGAAGCGCTACCTTTCTGCCCGTGGAAGGATTGACGGGGAGACTCGAATAGGCTTCATCCAAGCCTTCAACTCCACGCGCCAACGCGAACTGAATGGCGGTCTTCGCTCTGCACTCTGACTGGGCAACTGAGTAGGCCTGAAGGATGTCGTCCTCCAGAAAAACCTACAGAAGACCCCAGAGTAGGCGAAACTGCCACGTTCACCAGAAGGCGCTCATGGAAGCTCCTCAGCACTTGGGTGGCATCGCCGACGAGGGAACCGATCCCATCCGCATGCCTCCGAAGCTGGGCGAGGGAATCCGTCACCGCATCCACTCGAGTGACCCCAGGCAGCTCTAGCGCGACGCCAAGGATATCTACAAGAAGCACTATTAGTTTCAAAGGCGGTCCAAGCTAACCATGGAATGACAAAGGCAAGTAATACTTACTCGCAAAGTTCTGAGCTAAAGGACGGAGGAAGTCGACGAGACCGTTGTCCTGTTTAGTGCCAGCTTCCTCCAATTTCTTCAAGGCGTCCTCAGCACCCGTGAGCTTCCCCTCGTAGTCAGTCGACTGCTTGCGAAGGGACTCAAGTTCCTGTCAAGCAGACTCCAACTCAACCTCGAAGTTGTTCACCCGAGTGATAGGGTCGGCCTTCTCAGCCTTCAGAACTTCGGCTTGAGCTGCACAAACAATGAATCTCATAGACGAAGGAATTCACACGACTGGAAAAGATAAAGAGAAAGCAGGTCAAGTTACCTCGGAGGAGTTGACCTTCCGAGTCGAGTCGGTCTTGATCTGCCCGAAGGGTCACGCACTCCGTCTCAGCCGAGATCACGCGGCGGCCAACAGCCACGAGGGAGTCAAGGAGAGCCTGCAAGACAAGGAAGAAAGAAAATAAAAAAAGATAGAAAAGTTTGAGCCTATTCATGACTGCACACACTCGTGTATAGCCTCGGGGGCTACTCCCATCGGGAGCATTGCCGTGCACCCGATAAATTGAAGAGAAGAAAAAGGCTTAAGTTCTTGAGCCTGTAGCCAATCGCACACCATTAACTACAGCCTCGGGGGCTACTCCCATCGGGAGCACTGTCGTGCACCCGATAAAATGAACGAAGTACAGAATGCAAAGGAAGATAACAAGGTTTACCTGGCCTTGAGCGAGGCAGAGAGGATCAGCCGAGCTGCCCGAAACTTCTTTCGAGGTCGAGCCCCTAACCGCAAAGCTAGGGAGCTGATAGTCCGTGGCCGCAGCTGTGGGGATTGGACTCGGTGAGTTCTGAACGGTGCCTGCTGTTGGAGTCCCACACGCAGCAGCAACTTCTTTCCTTTTTTCGAGAGGAAGTGAAGAAGCAAACCGGCCAGGGTTGATGGATTGGAGGCTGTCATGAAGGAAAACGACAAGTGTCAGAAGAAACGAAAGAGAAACGTTCGACTAGAACAAAGAGGCGAAAACATACTCGTCATCATCCTCATCGTCCAGCATATCCGCGTTCCAAGCGGTTTGGATTGTCGGATGGGGAGCGAGAGGAGCGCGCACACTCAGCGGGGTCGCGTGGAGAGGCTCCTTATCGGACGCTCCGCCAAGGGAGTTGTCCTTAGAAGTAGCCTCGTCCCCCTCCGTACGGCGGCATTTGCGGTGCTGGAGGTCACTACCCGATTCTTCCACGTCATCCGAGGAGTCATGCTCAGAACTCGATTCGGCTTCAGCAACGCTGGTGTCTGCAGGGACATCCAGGTTGCTTGCCAACAAGTCCGAGACTTCTTCACCAGAAAGTGGCGGGTAGGAGGTGGCCACTGCTAAACTCTACAAGAAGAAAAAGAAGAAGAAATTCAATCGACAAACCTTGAAGCTAGAAAAGGAACTGAGACAAGAGAGAATCTAAACTTACTTCGGGTGGAGGAGGTTTCGAAGCCTCGAAAGCTGCGACTGAGCAGTCAGGGAAGGTCTCGCCCACTTTCAAGCTGGTGATAGCCGCGATTTTCTTCTCGAATTCAACATTCGAAAGTTCTTCGCGGCTCACGCGACTGGGGTCTTCAACACCCTGGTACTCCCACATTGTGGAGGGCCTCTCCTGCAGGGGTTGGATCCTGCGCTTGAGGAACACGCTCGCCAGGTGCAAGCCGTTCAGCACAACTCCTGCGGTTTGGTCACGAAGGGCAGCCACCTTGGTGAGTAGCGGGGCGACCACTCGACCTTCTTCAGCTGAAAGCTTGTGCGCCCAGGACTTCCGCCTCTTCAGGACAGCGAACGGGTGGAACTCATGGACTCCACTCGCGCTGTTATCGACGACGTAAAACCACTTCTTCCTCCATCCTTGCGCGGAGTCCACGAAGAGCATCGCGAAGTAGCAGATGTCCGATTTGGTCTGGATTCCAAAGCCACCGGTGCGTAGCGGCTCTCCAGACTCAGTCTCTACCCGCGATTTCTCGCGGAAGACACGCACCTTGAAGAGGGCCTTCCAAAGGCCCCAATGAGGGCGTATGCCCAAGAAGCACTTGCAAAAAACGATGAAGCACGAGATGTGCTGCACCGCATTTGGAGGCAGGTCGTGGAGCTGTATGCCATAGACATACAGCAATGCCACAAGAAAGGGATGGAGGGGGAAGGAGAGCCCGCGCGAAACGTGATCCGCGAAGATCACGCGTTCGTTCGCGCGAGGATTTGGTACCTCTTCCTTCTTTCCGAGGCGAACGCGCTTCTCGGTCTCCGGCGGCAGCAACCCCTCCCTCTTCATCTCCTTGATGCTTTTGTTCGTCGTGTTGGGTGAGCGCCAGTCGCCTGAGCGCGGTACAGGTGGCGCGGGAGCTTCCTCCGTCGCCCTCGAAGAAGAGGCAACGGTGCTGCGCTTCTTGCCTCCCGCCATGGATGCTGGTGCGAGTTTGCAGAGAGAGAGTTGGGCGCGAGGAAGACAAAGGCTGGAAGAAAATGACGGGAACTTTTCACCGTTTACCTAAGGGCCACATTTATACACAGGGCCGCCTAATCCTAGCCTTCCATCAAGCAATGTGGCGCCCATCGCGGCTGCCACGCGAGGAGGTGAAACGAAAGGGCGGCGGAAGTTGTTTCGTGCCACGATCCCAACAGTGGATCGTGCGCAATTACTGCGTGCAGTTTTGCGTAAAAACCGGGAACGACGTCTCATTTCCGGTCAAAAAGCTGACAAGGTGGGCCAGCGCCTCTGTTCTCGCTCCGTCACGTCCCATCGGGAGGATAAAGTGCGCCGTGATGTCATAGCGCACATCATCAAGCCCAGAATTCCTTCGGATAAAAGTCCCAAACACGAAAATACTTCGTATGGGCAAATCAAGATGCGAAAACTCATTCGCATGAAGCTCCAAACACGAAATAACTTCGTATGGACAAAACTGTGACGCGAAAATTCCCTCGCATAAAGGTCCCAGATACGAAATTTCTTTTCGAGTGGGCATGATAAAATTTCCAAACACGAAAACTCTTTCGTATGGAAGGAACATTACAAAGCACAAAGCACTTTGTGTGCAAAATCAAGGAAGAAGATTCACTCGAAATTTCTCCAGACAAAAACCTGCTAGTGTGTAGCTCCTACCACTCAATCATACGATGTACACACATCAATCTCCCGGGTCGTTCGGCCGACTAGGCAGACCCGGATGCCGTATTTCTTTCGAATACGAAGGTAAGACCCCAAAGATCTCTCTTGAGGGCCTGGAATCGCACTCAAGCTGCGTCCTCCGGTAAGTTCCGTGTCAACAACACGAAGAAAAATCCTAGCGGACGCGTCGGGTACCCCTTTAGGTTAAGTTCGACTCGGTAAGACCTCAACGGCCCAGTCGCAACGATCACCTCGCCGGATTCGAGTCGGAGGTCTCGAATTTGTGTAGGCCAGAACTATTTTTGCCCTAGATGCAATTAATTGGCCCTGAGCTTTTGGGGGAGCCAAGCAACTGAGCCGCATCCTTCTGCGAAAACAGCCAACAAGGCACATTTATCACTCGATGCTCGAGTACAGAGGCACATCGCGCACAGGGTATACACCCTCAAAACCTGGCGATGGAATAAACCAATCGAAGAAATCAAGAACGAACTCTGAGTGCTCACCCGACTGATTCTCAATCGGCTAAGCACTCGGGGGCTACTAACGAAGGGATGGATCCTAGGCCTATCGGGTATGCCTACCCGGTCTCAGGCCCACGGCCCAGGCTCTAAAGGAGGCATCGCGTACAGTTCTAGAAGGCCCAATTGAAGCCCACCCGCAATGGCTTGCGGATTAAGATAGGAAACTTGTAACCGACATAGGGTTAGAGTTCGAGTCCTACCCGGGTATGGTTTGAGACCTGGCCACCTATATAAGGCCAGGAGAACCACTGGGAGAGGACCAAGTGATACCGCACCATCAAGCCTTGAGCTAGAGATCATACTCTCGACTTGATCAATCCCCCATTTTAACCGATCTATACGTGAATACAGATCGACAGAGGCAGGAGTAAGGGTTTTACCTCTACGATGGCCCCGAACCTGGGTAAATCGTGTCCCCTGTCTAGCCGATGATTTTCACCAGCGCCTACACGTTCTCCTAATCGAAACCCTATGGGATCACCCGGGGGACTTGTTGAGATGCAGATTCGACATGAACTCCAAGTACTTAATAGGACAAGCTCTAGGGAACTTCAAGAACCCAAGAGTAACAAGCTTCTCAACCTTTCACTCGAACGAATCCTCGTGGAGAACTTACACCGATGCAACCTATGCAATGGTGAGACACAAGAAGTGCTCAAATCACTCAGTCTCAAATCCCACCAAAAAAACAAATTCTATGGGGGGAGAAGAGAGGAAGAACTAAGAAGCCCTCAACAAATGAGTCTCCAAGATCTAGATCCCAAAATCTTCCCCTCACTAAGAGGAGAGATGGTTTGATGGAAATGTAGATCTAGATCTCCTCCCTCTTTTCCCTTTAGTTGGAGGCAAGAATCATGGAGGAACATAGATAAAGCAACCTCCAAAAGGTCAACAATGGTGAGGAAAAACTTTCTTGAGAAGTGGGGAACCAATGGGGAACAAGACCCCTCAAATAAGTCCCCCCAAAATCTGCCCGTTGGGCAGTTCTGCGCGACCCATCCTGGCAGCCCGACCTAGCCGGCCTCACGGGCTGGCTTCTCTGCACGTCCTGGCCTAAGAGCCCAGCCTAGGTTGGCCTCTCTGTGCGTAGGCTGGCCACATAACAGAGTTGTTCGGCCTGGATGGCCTCACAGGCCAGCTTCTCTACGCGTCCCAGCCTACACTAAAATGCGATATCTTTTGCCTCCGGAAACATCATGGTCCATCATTGGAGGACAGAACCAAATGATGAAAGGTTTGACCTCTCTATAAAGGAACAACCGGTGAAACCTCCAATATCAAAAGCGCAATAAGTTTTTCATGCAAAATCCGTTTTTGATGAACTTGAGCTTGTATTGAAGAACTTGAAAAGCTCTAAAACCACACATGGATAAAACACAAATAAGAACCAAGAAAGAATATGCCAGGTATGCAAAGGTTTGAGCTCTCTCTGAATGATGCAATCAAGTTGCTAATATGAGAGTCCCTCTTGATAGTACAGTTATCTGTCCTATAATCCGGTCTCCCAACTAATGCTATGAGACTGGTAAAATATAAAACTTATAAATATCATACCTTCACCTAGAGCATTCCACTTGAACTAGATGATGAAGATCTTGACCTCCTCAAGATGGAACATCTGTCTTGATTTCGCTTTCCTCGGTGAAGACACATAGATTGCTCCTCCATACGCCACTATGGGATAGGATCTTTTAAGTTCATATCCACTTGGACATTATCTCAAAAAGGGTGGAAAGCTTCAAGCATGTGATCTCTTCAATACGCTCCCCTTGAAATTGCACTTCTCAACTTTTATGACGATCACCATTTGAAGTCATCCACCATGGGCTATATGAAATCTTTATTTTGATACAATCCCATGGAAAGGTACTTACTGTCACATAGATATACCATACACATATCATGGGTTAGTTCACAAAGCTAATTGCACAATTACTTAGCATACCATGAACCCATATGGTACATCTTCTAGATTTGTGAGTTGATCTACTTTAATCATCTCTTAGCATTTTGCCTTGATCAACCTTGTATCTTTTCTTATCTCTTAATTATAATGATGTCTTGAAGGTAAACATGAATGTTCACACAATATTCTTCTTCAAGACATACTTACAACATGCTCAACTCTCTCATGACCAAACAACATATATTCACATGAATATCACATTGGTCATCACTTGATCATCTTGAATCCAACACATGGACATCACGCATTACCCGTGGAAAAACTCTACAAATATAACTCAATTCAACCATTAGTCCATAGTGATTGTCATTAATTACCAAAACCGGACATGGGGGCACCATGCTCTTTCAACAACCCAACAGTTACCTTAGCCACGAACCATGCTATTACATGATATTGGAAAAAGACAGCCTAATTATCATCATCATTTTGAAAGTTGGGCGCCTTTTGAATATGAGTGGGCCTCCAAGTCTAGGCAGAACCTTAGTGGATCCAAGCCGAAGGAAGAGCAAAAGGCGAGGCCACACCCGACTTCGAATAGGAGGGGGTTTCCCTAGTTTCAGTAGTGAGGAGGATGTCCAATAAAAATAATATATTCTAGTATCTGACCAAAGGAAAGAATGAAAATAAATAGAGATAGAGGTATCTCTGGGCTCCCATATTCGTTTTCTGGGTCTTTCTCTAGAGTCCTATATTAGTTCTCTTGGTTCCCATATCCGTTCGCTGGCTCCCATATTCGTCTTCTAGGGTTTATTTGTATTCGTCCTCTCGAGATAATAGAATCAAATTGAGGAGAAAACATAAAAAGAAAGAGAATGGAAAGAATGATCCATCGATTGAAATCCCAATCGGTGTCTGGCCTGAGATGAGAATAATGAAAGTATAGTATGGGCACCTAGAGGGGGGTGAATAGGTGTTATGACCAATTTTAATTTTTCTTTCACAATTAGGCTTGACACAAAGGTAAATTCTCTCGATGACGCAACTATGGTTAATTTACCTATATGAAAAGAACAAGCTCAATAACAATACAAGCACAAGTAAAGGAGGAAGGGAACGAGGTAGCCGATATGAAGAACACGAAGACACGATGTATTCCCGAGTTCCTCCTTGTTAAGGGAGTACGCCTCGTTGGCGGGGTGTGATCTCTCCACGAAGGCCTACTCAACGCCACAAAGGCCTGACCCTATTCTCCGATGAACCCCACCACAAAGGCCTAGTCCACCTCCCACTATTGATCCCCTTTGAGGCGGGAATCGAATCCTTTACAAACAAGCTTGGGGCACACACCCACAACCAAATTGGGGGCTCCCAAAAATCTTGAATCACCAACAGTAGAAAGAATCCTAGGTTCTCCACAAGAGGAAACCCTAGGCAAAGATCCCTCAAGCAAATGAGAGGGGAAATGAAATCCGGTTGGTGAAGATGTAAATCTGGGGCTTCTCCTTCAATCCTCCAAGTTTCAACAAGTTTGGGCGGAGGAGATGGGAGATCTAGCTTGGTGGGTGAGCTCCATTAATGGGGACTTTAATTCTGTAGGAGCTATCCCTTGGGAAAGAAGGGGAGCATCTATTTATAGCTCCACCAAGAAACTAGCCGTTTTCTACGCTGTCGAAGTTCAATACGGAATAATTCCGGTACTTCCGAAGTAATTCTAGGCTCCCGGAATAATCCGGAGCAATCCGGATTGTAACAGAAAAAATCACGTTCAAGTCGGAATCGCTCTGGATTGGTCCGAATAATTCCGAATGGCAACAGAGGTTTTCGCGGTCATGTCGGAATCGTTCCAGAATGGTCCGGAATAATTCCGGATGGGTCCGGAATTATTCCGGGTTGTACTGAAAACTCCGTCTTCGAGCCAGAAAAACCTCCCCCGAACTTTTATCTTCTTTACCATTTCTTTGACACCGATTATGTGCTGATGTTGACTATAACCTTTTCAACAAATAGCACACACGGTTAGAAACTCATTTATGTTGTTAACAAACACACGAAACATAGAGATATCAAAAAATGCACTTTCAATCTCCCCCTTTTTGGTGTTTGATGACAACATAAAGATTCACGGGCATAAAACAAGGTGAACATAAAGAAATGGTCTCCAAAAAACAGAAGAATCTACCCCTCGATATGTGTCCCGTGAGGCACACATTTCATAGGCTTTGCTCCCCCTATGTTTTAGACACCAAGAAAACTAAGTAAGTTCACACCACATGCAAATATACATAACAATAATGTAAGCAATCATGATAGTAGCATAACCACGGGTAGGGTGACATAACCAAGTCACAAGGTTCCACACAGATAATAATAAAAAGTTTGCAAAGACGAAAAGAAACTAAAGAAGCCGGAGCACAAGCCTATAAGATCGAAACGAAAGGCAAATAATACGTGTGCTCCCACCCTTGAAAAGCCCGTGATATCCTAATAGGGTCTCCTTATCCCCCTTTGGCATCAAGACGCCAAAAAGGGAAAACGAGTCCAACTAGCGTCCCAACAGATCACTCGATGTCGTCATCTCCTCCGCGGTGCTCCTCTTCATCTTCTTCCTCTTCAGGCTCATGATCTCCACGGTTGCCAGCATCATCAAAATCATCCTCAGCAGATTCCTCTTCATCATCAACATCATCCGGAGGCACCCCAAAGTAGAAATCATCATCATGAATCTCGGGCATCTCAGTAGGAACATAGGTAGCAGCAGCGAGGTATGGAGAATCCTCGGGCACATGGATCCCAGCAGCTCGACGGTCAGCTTTCTGAATGCGGCGATTCTCCTTGGCCAGCTCCCTAGCCTCATGGGCAATCGGCCTAGTGTCACTGCACATACTAAACATTGCCTTGAAGAACTTGGCAATGCCACTAGAGGGCTGACGCTGAGAAGCACCACTCGAAGAAGCAGGAGGAGTAGCTTGAGACATCTTGGACTTGGCCTTGGTGTACTCAGGAATCTCAACACCACGAATGAGGGAAGGCACCATCTTCTTTCCCCTGACCACTGGAAATTCCTCCATGATCTCAACTCCCAACTTGGCATTGATGAACCTCTGAATCAGGGGGCCAAAAGCAGGATTCCTCTTCTCCATCACACCAATACATATCTCACGGTACAGGTAATCCATCACATCTATCCTCCTCTGATTATGGGGCTTAGTGAGCAGCATGAGGTTCACCATATAGGCCCTAATAGCTGAGTAGTCACCAGCCTTGACCACAATAGTGGCATGGAAGATCTTGGATAGAAGATTGTAGTAAGGGTACATGTTGGAGTTGAATGACCTAGTCTTGCCCTAAACATCAGGAGGATAGCAGAATTCCAAGATGGAGTTGTCATATTCTGAGTTTTCATGTACCTTGTAACCATGATGACCATAAGTGGTGTTCCATTTGTAACCAACAACATCAGCAAATTCACACAAGTTGTTAGTGATCTTCTCCTCCCTAGACATCCAAGTCATAGTGCGCACGACATCACCCATGCAGTGCAAGTGCAATAGAACTGAGCCACCAAGTCCGGACAATACTCACACTCAATCTCCAGAAGTGGTGCCACATTAAGCTTCACCAAGCAATCATGAACATGGCGGAGATCACCATTCTTGTGCCTATGATAGAACTCCATGTCAACCTGAACCTGCTCACAGACAAGAGGATCTTGTGTGGAATAGAAATCATCCCATGCCTTTTGCTGAAGGTTAGTCCAAAAATGTGGATCTTGACAAGTGGGCTCAGTAAAACAGTATGGGTTCCTCCTCTTAATAGCTTTCCACTGAGGCACGGAGAAATATTTCACATTCCCTTCGGGCAGCTTCTCAACCAGATCATCCTCACGATTCCCAGCATGACTACCGGAAGTGCGACCCCTTTGAGGGCGAGAACCCCTTCCAGCGGTGGACTTCCTCTTGGTGCCCACACGAGAACCGCCACCTGTGAATAGAGGAAATAGAGATAGCAGGAGATGAGTGCATATGCCAAACGGGAAACAAAAAGCTCCATAAAGTTTGATGTAGTCAAGTTTTCAAAATTTCTGGCAAGACCCGGACTTATTCCGGATGGGATTGGAATTATTCCGGGTGCCGGAATTATTCCGACATGGTCCGGAATTTTTCCGGGACCCTCGATTTGACTCGAGAATTCCCAAAAATTTGATTTCTTGGCTTACAAACTTCACCAAACTTAAGGAAAACCTTGGACGGATCCTAGATTTGAACTAATGTGCAGGGAATCATGGTAGAGGCATGTAAGGGATAGATCTAGATCTAGATTGGAAGTTGGTTAGACTAGATCTACGATGGCATGGAAACTAGGGTAAGGAGATTAGCCAAAGATGAATAAGTTGAGAGGAACTCGGAACTAGATCAAACCCTAGGTGGAAATTTCATCTAGAATGAAAACCAACCAACAAAATAGAAAAAGAAGAGAGGCCAATCAAAATACCTTCCATGGGGAATGTCCTTGTCCAAGGGGGGATCAAAAATCCTCCCTAAGGGCAACGGGGACGAACGCAGATCAGTTTTGGTGGCTAGGGCACGAGAGGGGGGGAAGTGGGAACAAACCCCCTCCCGTGCGTGCTTGGCATTTTATAGGCGGAAAAACTGTCAGGCCCGGAATGGCCCGGAATGAATCCGATCGGTCTGGAATTATTCCGGAAGTCCCAGAATTATTCCGACTGGGTCGGAATTCGAGCACTTCCGGATTAATTCCACCCTATTTCGGATTTGTTCCGAACTAGACCAGAAAATGGCAGTGGAAATGGCTAGGAATTGCGTGACTTAGTGTGGAGTAAGGCATATGCATGAAGATGAACATAGGGGAAGGAAAATGGACAAGGCAACACAAGAGGTTAGAAATTCCTAGGCTTACTCCTCGGGAAAGATACAAATAAGACGCAAATAGCAACGAGGAGTAGTATTTGGAAAAAATTAACAAATTAACAAGCAACCAACTCTTCAAACAAGAAGAGGTTGATGGCCTAAGCCACCATGTAAGAGTTCATGGTATGCAACCGCGAAGATATATCTTGGGGGCATTACCATTACTCAACATTGAAGCTCACAATTCACCATTAGAAAAAGAGAGATAACAATGATTTCTTTTCTTTGGGCATAATGGGGGGAGGGAGAACCCAATGTGTTAGGATAACACTCCCCCTATGTCCATGCCTACACCTAAACCCAAACACGTCTTATCTATAGGGTGTGTGCAAGATCCTCAAGTCAAACTCCTAGAATCAATTATGTTTAGTTCATTCCTCAAGAACATGAATCTTGCATCATCAAGTGGCTTCATGAAGATATCCGCGAGATTGTCCTTTGTGGGCACATATGCGAGAGCAATATCACCTCTTGCCACATGGTCACGAATGAAATGATGACGAATATCAATGTGCTTCGTTCTTGTGTGTTGCACGGGGTTGTAGGCGATCTTGATGGCACTTTCATTGTCACACATGAGAGGCACCTTATCCAAATGAACATCATATTCCCTGAGAGTTTTCCTCGTCCATAGCAATTGGGTGCAAGCACTTGCGGCAGACACGTACTCGGCTTCGGCGGTGGAGATAGATATGCAATTTTGCTTCTTGGAAGACCAACTCACCAAGGACCTACCAAGGAATTGGCAAGCACCGGAAGTGGACTTCCTATCATCTTGATCACCCGCCCAATCGGAATTTGTGTAGCCCTTGAGAGAGAATTGTGCCCCCTTTGGGTACCAAAAACCAAACATTGAGATATGAACCAAATACCAAAATATCCTATGGACCGCCACTAAATGGCTCTCCTTAGGAGCCGCTTGATACCTTGCACACACACCTACACTCAAAACGATCGGTCCTAGATGCACAATGGTAAATCAAAGAACCAATCATAGAATGATACAACTTTTGGTCCACATCTTTACCATCCGGGTTACGCTTGAGGTGGCACTTGACTTGCATAGGAGATGGCTTGATCTTTGCATTTTGGAAATTAAACCTCTTGATCATGTATTGGGTATACTTGGCTTGAGAAATGAAAGTCCCACGAGCCAATTTCTTGATCTCAAAGCCAAGAAAGAATTTAAGCTCTACCATCATACACATCTCAAACCTGTCAGTCATAAGCTTTGAGAACTCATTATTGAAAGCTTGGTTAGTTGAGCCAAAGATGATATCGTCCACATAGAGTTGGCATATGAAAATCTCTCCCTTTACTCTCTTTGTGAAGAGAGTGGGGTCTATCTTCCCAAATTCAAAACCACGGTCATCCAACAACTATCTAAGGTGCTCATACCATGCACGTGGTGCTTGTTTAAGTCCATAGAGTGCCTTATCGAGCTTGTAGACATGTTTAGAAAGTTGAGGTTCTCGAACCCCGGAGTTTGCTTAACATATACCTCCCCTTTGAGTGGACCATTCAATAAAGCACTTTTAACATCCATTTGTTGCAATTTTAAATTATGCGAAGATGCATAAGAAAGAAGGATACAGATGGACTCAAGGCGAGCCACATGAGCATAGGTTTCATCAAAGTCAATGCCTTCAACTTGAGTGTAACCTTGAGCTACCAACCTTGACTTGTTCCTTATAACAATGCCATGCTCATCATGCTTGTTCTTGAATATCCACTTAGTGCCAATAACATTGTGGCAATCTTTGGGCTTCTCAACTAATCTCCAAACTTTGTTGCGCTCAAAGTTATTGAGCTCATCATGCATAGCTTCAACCTAATCGGAGTCCCCAAGAGCTTCAAACAATTTCTTTGGTTCCACCATAGATATGTGAGCTTGATGCTCACTAAAATGTGCAAGACCTTGTTGTCTTGGGAATCAATTTTCTTCAAAGCTCTTCTTATCCTTCTAGCACGATGGGCTTCGATCTCCTCATTATTGCGAGGAGGGATCACTTGATCATCTTGATCATTTGGGTCCCCATCTTGACCAACTTGGCCTTGATCATCATCATTATCAACAACTTCTTCAACACTAGCTTCAACTTGAGGATAGGAGTATGAGGATGGTTGATCTTGGCCTTACCTTGACTAGCATGAATGATAGGAGTGTTTGCATCTTGCGTAGTAACTTGGTCAATAAGAGGAGAATCTTCAACATGTTCTTGGGTAGGTGCATCACTTGGCTCCTTGGCTTGTTCTTCTATTGTAGAGGAGGGCTCCACTTGGGTAGAGCATAGTCCTTCTCGAGTCGCCATAAGGTGTCCCTCAATGGGGCGGAAAAATCCCACACCCATCCTTCCTATGGCTTCTTGAGGCATTTCAACATCTACATTAGAAACATGAAATTGCGCCACTTGAGAGCCATCATTTTCCTCGAAAACCACACTACAAGATTCTATGACAATCTGTGAGGATTTGTCAAAGACTCTATAAGTGTGGGATTCGGCACCGTAACCAACAAATATACCCTCAATAGTTTTGGATTGAAATTTAGACAACTTAACACCCTTGATCAAATAGAAGCACTTACAACCGAATACACGGAAGTAGGAGACGTTGGGCTTGTTGCCGTTGAGGATCTCATATGGAGTCGTGTCCAAGCCCTTGCACATGTAGAGGCAGTTGGAGGAGTGGCATGCGGTGGATATGGCCTCGACCCATAAATACTGGGGAGAAGAATACTCCGCCAACATGGTCCTTGCCATATCCAAGAGAGTGTGATTCTTCCTTTTGGCAAAACCATTTTTTTGAGGAGTGTAAGTGGAGGAGTATTGATGACGAATGCCCTCTTCACTAAGGAATTCATTCAAAGTGTAGTTCTTGAACTCCTAACCATTATCACTCCTAATAGCCATGGTTTGCACATTGTGTTGATGTTGCACTTGGTTGGAGAAGTCGATGATGGTTTGTTGAGTCTCACTCTTGCACTTGAAGAAATAAACCCAAGTGTATCTTGAATAATCATCGAAAATCACCAAGCAATACTTCTTGCCACCAAGACTTGCCTTGGGCACGGCACCAAAGAGATCAACATGGAGAAGCTCCAAGATCATCTTTGATGAAATAATATTCTTGTCCTTGTGCGAGATATCATGCATCTTTCCTTCAACACACGACCTACAAATGCGATCTTTGGAAAAGGAAACATTTTCTTTTAGTCCGACAATAAGGCCACCTTTGTGAAGACTTTTCAAAGTTCTCATGTTGACATGGGATAGGCAGCGATGCCACAACCATCCCACATCCGCCTTTCCAAAAAGACACATTGATTAAGAGTTGGTAGACTTCGAAAAGTCCACCACAAACAACTCATTTTCAACATATCCCACGTATGCGACGTCAAGAGTCTTACTCCTCAAAAGGATTACAATATCTTCATCAAAAAAGACGGATAAACCCATCTTTCCAAGAGAGCAGACTGAAAGTAAATTGAAACCAAGGGATTCGACAAGATGACGTTCACGATATCGGGAGCAATCACAACCTTGACAAACCCCGATACCTTAGACAAGGACGAGTCTCCATAAGTGACGGTTGCTTGAATGTCATTTGAGCGCAATTCCTTCACAAGTTCTTTTCTTCCGGTCATATGACTAGTGCATCCACTATCAATTATCCATTTAGACCCATCGGAAGCATAGTCCTGCAAGAGATCATTGACTGGAGTTAGGACCCGAGGAGGGTCCCTTCATGTTAGCAACAAGGGTCTTTGGAATCCAAATGGTATAGTCAATGTAACCCTCAATAGGACCAACATATTTAGCTTGCACAACACCATAATAATCAACATATAAGAAATGGCGTGGATTGTTAGTTCCCGCGGAAATGCTACGAGTAGTGTTGTCCCTCATGACACCACTACTTGAAGCAACTTTGTTAGCTTGTGCGGGTGTGCTACGAGTAGTGTTATCCCTAATGACAACACTACCCGAGGCACCATTGTTGGCCTTCTTCTTGCTTTTCTTCTTCTTGTTATTCTTCTTGGCAACATAGCCAAGACCTTGCTTTCCCACTTGTGGCCTTGGAGCACTAAATTGTGGTCTAGCAACAACCACATGAGGGCTAGGGGGACCACTTGTGGGTTCGAGGTCACAACCTTCTCAACTTGAGGGCCTTTTCCCTTGAGCCTTGCTAGCTCATCCTTCAACCTAGCATTTTCCTCAATAATATTTGCATGATCACAAGAAGAAGTAGAGGTGCTAGGGTTGTTAAGTTGATTAAGTTGAGTTTGAAGTTGTTCATGCAACTCTTTGAGGGAAGAATGTTGACTTTCCAAAGCTTTGTGAGCCTTGGTTAGTTTTTCAAACTCCTCGGTTAGTTCACCATGACCAACACCAAACTCAACCTTATCATTTTTTGCCTTTTTATATTTAGAAATTGTGAGGTCACGTTCCTTAGTGATATTAGACACAAGTTCATTATGTGAGTCTTCAATAGATTCAAGTACCTCCTCAAGAGAAACTCTCCCATCATGTTCTTCTTCAAGATTCATAGAGAGGGATGCTATCTCATCCGCATCCCTTCTCTCAATCTCACCTTTCTTCTAAAGAGCTTCATGGGCCTCTCCCAATTGGCTCATGAGATGATAGAAGTACTTCTTGGTCTCCCCTTGTATGTTAGACATAAAACGTTCCAAGGAGAGAATTCCATCTTCTACTCTAAGACTAACATCATTTTTAGTTCACTTGGGGTCTTAGAGTTCGGAGAAGGTGATACCTCCGAGGCCTTAGCCATGAAGCACTTGGCATTTGGGTGAGGATTATTCTCATTGGGGGATTCAAATAGAGATGAATATGATGGAGTAGAAGCAATAGAAAGAGCGGCCACTTCACTTGTGGTTTGTTCTTCTTCATCACTACCGGAATCATATTCCTCTTGAGTCACTAGCACAAAATTTGTGGGAGATTTCTTGTTGAATGGTTTCTTCTTGAAGTGAGGTTTCTTGTAGTCAACCTTGGACTTTTCCTTGCGAATGAGCTTGCCACCATGGAGTTCTCTATTTTCATAGTGACACTCCTCAATGAAATGGTTCTTATCTTTACAATTGAAGCAAGACCTCACTCGTTGAGTCCCATCATTTCCATCGCGAGACTTGGTCTTCTCCTCAACATATAGCTTGGCCTTGGGAGGATTCCTCAAAAACTTTTGCACGGTGAGAGCAATGATATCCTTGAGCACGGGGTCATATTCTTGATCCTTCAATGGAGCCAACTCCTCATGGCCCTCTTCTTCATACTCAACATCTCTTGACACAACTTTGGCCTTCAAAGCAACTGATGCCCCTTTGTGCATTCCTATGGCCCTAGCACGGTTGTCAAGAGCATTCTTGGTTTGCACTTGATAGTAGCACATCTCTTGCATAACTTGGGTTGAGGTAAAAGAAGCAAAGTCATGTCTTCCTTGAATTATCTTCAAATCCGCGGGCTCAAATAGCATGAGGGAAATCATGTACTTCCTTTTGATCCAAGCATCATCAATGTACTTTGCCCCAACATTGGAGAATGCGGTGGCAAGTGTCTTGAGCCTTCGGTACATGTCTTCAGGGTTCTCTCCATCATGCATATAGAACCCTTCGGCCTCATTGCTCAAGGCATCATACATATTCCTTTGCATGCTCTCATTGCCCACAAACATGACGACAAGAGCGTCCCATGTTTCCTTGGCGGTGGAATATTGTTGAAGATGTGGCATGTGGTTAGGACCCACGGCTTGTTAAAGAATTTACAAGGCGGTGTAGTTGAGTTGACAATCTACGACTTCTCTTCTTGTTAAGTTCTTGGGGTCAGGAGGCTTGTATCCATCACGAGTGACCCTCCAAAGCTCTATACAAGAAGAGTTCAAGTGAGTCTCCATGTAATATTGCCATTCACGAAAAGAAAAGGCATAAATTTTAGGTGATCTCCTCTAGGAATTATATGAGGATGTGGGACGGGAGGATCGGGAGAATAACGTCCTTTGACGGAGTGATATTCTTCCTCTCCTTCTGTACCCTTCTCGGTGGAGTTTTCGGCGGAAGCATTTTTAGATGGATCACCATCATCCCCTTTCTTGGCGCCCTCCGGATTTGCGTCCGGAGGAGATGAGCCGATGACCTCCGGTCCTTTGGCTTTCAAGAGTTACATCAAGACTTGACGCAACTCATCGATTTTGGTCTCCATGGATGAGGTGAATGAATTTTTCAACTCATTGAGATCATTCATAGATACCGGCGCCTCAGAACCGGCGGTCTCCGCCTCATCGACCATACTTAAACTCTTAGGTGGTTAAGCCCGATAGAAGAGCTGAGGCTCTGATACCAATTGAAAGTATAGTATGGGCACCTAGAGGGGGGTGAATAGGTGCTACGACCAATTTTAATTTTTCTTTCACAATTAGGCTTGACACAAAGGTAAATTCTCTAGATGATGCAACTATGGTGAATTTACCTATATGACAAGAACAAGCTCAATAACAATACAAGCACAAGTAAAGGAGGAAGGGAACGAGGTAACCGATATGAGGCACACAAAGATACGATGTATTCCCGAGTTCCTCCTTGTTAAGGGAGTACGTCTCGTTGGAGGGGTGTGATCTCTCCATGAAGGCCTACTCAACGCCACAAAGGGCTCACCCTATTCTCCGATGAACCCCACCACAAAGGCCTAGTCCACCTCCCACTATTGATCCCCTTTGAGGCGGGAATCGAATCCTTTACAAACAAGCTTGGGGCACACACCCACAACCAAATTGGGGGCTCCCAAAAATCTTGAATCACCAACAGTAGAAAGAAGCCTAGGTTCTCCACAAGAGGAAACCCTAGGCAAAGATCCCTCAAGCAAATGAGAGGGAAAATGAAATCCGGTTGGTGAAGATGTAAATCCGGGGCTTCTCCTTCAATCCTCCAAGTTTCAACAAGTTTGGGCAGAGGAGATGGGAGATCTAGCTTGGTGGGTGAGCTTCATTAATGGGGACTTTAATTCTGGAGGAGCTACCCCTTGGGAAAGAAGGGGGCATCTATTTATAGCTCCACCAAGAAACTAGCTGTTTTCTGCGCTGTCGAAGTTCAATCCAAGTGGGAATAGTGCTCAAGAATAAGGTATGCACGCCCTCAAGTTGTTTTCTTTTGCTCAAGTTGGTTCTTTTATGCTAACTTGGTACTGTTATGTGTAGGTTAACATTGCTCAAAACTTGTTCATGGCCAAACCAAAAAAGAAAGGTTACAAGCCCTATTTTTTCTTTTTTTTTGCTCACCTCCCAATTTAATTTCGCCCGGGGCGACATCTGTGTACGGGTTTCCCTCTTCTAATACATCAAAAGCTAGCAATTGCCGGATCTTTCAAAAAAAAGATCAATTACGAAGACCTCCGATGTGGACACTAACAAATAACAACCAAAATAGTGAAACTCTAGTGTCGTTTAAGTTCTGAACAAGAACAAGAGATTTGCAAAATGCAAGTGGGACTTCTATGAGAAGTATAGCATTTGAGGTATAGAAACATTTCAATCGAAGTTACTTCATGTGCTAAAAAAAATACGACCAGGATAGTGGAACTCTAATGTCATGTAAGCTCTGCGCAAAAATAATATAGGAATTTGCAAAATGCAATTGGATTTCTCTAAGTACTCCCTCCGTCTCATAGTAATTGTCTCAAAGTTGGAAAAAAATAGATGTATCTAACACTAAGGGAGTACAACATTTGAGTCTTATAGAAACATATTGATAGAAGTTACTTCTTCTGCCAAAAAGATACTTTACAGACACTTCGATCACTAAAGAGGACCACAAGCAGTTTGCCATGACAAATTAAGAAAGTACATGCAATTGAGCATGTATTAATGGATTTACAGAGTAAACTAAATCAAAATACGACCTCTCTTTCCCAGTCGCCTATCTAATTTATGACATGGATGAGCATTAAGTGTCTAAACATGAGAACAGAGGCAGCAGACTCGCAACACCCAAATCAACTATCGAATCTATGGACCACACCTCGGAGAAGCTCTATCTGCAGCACGAGCACAAGGAACGTGAACCGTAAGAAACAGAGGTGCATTATTAAAGATGAGGAACTGAGGAATTAGGAGCAAACAATAACAAATACCTTTTGATCCCAAGTATTTGCCACCTCAACCTACATTCCTACACCCGTGAAAGCAGACCGCACATCCGTCAGAAATACCCTCGCACAAATCAGATATAGCAGATGAAGGGATCAGAGACGTTTCTTCCTGAAACTGAACAAACAGGAGAGCGGGACTGATAAGAATGGGAACTGCAGGAGTTAAGAGTGAACAAGAAGGTTACGGGAGTACGGGCATGTAAAACAACAGATTGATGAAGATACATAGAATCTGGGTAAACTATATTGTGAGCTAGTGATCCAAATGCATTTGGGGCAATATTATTTTCTTAAAGCAAACAATAGGTTATTGCATGAATAAATATATTGAAATGATATACTTTGTAACATCAAATGATAGGCACATTAGGTCCAATCCATCTCACTATTTAGCAGTATCAGGCTTGATTCGTGCTGGGATTAGGAACAGGAACAGCCGGATGATAATTGTGTCTGTAGGACGTGATGCAAGGAGGCGACTGCTGCGGACCCGGTGGGCGCTTCTGGTGCTTGTCACCGGAGGACTCAGGCGGGGAAGATGAAGACGGTGGATCTCTCCTGGAGGGCACTCTCGAGTACCTCTGTCGTACTCCAGATCCTGCATCTGGGCGGGATCTCCAAGTGTCGTCAAGAGAGGAGAAGAGAAGGCGTAAGAAGATGGGTTCTAGTTCCATGGAGATTCTTTTAGGTAAGGAGGTTGTTTCTTCCGTTCATGTTGGGTCACCGTCTCCCATGACAGTGGCCGCCGGTGCGGGGGAGCAAATCAAGATGGAGACGGCGATGTCGACACCGCTGTCCCCCTCTACGTTTATGTTGGATACTTTCGATCCATCCAAATGGATCCTTGTGCAGCGACGCCGCCGACGTACTCGTAGCCTTCGTGGCCTCAGGTGCGGCAGGTGGACGTCCGACGGATCGCCTTCGCTGAGGACGACGAGTTCCGGATTAGTTGCGTATCAAAATTCAAAAACCGATCCTTGTACGTACAAGGGCCAAACGGGCCTTTTACATCGTATTGATTTCTGGAAATACAAGAAAGATAATGAAAAACCCATGGGCCATACGGGTCTTGGTGAGCGACTCTATGCTGGTTTTAATCTTGAAAAGTAAACCGAAGTTTATCGACGACCAGACCGGGGTCCAGGTCTCCCGCGTCTGGGCTCCGAACCATTTTTCTAGGGTTCGAGTAGCAAGGCGGCACGAGGGCGATCTCCACCTTCCTCGGCGCTTTGCTTAGGGTTGATCGCTGTGGTTCATCGGGGCTTCTCCACTCTGCGGTTCTTCGCCAGGCTGTGCTCGGGGTGACTACGGGGGGACCTTTGCGTCCTTGCCCACCCTTGGCGCATCTTGGGGGACGGGAGGGGAGGGCTGCAAGCGCCATGGCGGGATCAAGCTCGAAGACCTCGGGGAGCGAGAGGAGAAGGGAAACCATGGAAGAGATGATGGGGAAGCTAGACCTAACTGAGAAGGAGAAGGAACCGCCGGTGGTGGACGATGAGATCGTCGCGGAGGAAGAAGGACTGTGTGCCCTGATCGGGAAGGTGTTGTACCGAAGACCGTTTCATGTTAACACCGTATCGGAGGCGCTGAGACCGGCGTGGGGCAACCCGAAGGGGCTGATGTTCAGGCCGGCAGGGGTCAACATGTTTGTGGCAAGCTTCGAACACAAACGTGATCGGGATCGAATCTGGGAGGGAGGTCTGTGGTCTATGGGCAAGCACTGTGTGGTTTTGGAGATCTTTAATATTCGCTCGCGGCCGTCGGAACTGAAGTTTGATCGTCTGAGGGTTTGGGCAAGAGTGTTAAACCTTCCGTTTAACCTGTTATGCCCACCATGGCCGGATCGCATTACTAGTAAGGTTGGGGAGGTGATCCAACTAGATGCTGATGGGAAAGGATATGCCTGGGGGGGACTGTTTGCGCGTCCGAGTGTGGATCAAGGTACAGGAACCGCTACTAAGGTGGGTTCAACTAGAATCAGCAAAAACCAAGGTGAAGGAATTGTTTGATGTGCAGTACGAGAGTCTCCCATACTTCTGATTCTCTTGCGGGAGATTGGGACACGCTGAACTTATGTGCCCTATCTCTGCCGGGAAAGATGAATTTGGTCGGCCCCCATACCCGAAACTCTTAGGTTTACACAACATAAGGTTAATAATTGGAGCGGGGGGATGGTGCGACGGCGTTCATGAGTAAGAATTATGCTGGAGAAGAGGATGACGTAGAGAGGGGTGCGGAGGTCACCTCTCCGACGAAAAAGCAGCATAAATTCAAGGAACCCACCTATGAATTCAAGGCTCGGGGTGGGGGTTTTGGAGGGAGGAAGAATAATGTGAACAGGGGACATGATAATGCTGTCTACCGGCGGGTCGATCTCGATGGAGGCGATCGGGGAGACACGAGGAAGGGAAAGGACAGGGAGGTACTGATGTTACTTGACCAAGAGACGTGGAACAAAAAAAGGCTGAATGAAGAGACCGCGTCAGTGGGGTCAAACGATGTGAGTAGGGGCTCCAAGAAACCAAAATCCACGGATACAGGTGGTGATTTGGCGGAGGCTGCGGTGCAGCCCCGCCCGGAGCAATGAGTTGCATATGTTGGAACTGTCGAGGGCTTGGGAACCCTGCGACAGTTCAAGAACTACACGACCTAGTCAGGTTGGAAGCGCCCGCGATTGTGTTCCTGTGTGAGACTAAATACATGGGGACAGAGTGAGGGCCCTAAAATCGAAACTTGGTTTTGAATGGTGCCTTACTGTTAACAGTGTTGGATTGAGTGGGGTCTTGGCCCTGTTTTGGTCGAGGGAGGTGGAGCTTACACTCAACACTTTCTCGGATCAGCACATTGACGTCATGGTCAAAAATGTGGGGAGCGATAATTTGGAGTGGCGGTTCACAGGTTTTTATGGCAAGGCAAGGAGGAGTGCTCGGTCTGAAAGTTGGACGTTACTGAAATGGTTAAGATCACAGAGTGATGTGCCTTGGCTATGTGGGGGCGATTTTAATGAAGTCTTGCACGGATGGGAGTATTTTGGTATGGATGATCGTCATGAATGGCAAATGGAAGGATTTCGGGAGGCAGTAGACTTCTGTGGACTCGCCGATTTGGGTTTCCAAGGTATACCTTATACATGGGATAATATGCAGGATGGTGACTCGAATGTCAAGGTGAGACTTGACAGATTCCTTGCCGATCCGGGATTTTTGGAGATGTATAATGGGAGTTTTGTGAAGCACAGTCCAATGCCACGGTCCGATCACTGCTTGTTGGTTGCAAAAGTGAGAAGACTAGAGGATATGGCGGGTGGAAATTCTACCAGACCATTCATGTATGAGGATGCATGGAATGAAGAGGAGTCACACAAGCAGGCTGTCATCGATGACAGCCTGGACAGAAGGCTCGGGTGATCAAGGGTTATTGGGGATTAATGATGCCCTAATGTGCATGCAAACCGTGCTGTCGGGCTAGAAAATAAAGAAATTTGGAGACGTGAGAAGAAAGATTAAGAAGTTACGTGTGGAGTACGAGCGGGAGAAATCGAACTCGTTATTCCGTGGCCCGTCTAGCCGGCAGAGGGACATAGCTAGACAACTAGCGGATCTTCTTAACAAGGAGGAGATCATGGCGAGACAGAGGTCTCGAGTTGATTGGTTGAAGGCTGGAGATCGCAACACTAAATTTTTTCATGCACGAGCGTCTGCGCGCAAAAGCCAAAACCAAATCTCAGTTTTGCAATTGGCGGATGGTACCTTATGCGTAAGCAAGGAGGAGGTACATGCCGAGGTGCAGCAGTTTTATTCCAACTTATATACATCCCAGGAATTCACGGATGTTCACGCCGTCCTCCACCATGTTCCGAGTCAGGTGACGGCGGCGATGAATGATCAGCTTATGCGGCAGTTTAAGGAGGAGGAGGTGAAATAAGCTCTCTTTTCGATGGGCCCCTCAAAGGCTCCAGGAGCATATGGTTTTAATGCCAGGTTTTACCAGCGGCACTGGAGTGTAATTGGAAAGGATGTAACTACGGCGGTTCTGGGTTTTTTGAACGGAGGGCTGTTGCCTAGTGCGATCAACAAAACTGTGATTTTTCTTATACCCAAGGTAAAAAATCCTCAGAATATCACACAGTATAGACCTATCTCACTTTGCAATGTTATCTGTAAAATCTGCTCGAAGATCCTTGCCAATCGGATGAGGGAGATGCTAGATGAGATAATTGCAGAAGAGCAGAGTGCTTTTGTCCCGGGCAGATTAATCACGGATAATGTGATTACGGCTTACGAGTGCATCCACTCAATGAGGCATAAAAGAGGTAAACAAGGCTTGTGCGCGGTTAAAATAGATATGATGAAAGCGTATGATCGCGTGGAGTGGGCTTATCTTCAAGGAATTATGCAACAACTTGGTTTTGAGGAGGGATGGATTTCTCTTGTTATGAGATGTGTTTCAACCATTAGTTTTCAAATCAAGGTAAATGGAGAGCTGCTTCCAAGTTTTCTACCCTCTAGGGGGATTAGACAGGGAGACCCGATATCCCCGTATCCCTTCTTATTGTGCGGAGAAGGGTTCTCTTCGATGTTAAAGAATTATGACGGTGGTTGGATTGACAGGGGTATCAGACTGAGCACTCGAGCACCATGGGTCTCCCATTTGTTGTTTGCAGATGATTGTTTGATCTTTATGAAAGCAGACACGAGGAGTGCGGCACGGCTGAATAATATTCTGCATGATTACAGTATTGGTTCCGGACAGTGTGCGAACAAGCAAAAAAGCTCTATTTTCTTTAGCCCCAACTGTGGAACCTCGGTGAGGAGGGGGGTTAGGAATACCACTCAGATTTTCCGGGAAGCCCTATCAGAGAAGTATTTAGGCTTACCTACTACTAATGGTAGAGTGACTGAAGGACAACTTATACATATTTATGACAGAGCTAGGTCCAAAGTGCAGGGGTGGTGTGAGAAGAAGTTGTCGTGTGAAGCAAGGGGAGTCCTTCTGAAATCGGTGGTCCAAGCGTTACCAACCTATACTATGAGTTGTTTTAAACTCACAAAAGGTCTATGTAAAAAGATTACGGCAGTGATGTCACAGTACTGGTGGGTTGGATCTCTAGATCGGAAAGGAATGCACTGGCAGAGTTGCGAAAAAATGGCGATATCGAAGAATCATGGAGGACTAGGCTTCCGAGACCTTGAGACCTTCAATGATGCGATGCTGGCCAAACAAGCATGGAGGTTGCTGATTAAACCGAAGAGCTTATGCGCCAGGGTACTCAAAGGGAGGTATTATCATGATTGTGATGTTCTCTCCGCAAGTTGCCCTTCTAATGCATCACCCATCTGGAGAGTGGTGATGAAAGGGAGAGAAGTGCTTAGGAGGGGTCTTATCCGCCGGGTGGGTGATGGTAAGACAACCGAGATATGGCACGATAATTGGATCAATGATACAGTGACGATGAAAGTTACAGGGAGGCTATCGGAGGACCAAGTTCAACTGGTAGCGGATTTAATTGATCCAAACACTGGAAATTGGAAAGAGGAGCTGGTTCGGAAGGTTTTTATCCCTACGGACGCAGCAGCGATACTAAGCATGCCTAGGACGAGCAGAACCAATGATGACATTTGGGCGTGGGCATGGGAGAGATCGGGCCTGTATTTGGTCAGGTCGGCGTATAGAGCTTTGGCTCATTCTAGTTTCATGGAGATGCAGGTAGGCGCCATCTCGTCGAACTCGGATCACAAGTGGAACATTTTGTGGAAGCTGAATATTCTACCGAAGATACGAGTGTTCTGGTGGCGCGCAATGAAAAATATGTTACCATTCTACTCAGAGTTACAGAGGAGACATATTCGGAAATATTCGATTTTTCCGATGTGTGGCCATGGAGAAGAAGATCTGTACCATAGCTTGTTGGTGTGTGATCATGATAAATATTTTTGGAGAGCGGCGGAGTGCTCGTTCTCCATTAAACTGCCGAGGCTACATCCCAGTACGTGGATGGAGGACATGTTGGTTCCGGAGGTGGTGCCTCGGAAAGATGCTGAAATTGGTATAACTGTTATGTGGGCTATATGGCACAGCCGCAACAAATTTACCCATGGAGAGGAGAAGTTTCAGCCTCAGAAATCGATGCATATTATTGACGACATTGTTAGGTCGCTAGAGAGACCTAGGGCTAATGAGACCCGAGCTGTGCAGGCAGAGGTGAAGTGGAAGCCGCCGGAGGTGGGGTGGACAAAACTGAACTCTGATGCTGCTATTGATGTGTGCAACAGGAGGGGGAGCATCGGAGTGGTAGGACGTGATCACAATGGTGACTTCTTGTTTGCTAGGTGTCGGTGTTACGAGGGCATCACGGACCCGGAGACGATGGAACTGATTGCTTGTCGAGATGCGATGCAGGTTGTCGTGGATAGAGGAGTACACAACCTGGTGGTGGAGACGGACTGCTCCAATATCCAGAGGTTATGGGAGTCAAAGGAGGGAGAACACACAGCTAATGTGCATATTATCGGTGATATGAGGATGTTAGTCAGTAATTTTCAGGGATTCATGCTTCTTTCGGTTAGCCGTACTGCAAATAAATTAGCTCACTGTATGGCCAAAGAAGCCCTTTCTTCAATTTCTAGTTTGAACTTTGATGTAATCCCTGGTCATCTACGTGCGCTTGTGCATGTAGAGAAGCTCCAGCTATTTGAATAAATGAAGTGATTTGAGTTGTCAAAAAAAAACTCTATGCTGGTTTCTTACGTAGGAACCAGAGAGGGTTAGGGTTTTCATCCTATCGTAACTGGGCAGCGACGCCTCATGTCCGCACCTCTGCCATGGCGAACGCTAGTGGTGGTCGAGGTCAGGGCGATGGACGAGACGATCGCGCGCCTCCTTTCAGAGGGGGTCTCGCGGGCTGTGGTTATGCTGGGTATCAGAAGGGAGGTCATGGCAGTGCTGCTAATCAAGGGGACAACCAGCAAAGGAACAGTTTCCAAGGTTACAATGGAGGAGGCTTCGGCAATTTTAACATGGGCTCGGTGTTTGCCAACCATGGAGGAGGCTATGGTAATAATGGTGGTGGGTATCGCCACCCTTACGGTAATCGTGGTTATTACAATGGGAGCCCGTACGTGGGTTGCTATCGTGGCTGTGGTGGTGGCAGAGTTGTCAATCCACCTTCGGGCTCGGGGTCGTCGGGCGTGCAGGAAGAGACTGTGGCTGCAGTACTTCAGAAAGTCACCGAGGTGCTACGTGCACAAGTAGGCGCGGTGGGGCAGAATGCGCAGGCCACCGGGTCGCTAGCGCTGGCCGGCAGCAGTTCTCTCACTTTTCCTGTCGGGCAGGCCAAATTGGGCACCAATTTTGCCGAAAGGGTTGTCGGGCAGACCACTCGGACAGCGGCACCGAGTTCTTCTCTGGCAGCTCCTATTTATGTTCCAAAAGTTCAACATGTTGTTGTAGATCCTAAAGGGGGTAAGGAGGTGGTTGTGTCTGAGAGTAGTGATGAAGTGGCAAGGAAAGCAAAGAAATCTAAGTGTTATCAATGTGGTGCTCCAGGACATTTGAGAGTGGACTGTCCTATCGAGGTATGCGATTACTGTGAGGGGACGGGTCATATTCCATAGGAGTGTCCTTTATTACTAGTGGCCAAGCAGCAGGTAGTCACCCATGGGTTTATTCACGAGGGTCTTACGTTTTACGAGGCAATTCCAACTGCAACTTATAGGCCGAAAATTGATTTGGCTCGTTTGGCTAAATTGTCGGTGTCCGGGGGAGAACTTTCTGTGGAGCAGGTTGATATTCAATTGCAAAGGTTGGGACTATCGGAGGGGTTTAGGTGGGAGGTGATACAAGTTGGAGAAAACTTCTTTAAGGTATCCTTCCCATCAAAAGTTGAACTAGAGAGGATGAAGGTTTTTGGGGCATGCCACGTGCCTAAGAGTAACTGTGTGATTACGGTGGATTCTTCGACTGTTGAGATGAGACCCCTTTGGTTGCTTCCCAAGATTTGGATTCGTGTTGCGGACATCCCTCCTATTTATCGAGGGGACTTCTTGCTTTTGTGAAGTTTGGGCTCTCTGTTTGGAAAGACTTTGAAGGTGGACATGTAATAAACGAGAAAACATGGGGTTCTGAGAATTTTGGTTGGTTGTATGGATTATACGTTAATCCCAGAGAAGTTGGCGGTTTTCGTCAAGGATGGTTTTTATGAGCTCAAGTTCGTTGATGAGCATCCCATTGGAGATGGTGATGATGTGATGGTGGTTGACAAAAAAGATGATCAAGATGACAATGATGATGACGAGGGTAATAAAAATAAAAAGGGTATTGAGAAGGAGAGTGTTAATAAGATTAAGGATACTTCTAAAACTATTATTTCAGCCCTAAGTTCGTCTTCCAGGAGTGGTTCGGATGGGGGTCATCAAAAGGGTTTCGCAGCAGGTTTGGTTCTATCTCCCTTGGTGGCTGCTACTTTCCAAAGGGATAGAAAAGATTTTGTATCTTTGGCAAATGGTGACAGGGCTGGTCAATCTGGTGGTTCGGTTCCAGTGGTCTCGGGAGCAGAAAAAATCATGGATGATTTTCCATTGGAGGTAGCTGCTAGGGTGGTTCGGCAGGGTTGCGCGGGTGCTGCAGGGCAGCGTTTCTCTGTCGCCGTTGTCGTGCCTCCTCAAGTTGCAGTTGACGTTGCGGGTGTGCGCTCGCCTGCAGCGGCTGCTGTCTCTCCTATCCAACAGGGTACGGATGCAGAACATGTTACGGTGGTTAGTGCTTCTATAGCTAAATATCAAGAGGATGGCATGCTTACACCGGTAGGAGATAGGGGTTTTCGGTACCCTCCTTTGTCACCTAGTCGGAAAGAGGAAGACTTCTTCCATAAGAGGATCCTAACACCCCAACCAGGCGGGTTGGGGGGTGTTTCTCTCAGGTGTTGCTGCTGACTCGGAGGTGTTGCCTCCAACAAAACCACTTGGGCTGAGGAATGGAGGCAGGCCATCGGAGGTTGAGATTTTGGCTTATGGGGGCATTGGAGGTATTCAAATGCATGAGGTGAGATCGAGTCCGCGACTTGTTGGAACGCGTAGAGATAAACAAAAACTTTTCCTACGCGATGCTTCCAAGATCTAGCCGAGGTAGAAGGTCACGAGTATTACCACTAGACGCACAGGTGCGGATTATCGATGCAGCGCGTCAGGGCAGTGCAGTCCCACGATCCGGTCCGGCCGATCCAATCCCTCGAACGTCGAATTTCTGAACGTACAACACCTCTGCCGGTATCCACACGTACGAGGAGGAGCTCCGACGGCGGACTGCTAGGTCCGGTGCGACGGCTAGACTGACTGGGGCTAGGGTTCCCAACGCATGGGAGAGTGGACTAACGTGCCCGCTGGGCAACCTACGCCCCTCTTTATATAGCGTATGGTAATGGGCTTCACAACACTTGTGGCCCATTCCCTCTGTGAGTCCGACTCACAAAACCAGTCCATTTCGCGTTCGGGTCCAACCCGACCAATACTTGCTCCCGCTCTTAAGTGTGCGACCCTGCAGGCTCATGGCGACTTGGACACGATTGGAGTCCAACTCCCAATCGATCAATCGGTAGCGGCTCCTAGTAGAACGTGCCGACTCCCAAGTACCATTGAGTCATGACGACATACCTTTCAATGTGATATTCATCTTAGTCCCTTTTGCCTCACGATATACCTTGTCGAGCTATAGGCGATTTATCGTCATCCCTTAAATAGCTCAACTCTCTTCTCGATCCGTGATATGTGATTCATCTGACTAACTCTTAGTCAACCGACACAGTTAACACTTAACTGAGTCGCGCATGGCCATGCTTCCTGAATCATATCACTCGAGAGGGCCCAGAGAATATCTCTCCATTCGGAGGGGCAAAATCCCATCTTGATTATCCACATCACGCAGCTTGCCTCTCATTCGACCCGAACTCTGCCTTTATAGTTGCCTTGTCACAGAACAACGTTTGACAAAACCTAAGTCGGTGATCCACAACTCGGATTGTGCGACAACCTCAGGTCTACGGATTACATTGATTGAGACATGCAAATGACGACTTGATCGTTGCATCTCAATGTGGGTCAGTCCGACTTGCTAAACTCTTTAGCCAAGTCCGTGAACGTTGGAATGGCATCACCATGCCCATGACAAGTGGAACCGTGTCATCAGCCAACACTCACATTAGTCTAGGGTGTGTGTCCAGCACAACCTAAATGACCAAGGACAATCTAGTATGAACAACATGAATATATAGTTCCACAATCGAATCACATATTCAATGACATATATCAGATGTTCAAAACAAGGACAACTTAATAAATTTATGAATACAGTGGGAATTACATCATACATGATTGCCTCTAGGGCATATTCCCAACAGTCTCCCACTTGCACTAGAGTCAATCATCCTGGCATCATATGCCTAGGCATCGAATGCCCATGCCTCTCGTGTGCGCCTCATGCTTAGGTTGTGGTAGCGCCTTTTTCAACGGATCTGCAATGTTTGCATCCGTGTGTACTTTGCATAACTTGATATCACCTTGTTCGACAAACTGGCGAATGAGGTGGTACCGCATGAGTATATGTTTGTTCTTCTGGTGTTGTCTAGGTTCCTTGGCATGTGCGATAGCACCATTGTTGTCACAATATACGTCCAAAGGATTGGACGCGCCCTGAACCACACCAAGATCCATCAGGAGGATCCTGACCCAAACAGCTTCCTTTGCCGCCTCTGAGGCAGCAATATACTCAGCCTCTGTTGTAGATGCAGACACCGTATCTTGCTTGGAACTCTTCCAGCTCACAGCTCCTCCGTTCATTACGAACACGTATCCCGATTGCGAACGAGAATCATCTGAGTCGGTGAGATAACTCGCATCCGTGTAACCCTTTACACTGAATTCCTCATCACCTCCATAAACTAGGAACATTTCCTTAGTATTTCTCAAGTACTTAAGGATGTTTTTAACCTCTGCCCAGTGGGCTTCGCCAGGGTCAGCCTGGTATCTGCTCGTAACACTTAGAGCATAGGAAACATCTGGCCTAGTACAAATCATGGCATACATGATGGATCCGATTGCCGAAGCATACGGGATCACACTCATCCGACTTCGCTCATCAGTTGTCGAAGGACACTGAGTCTTGCTAAGTTTTATGCCATGGGACATCGGTAAGAATCCCTTCTTGGACTCTTCCATTTTGAATTTCTTCAAAACCTTGTCCAGATAAGTACTCTGACTCAATCCAATGAGCCGTCTGGATCTATCTCTATAGATCCTGATTCCTAATATGTAAGTTGCCTCACCCAAATCCTTCATTGAGAAACTCCTTTCCAATGACTCTTTGGTTTCTTGCAACATCATGACATCATTTCCAATCAGCAATATGTCATCCACATATAAGATTAGAAAGTTTACTTTGCTCCCACTAAACTTCTTGTATAAACAAGAATCATGATCGCTCTTGATGAAGCCAAACGATTTGACTACCTCATCAAAGCGAATGTTCCAACTCCGAGATGCTTGCTTCAACCCATAAATGGATTTCAGAAGTTTGCATACCTTGTCAGCATTAGCCGGATCGACAAAACCTTCGGGCTGTATCATATACACGTCCTCAGTTAAATTTCCATTAAGGAAAGCCGTCTTGACATCCATCTGCCATATCTCATAGTCGAAATAGGCTGCTATGGCTAACATGGTCCGAATTGATTTAAGCATCGCTACGGGCGAGAAGGTCTCGTCGTAGTCAACTCCTTGAACTTTTCGGAACCCCTTCGCGACAAGTCGTGCTTTATAGACGGAAATATTTCCATCCATATCAATTTTCTTCTTAAAGACCCATTTGCACTCAACGGGTCTTGCACCGTCAGGCAGATCAACCAAATTCCAAACTTGGTTTTCATCCATGGACTTTAACTCGGATCTCATGGCTCCAAGCCATGACTCGGAATCAGATCCCACCATCGCTTCCGAATAAGTTGCCGGCTCATTACTGTCTAACAGTAAAACATCTCGAGCACTCTGTAATCTGGCAGATCTCCGAGGTTCAGGTGCTGTAACCGGTGTAGGTACCACGACCGACTCAGCCTCCAAGGCCATTGCCGACTCGCCCCTAGCTGGTTCTTCTCGAATTTCTTCGAGTTGCACCGTGCTCCCACTGACTTCCCGACTGAGAAACTCTTTCTCAAGGAAGACACCATTCCGAGCGACAAACACTTTGCCCTCTTCCCGGTTGTAGAAGTAGTACCCAAGGTTTCCCTCGGATACCCCACGAAAATACACTTATCCGACTTGGGCGTGAGCTTGTCCGACTGAAGTCGCTTGACAAATACCTCACAACCCCAAATCTTAAGAAAAGACAAACTTGGCTTTTTACCAGTCCACATCTCATGTGGTGTCTTCTCTACTGACTTTGATGGTACTCTGTTTAGTGTGAAAGCTGCAATTTCTAGACAATAACCCCAAAATGATAAAGGTAGATCTGTCCGACTCATCATTGATCGTACCATGTCCAACAAGGTCCGATTTCTCCGTTCCGATACACCGTTTCTCTGCGGTGTACCCGGTGGAGTGAGTTGAGGAACTATTCCACAACTCTTTAGATGGTCATCAAACTCATGGCTCGTGTACTCGCCTCCACGGTCCGACCGTAGAAACTTTATTTTCTTGCCGAGCTGATTTTGTACCTCATTCTGGAATTCCTTGAACTTTTCAAAGGCTTCCGACTTGTGTTTCATTAAATAGATATATCCATACCTACTCAAATCATCAGTGAAGGTAATGAAGTACTCATAACCACCTCTGGCTGTCGTGCTCATTGGTCCACATACATCACTATGTATTAGTTCCAACAAGTCGGACGCCCTTTCACAACTCTTTGCAAAAGGTGTCTTGGTCATCTTGCCTAGTAGGCATGATTCGCATGTCTCGAATGACTCTAAGTCAAACGAAGTTAGAAGTCCATCATCATGGAGCTTCTTCATGCGCTTCCAACTTATATGACCAAGCCGACAGTGCCCAAAGTAAGTTATATTCAGATCATTTGGTTTCAACCTTTTAACATTTATGTTATAGACCGATTCACTATCAAGATTTAAAATAAATAACCCGTTCTGAACGGGTGCAAAGCCATGAAACATATCTTTCAAATCTAAAGAACAACCATTATTCTTAATATTCGACTCATAACCTTGTCTCATCAAACATGAGGCGGAAATAATGTTTCGACTAAGCGCTGGAACATAATAACAATTATTTAGTTCCAAAATAAATCCTGAAGGTAAATGAAGTTGCATCGTGCCGACTTCCAACGCAGCGACTCTCGCCTTGTTGCCGACCCGAATGTCAACCTCTCCTCTTGCCACGCTCCTAGTTCTTACCAGTCCCTGCAACGAGTTGCATATGTGAATAACTGATCCGGTATCATATACCCAAGAACTATTAGGCGCATCAGCAAGATAAATGTCTATAACATTGCACACAAGCGTACCTGAGTTGGAAGTCACACCTCCACTCTTGGCTCTGTCAGTCAAATACTTGGTGCAGTTCCTCTTCCAGTGGCCATCTTGCTTGCAATAAAAGCAGTTGGCTCCGGCTGTAGGAGAAGGTTTAGTCTTTGAGGGAACACTCTGGGAAGGGCCATGGGTGCTACCTCCTGACTTATCCTTCTTCTTCTTAGTCCAAGAACTCTTCTTGAACTTAGCCTTATTCTGCACCATCAACACTTGACTGGCGCCTTTCTTTAGATCAGCCTCTGCCATTTTGAGCATCCCATGTAATTCAGTGATACTCTTATCCATACCATGCATATGGTAGTTCGAGATGAACGAACCATACGCACTAGGAAGAGAGTTCAGAATTATATCAGTAGCGAACTCTTCGTTAATTGGGACGCCCAGCCGATCCATAGACTGAATGTAACCAATCATCTTGATTACATGCGGACTCAGTGGATCGCCATCTTTCAGCTTACAGCCCAGCAAAGCTTGAGAGACTTGATATCTCTCGGTCTTTGCCTGAGCCTGGAACATACTTTTGAGGCTTTCGATCATATCGTAGGCCTCAACATTCTCGAACTGCTGCTGCAAGTCTGGTTCCATGTGTGCAAGCATAAGACAGCTAATTTCCGTAGACTCATCTCTAGTCTTACGGTAGGCATTCATGACAGCGACAGTCGCATCGTCATCGGGCTCATCTGGAAGTGGAGTTTCTAGAACATGTTCTTTCTTGTCATGCTTGAGGACTATCCTCAGATTACGATACCAGTTGGTGAAATTAGTTCCATTAAGCTTATCTTTCTCTAGAATTGACCTCAACGCAAAAGTGGACAACTGAGGAAGGTTGCTAGGTGCCATTGATCTACAACAGAAAATATGCAAAAAACACTTAAGACATGTATTCATAAAAGAGCAGGCATATTAAACGCTTTAATACTTATGCTCCCACTAGAACCAACATCCCTCCGATGGTTGCTAAGTGATTCAAGATCCTAAATAAGCAAGCCGACTAGTGAGCTTTAGCATCACCGCTAGCCGTCAAGTGATCTAGGTAGGCAACACCTTGCCAATCGTATCCAATACGACTCCTGTTAGTTGGGTGGCATCACATGCCCCGGCTCCCAACCTACCTCGCCCCGAGCCCCACAACCGTTGTGATGGACTCGTCTAGATTACCAAGTGCTTCTGCTTGTAAGAGTCCGACTCAAACCCACCTAACCGGAAAGAATTGGTGGCACCTCAATTTCATGAGCCCACTACCAAGAATATCCGACTTGTGATGGTGCAGCACTGGCGGGGCGACCGACTAGACCTTCTTTGAGAGATTAAAATCTACCAACTATCTAAATAGAGGTAAATAGAGACATAACAATAACACAAATAAAGCAATTATAATGTGAAATGGTATGGCTCTCTTCATGGTGATCTCCATCTCCACAAAGCTTGCAAGTCGACTCGTGCCAACTCTTGTCACGTGCCATCTTGCTCCATGTAGCCGACTTGTACATCGACTTGCATGCCTTCCGGGTTCTCTAACAAGCTACACTAGCTAGTAAATGAAAAATTTACATAGAGAATCCGACACGCAGGCCGGTATACAATAAAATGACAGCACCTAGGCTCCAGCCGGCTGACATAAACATGATACGCAGATCATGTATGGATTACACACATCACATGCACATAAGCCATACCATTCACAACTTTCTGCAAAAACAAGTTATGCATAGATACGATATCTACCGGCGTTGTGAAACTCGCAACGACATCTAAGGCGCTACGACAGGGCGAAGCCGGCGGTCCCGATCATGGATTTCTTCATCGGATAAAATGATTTTACCCGAATCTGATCCGTATTCCGATTCGACCAAACTCTTTGATCTTCGATCACCGCAACTGGATTTATGTATCACGGTATACCCCGATGGCGGAAACCGACCGGTAGGGGTAAGTTGTTCCACGACCTTAGCAGTATGATCACGGAAACCTGATCATCCATTAACCCCGAGTACGATTGATCCAATCAACCTTGTACAAAACCGATCTATCTCATAGACCGACCACCAAAACAGCAATTAGATCACATCTAACGCTAACTACATATCACATATGTACGGATCTCGGGCCTAATACCAGAAGCTACCGCTCTGATACCACTGTTGGAATGCGTAGAGATAAACAAAAAAAGTTCCTACGCGATGCTTCCAAGATCTAGCCGAGGTAGAAGGCCACGAGTATTACCACTAGACGCGCAGGTGCGGATTATCGATGCAGCGCGTCGGGGCAGTGCAGTCCCACGATCCGGTCCGGCCGATCCAATCCCTCGAACGTCGAAGTGCTGAACGTACAGCACCTCTGCCGGTATCCACACGTACGAGGAGGAGCTCCGACGGCGGACTTCTAGGTCCGGTGCGACGGCTGGACTGACTGGGGCTAGGGTTCCCAACGCATGGGAGAGTGGACTAACGTGCCCGCTGGGCAACCTGCGCCCCTCTTTATATAGCGTATGGTAATGGGCTTCACAACACTTGTGGCCCATTCCCTCTGTGAGTCCGACTCACAAAACCAGTCCATTTCTGGTTCGGGTCCAACCCGACCAATACTTGCTCCCGCTCTTAAGTGTGCGACCCTGCAGGCTCATGGCGACTTGGACACGATTGGAGTCCAACTCCCAGTCGATCAATCGGTAGCGGCTCCTAGCAGAACGTGCCGACTCCCAAGTACCATTGAGTCATGACGACATACCTTTCAATGTGATATTCATCTTAGTCCCTTTTGCCTCACGATATACCTTGTCGAGCTATAGGCGATTTATTGTCATCCCTTAAATAGCTCAACTCTCTTCTCGATCCGTGATATGTGATTCATCTGACTAACTCTTAGTCAACCGACACAGTTAACACTTAACTGAGTCGCGCATGGCCATGCTTCCTGAATCATATCACTCAAGAGGGCCCAGAGAATATCTCTCCATTCGGAGGGGCAAAATACCATCTTGATTATCCACATCACGCAGCTTGCCTCTCATTCGACCCGAACTCTGCCTTTATAGTTGCCTTGTCACAGAACAACGTTTGACAGAACCTAAGTCGGTGATCCACAACTCGGATTGTGCGACAACCTCAGGTCTACGGATTACATTGATTGAGACATGCAAATGACGACTTGATCGTTGCATCTCAATGTGGGTCAGTCCAACTTGCTAAACTCTTTAGCCAAATCCGTGAACGTTGGAATGGCATCACCATGTCCATGACAAGTGGAACCGTGTCATCAGCCAACACTCACATTAGTCTAGGGTGTGTGTCCAGCACAACCTAAATGACCAAGGACAATCTAGTATGAACAACATGAATATATAGTTCCACAATCGAATCACATATTCAATGACATATATCAGATGTTCAAAACAAGGACAACTTAATAAATTTATGAATACAGTGGGAATTACATCATACATGATTGCCTCTAGGGCATATTCCCAACACGACTAAGTGCTAAGCTGGACGCAGACCTACCACAACCTGAGCGTGCGAAGGCTCTGGTTGAGCGGAAGGAGGCGACATATGCTTCAGGTACGAGTTCATATGTTAAGCTTTCTATTCGTTCGTTTTCTGCTTCCGATATTTTGTCTAAAGCGAATAGATTAGGAATCTCTTTGGGTGACACCGTAGAACAGCAATTGTCATCGGTTAATGGGTTAATGGAGAGGGAAAAGTCCCGTTCGCTGATTTTTCTAGAAACTAATTTTAGTCATGAGGTGGAAGATTTAAACAATAGTCTAGTTGGTAAGAGAGCATCGAATCTAAGTGAGGACTTGGATGGTGATAATGAGATAGTGGATTTAGATCATACGGATCTAACACCACTAATTAAGAAGGCTAAACGTATCCGTAGAAATGTTATTGCCACTTCTACAAAACCAAGAAGGAGTGCATGCATTAGAAAATTAAACAAGTAGCAATGAAAGGATTAATTTGGAAAAGTGATGGGTTTGGTGATCATGCTAAGCATATTTCAGTTCATGAATTTGTAAAAGATCACAATCTCGATTTCATAGCCTTGTTGGAAACAGGTAGGGATTCGTTCTCTACTCACTTCCTTCAATTTTTAGCGGGGGGGGGAGACTTTATGTGGTACTATTTACCCCCGCGTGGTCGTTCAGGTGGGATGCTTGTTGGTTTTAATAATGTAACTCTTATGGCACAAACCGTTGTGTCAGGTGAGTTTTCATTCAAATTTCGTGTTAAGACTAAAGCCGATGGTTTCATGTGGGGTTTGGTGGTAGTTTACGGAGCGGCTCAAGACTCACAGAAACGGATTTCTTTCCGAACTAGTTAGAATTTGCGACAATGAGGATCTTCCATTACTTGTAGGGGGAGATTTTAATATTATAAGAAGGCAAGATGAGAAGAGTAATGACAATTTTAATGCTCGATGGCCCTTTATCTTTAGTGCGATTATTGAAAGTTTAGATCTTAAGGAGTTAAGACTTTCTGACATACACTACACGTGGGTTAGTAGATGACCGATACCAACGTATGAAAAGTTGGATCGTTTTCTTTCTAGCCTGGAGTGGGAACAAAAATACCCTCTGGTTTCGGTTCATGCACTGAGTAGAGCGGGGTCCAATCATACCCCATTGTTGATCGACTCAGGGGAGAAAGCTCATATAGGCAATAAGAAACACTTCTCATTTGAGTTGTCTTGGTTGCGTCAAGATGATTTTTATGAGTTAGTTCGTCGTGAGTGGCTGTCAGTGACATCGTGTACGTCTCCGATTGAACGATGGCAGGCTCAAATACGGCATTTGCGTCAATTCTTACGAGGCTGGGCGAACAATCTAAGCGGACAATATAAGTTGTTAAAAGAGAAACTTGTTTTGTTGATAGATCATCTTGATATCAAGGCTGAAACATCCCCTCTCAGTGAAGCCGAGCGGGCTGCTAAGAAAGAGGCGGAGAGGGTCTTGGTAAACTAAAACGAGACGAGGAATCAAAATGGGCGCAGAGGTCCAAAGTTAAGTACATACAGGAGGGAGGAGGTAATACGAAATTTTTCCATATCATAGCGAATGGTAAACATCGGGAAAAAAATGTATTTTACAATTAGAGCAAGATAAGGGAACGATAGTTAAAACATTTAATATCGGACTACTATAAGAAACTATTTGGTGCTTCTGACCCAAGTTATGTTTATTTATTATAGGATATGACTCATGATATGCCCTAAATATCACCCGAGGAAAATGCAATTCTAACTTCTCCTTTTACGGAAAAGGAAGTGCAAGATGCGATTTTCCAAATGGAACATAATAAAGCCCCAGGACCGGATGGGTTTCCTGCGGAATTCTTTCAACATTTCTGGGACATCAACAAAAACGATTTGATGGATATGTTTTCTCAACTGCATAAGGGTGATTTACAATTGTATAGGCTCAATTTTGGTTTCATTACGTTGCTGCCAAAAAAAGAGGACGCATGCCGTATTGAACAGTACAAACCTATATGTCTTTTAAATGTGAGTTTTAAGGTATTTACGAAGGTGGGAACTAATCGAGTTACATCCATTGCTAGCCACGTTATTAGACCAATACAATCTGCCTTTTTACCAGGGAGAAACATTTTAGAGGGTGTGGTTATTTTGCATGAAACCATACATGAGTTGAAGAGGAAGAAGATGAGTGGGGTACTTTTCAAAATCGATTTTGAAAAAGCATATGATAAGGTTAATTGGTCCTTCTTGCAACAAGTCTTACGAATGAAAGGATGTTCACCTTCGTGGTACGAATGGGTAGCCCGATTTGTACAAGGAGGGAGTGTGGGAATTAAAGTTAATGATGATTTAGGGCACTACTTTCATACTCTCAAGGGGTTAAGACAAGGTGATCCTCTGTCTCCCATCTTATTCAATCTAGTCGCCGACATGTTGGCTATACTCATTGCTCGTGCCAAAGAGGATGGTCAAGTTGGAGGTCTGATTCCTCATTTGGCCGAGGGAGGGATCTCTATTCTTCAATACGCGGATGATACCATTTTATTTTTAGAACATGATATTGACAAGACGCTTAATATGAAACTTATTCTCGCAATGTTCGAACAATTGTCGGGATTAAAGATTAATTTTCATAAGAGTGAAATTTATTGTTTTGGTGATGCGGTAGATTCTCAGGACGATTACCGTCACATTTCGGTTGTGATATAGGTAGCTTGCCGTTCAAGTATCTAGGCATCCCTATTCATTATAGAAAATTGTTAAATAAGGAATGGAAACCGGTGGAGGATCGTTTTGAGAAAAAATTGAGTTCTTGGGCTGGAAAATTATTGTCATATGAGGATCGCCTCATTTTGATTAATTATGTGTTAACTAGTTTACCTATGTTTTTATTCTCGTTCTTCGAAATCCCAGCGGGGGTTCGGAAACATTTGGATTTCTATGGAGATGGTAAGAAAAGCAAGTGTGTTATCAAATGTTCCTTTAAACATCCAATTTAGAAGAACCGTCGCAGGAGTAAGACGAGCTCCTTGGTTACATCTAGTTTAGAGGCTGATGTTTGTTGAGCTATCCGATGAGAAGGATTCCTTTCGGTGGAATCTGACTATGGATGGCAAGTTCACAGTCCGATCCATGTATGCAGATTTAATGCATGGTGCTACGCCGTACTTACGTAGGTACCTGTGGAAATTGAAAGTGCCTTTAAAGATAAAAAGAATTATGTGGTTTCTAAATTGTAAAGTGATCCTTACTAAGGATAATTTGAGTAAGCGTGGCTGGACGGGGTGTAAGAAGTGTGTATTTTGCGACACCGATGAGTCTGTTCATCCTCTTTTCATATCTTATCCATTTGCTCGTGATCTTTGGTGCCTCATTCATTTTACTTTTAGTATTCATCCTCCCACTAGCATTGATAATATGTTTGGATCTCGGTTTAATGGTACTGATAAGAAAACAAAGTCACGCATTCTGGATAGGTGTGGCTGCTGTTTTATGGGCTATATGGAATTGTCGTAATGGTGTTGTTTTTTACAAGAAAAAGGATGTTCACTTTTTGCAGGTTATCAACATGACGGTTTCCTATATTCACACGTGGTCCTTCCTCCTTCCTGTGGAGCAGCAAGGACTTATGGATTCAGGATGTGCTCGAATGATGGCGGTCGTTCGGGTTATTTACAACCAGGGTGGGTGGCTTAACTCGAGACGCATTGAGGCGTAGATGCATAGTTTTATCATTTTTCTGTGGCTAGTGTTTGTGGCCACTCTTTGCGACCCCTGAGTTGTAAGAGATTAACTTTTCACTATTATTCCTTAATAAAAAACCAGCCGCGTGCATCATTTTGATGCAGAGGCTGGGGCAAGGCTCCCATTTCTATAAAAAAAAACAGTAATCAGAAAGTAGGTTTACATGAAAAAATGGTACAAAAGGATACTAGGTAAGGAAATATGTATGTGCTCGTGTCAAATGTAGGAATAAAAAGCAGAAACCTGGCACAAATTACACTAGGGTCAATTAAAAATAGCCCGACATAAAAAGTCAAAATTATTTAAAATCAATTAACATAAGTTCTGCATATCAATACTATGCCTTTCCACTTTCACATCTAAATTTGAAGGATGTTTTTATCCATGTCACTCCTAAATCTTGAAATATATGGCTGCAATGTTATTAATTGAGTTGAAGCACCATAGTCCTTTCACAAGAAAATGTAACACCATTGGAGTTGGCATATAAAATCAATGGAGTGTTTGCAGTGGCATTTCAAGTAAGCAACATTTAAAAAACGTGGCCAACGGGGGAATGATCCCTCCCTTGGTCGAGCGCACGCAAACGAAGCTGAGACTCGAACCCGGGCAGCTTGGCGCACACTCGCAGCCTCTAGCCACTGAGCTAGCACTCAGTTCTCAAGTAAGCAAAATTTGAAATGGCATATAAAATAATTTGAGATTTGCAGTGGCACATATAATATTTACATACACTGAATGAATACACTATTGGCTTATATTTTCAAGAAAGCAGAACGTACGTGATCATCTTTAAAGGGTTTTACTCAACAAGAAATGTAAGCTCTACTTGTCAGCTTAGCTTTGCCCTAGAAAGTTTTTTCTTTTTTAACTCCTGCTCTAGAAAGTTGACACACAGTAATCCTTGAAGCAGTATGATAGCATAAGGATTTTTTTTTTTTTTTTTTTGCAGTGAAGCATGTAGGAAAAACTTGAAAGAGGCATTCGCAAACACTACAATTAAAATTTTTGCCTATCTTTGTCAACGGTTGGACAGAATGCAAAGCTTTTGCGTTGTATCAGAAAAAAAACGGTTGGAAAGAACACACTTTCTGAGTGTAAACATATGTTGAAATAAATGACACTGCCTCCTGTTTCTTTTCAAACATATTTCAGAGTTACAGGGTTGCATACAAAAGTAGTTACTATCAACTACGCAGACAAAACGTAAAGGAGCAAACCTTCAGATTACTTGGCATCAAGAGCAATGTAGCATAGCAACCTAATAACCTAACTTGCCTACTTGACACTTGGTACAACCAACAACAAAAATAACCATCTCGGTGCTGCCGCTTTGTCAACAATGTACTGCGTAAACATGAAGCCACAGTTAGTAAGAGGTGAACATGAGCACATCTAATCAAACTAGTTTATGATACAAATGCTAGGTCATACCTACAATTTTGATAAGCAAAATCCAATATTAACTTCATCATGTGTAGGATATAGCTTTAGCTTCACTTCGACTTTCTAGCCAAGAAATTTTCAGGCACGGATGCTGGATCAAGTTCCCAGTAACCACAGAGTTTATCACCTTCATTTGCCATGAGGTATGAAGGGATCTGGTGTGAGAACATCATCATGTTACTCTTTAATATTTCCATGGCCCTTGCAAATTCACCTTTCCTCTCTGGCATGAATACAGTACTAAAACCATCAACTTTAGTGAGATAGGACACCGTCAGAGAGACATCAGAAATCTCTAAGACCTCCACAAGATCATATTCACAGCTTTTGAAGTTTTCAAAGCTCCAGCCACAACTCCAGTTCTTGTATATAGCCCATACCTGGCCAGCACGAGGAAGAATTTCATACTTATTTCCTTTACTAACTGGTGTCACTTCCATGATGTGAGAGAAGACACTTGTGCAATCATAGTTCTCACTTTGACGGCTGACTTTGAATATTCCACAGCTGGCAGACAGGCCTTCTTGCACCAAATGTGTCTCCTTCTCTCCACATGGACAGTACTCAAGCCATCTTATGTGGATTGTGCAGTCATCTCGATCAACTCTCTTTATGAAGGCGTAGTACTTCGGAAACTTGTCAATATCACAATAGAGTGCCCAAATTTGTCCATTCTTGAAATTGTCAAATGCTCTTCTATCGCCAAAGTTGCAAAACTCTGGTTCAGGATAGACAAAACTTGTTGGAGATCCACACTGAGAGCTATCATCCCATTCCTCGACACTATGAGCATCAATTACGGAAGCTTCTGAGTCATTATCTTGCTCACCATCTGCGTTATCTTGCTCACCATCTGCACTATCCAGACCCTGTTTGGTCTTACCAACTGGCATTTCAAACTTGGAAGAGTTTTCAGTAGACGAAACTTTGCCTCCAATATTACCTTCCTGAGTGCTAAAAATGTTCCTGCCAAGGTCTACAAGCGAAGCTGCTTCTTCCAAGTTAGAAGGTAGGGATGCAGGATCCAGCTCAAGGGCGCCATTAGGGATATGCTTCCTATCAGCTTCTGACAACCTATGAAAAGGAATGCTATGTGAAAACCTTAGTGTGTCACCACCAGGAACCAAATATGGCTCTTCCTTGTCCAGTGGCACAAAAAGGCTCACAAAACCCTTAACCTTTACTAATGGAATGACATATGTGCCAGTACCCACAGTGAAGCCTGATTTTATTTCGACAATGTCATAACTGTGGTGCTTATGATCACTGTAATCCGAAGTCCTGTTGATCTCGCGTCCCTTAAGGAGGGCCCATACTTCGCCTTTCACTGGATAAATCTCGTAGCAGTTTCTTTTCCTTCCTTTTGTCCAAGAAACTACATGAGAAAACATATTTCTATCTTCTGTTAAGATTGTTTTCCCAATTCTGAAACTACCACAAGCAACAGGCAGCTCCTTAGAAGACCATGCCTTCTCAGCATCATTCAGAGGATCAAACTCTAACCAACTGAACCACAACATGAAGTTTGGAGAGTAAACCTGCTTAATTCGAGCATAGTACCTTGGCATGGAATCATTGTCATCATAAACTGCCCATATTTGATCAGCTTTGAATTGATCTGTTTTCTATTTTCCTCGAAGTCATAAAATTCTGGATCTGGATACGAGACAACACCTTCACAGGGAATATTATTGCCCGCAGACCTGGCAACACTATCCTTTTCAGAGTTAGGCATTTCCTCTTTCTTGCTCGCTCCTTGTTTCTCATTATGATGCAAGTCATTGACCACCTCCCCATTTCCATTTAGAGTCTGCTTTGTAATTGGAATACTGCATCTTTGTGTGTTGTACACATTAGCATCTTCGTTTATTGCCCCACCATTTTTGTCAGCATTACATGAAGAGTATTCTTTCCTTATCCTTTTCACCACAGGAGTATCATGAATATTATCACTGCCTTTTCTGCAACCAGCACTTTCATCTTCATTGCTGACATTATTTTCCTGCTGGCTTGATCTCTGAGGATTATGTCCTGTTTTGACTGCACTCACCGCAGTAGGGACATTTTCTGTAGACTGGACATCCTTTTTTCCATGCATTGAGACTGGATATCTGGATTCTTTAGCTACCTCCCTTATCCTTTTTTTCATGTTTGCAGGCGAAACTTTATCAGAACTCGCAAGTGGTGACTCAGTTCTACTTGAACCATTTTCTCCACTAGGTGCTGCTCTTGGTAACTTCATGCTATTGCATGTCCTGGCATTAGCTCTGACATTATTGTCTGCCGTTCCCTTACTACTAGGATTACCTGCACTCTGAGAACTCATAGTATTATTCAACCCTGCACTAAAAGTGGGTTTCTGTGAATTATCTTGCTGATTAACGACAGGAGTTTGCTGACTAGGAACATGCTGAGACTGTGCTTCCTTTTTCTGCATGTTTATAGATGAAAGCTTAGCAGACTGCGCTTGTTGGTTAGCAGTAGGAGTTTGGCAATTAGGCACATTCTGAGATTGCTGTTGCTGGTGAGTGGGATGAGTTGGCTGACCGGTGAGAGGATTTTGCCAACCAGGAAAACTCTGATAATTATGTTGCTGGTTATTGACATGAGCTTGCTGACTAGGAGGGGACTTTTGTGGTTGCGTCCCAAATCCATTCGATGACATGCTGTGTCCACTCGGGAAGGAACAGATATCTTGGACAAATCATAGGCCAGAAAACTCCTTGTACAGAGCTGACAGATGACAAATTTCATAAGCAAGCTATATGGATAGTTGTATTTTTTCCCACAAATCGGGCACATGGTCCAGAAACTAGAAGATCCATCTGAGTTTCCAGCCCGTTGCTGTGGAGTTTTCTGGATATCTGGAACAGAAAAGTTCTCCTTATTGTTCCTCTTATGAGCAGTGTCAGTTTTCTTTGATGCTCGTCCCCGCTTCTTTGGTATAGGGTCAGAAGTTGCAAAAACTGGTTTCCTTTTATTGTCATGGGAAGAACGCTTTACTTTGTCTGTCAAAGTCATGTGAGCTTCCCCAATTAACTTAAAAGCAGCCTCAGCACCAGTAAATTTGTTCTTGTCAGGATGAAGCAAAAGAGCAAGTTTGCGGTACTGTTTCTTAAGTAGTATGTCATCTGCAGTTGGTTCTACTTGAAGAATTCCATACCAGTCTGACTCCCCATTGATCTTAACAGAAGCAGAGCAATGAACTTCACAAACAGCAAGCAGCTGAGAAATATTTTCAAGGCCAGGAAAAAGCCGGTGAGCCTTAAGAACCATCCTTTTGGCACCAAGAAAGTCTGCTTCATGCAGCTTTCTTTCAGCCACGTCCTTGGCTCTTGATGCTTCTTCCTTGTTGCATTCCATTATGATGAACTGAGGAAGAGTAATAGGCTGCCAATCTTGTGAAGTACTCTAAAGAAAAACTCTATTTTGTCTTCTTCACAGTCCTGCATAAGAACGACAAGATAGTGTAATTTGTTACAACATCATTAGGAAATGGAATTTTGATTATGTGCAAGCATGCAAGAATGGTCATTAAGTTTAGAAGATGGCAACATTGAGGTGAAAGAAAACAAGTAACATACAATAATTCTGGAGGATTGTCGGATAACTACACATCAAAGAGTGAAGTGCACCATGGTTGATAGGTCTATAAACTTGTGTGGCATGTCATTGCCTCATTGAGTCCTGAACCTGTATAAGTATGCCAACAGAGGTGCAAATCATGCTTAATTAGCCAAGAATGATCATGTGGCACTTTGAATGAATTTAGGCTAGGCCCTACTAAAATGAAATGAGGAACTTGTAAATGTCCAATGACATCTTAAAACTTCCTCCAATTCCAAATATTAATTCTCCAGCTGTTCCAAATGGCGAGCAACTGAGCACATACTTAAGCCATGATTTAGATTGACTAATGTGACCAATGTTTCACTTAACTCGCATATAAGTTGCAATAATAGTACCCAAACCTATTGATATGCAGGTAGGAATGCTAGAGTGTTATCTTTTACTCATATTTTATCTCTAGGAATATAAGAGTAATGCAAATTTCACTCTAAATAGGTAAAGGGAGTTGTTCAGAAGACGGATGTAATAAGGTAAAGAAGCAAAGGATCTTACAACAAGGTAACAAACAACCAAGACATTTCTATGTTATAGTAAATCTCCACACCATATATGGATAAAGTAATAATATGTTCTCTAGTTTTAGTCAAATCTTTACCAAGGTTTAACATCCAAAAATCTCCCAAAAACAAGGGTCAAGGCAGCCTCCTTAGTAAGTAAAGTACTCTTTAGCTCACCAAACATGTTCAAGTGTGTCAAATAGGTTATTGTTCTCTAAATTTGCACCTCTGGGTCACAAAACTAAATTAAGTGAGTCACTCAGCATCACTACCACGCCATCTCATCATCACTACACCATATTAAATGGGTGTGTCAACGTAGGTATGCATGGAAGCCCCTGTATGTTTTCCCTTTTGAAACTTCCCATATAGCCGTGTGTGGATACCACTGAATAAATGAAAATTGTTACAGTTCCACGTTCACCCCTATCTCCCTAGTTCTCACCAAATGACCACATCTCTTTGTACTGTAGCTTCACCTATCTACATGGTTCCTATAGCTTTCTACTGTGTATCTTTATCTGGTTTCTAACACTATGGAGAAGGGATAGTTTGTTTTACATTAAACTCGAAACTCAATGTAATTCACCGTCTGTGTTCTATTAAGATCATTACATTGTTTGTATTGAGCCAAACAAATACAGCACGCAGCATATGCTATTATTGCTAAAAAAAAAGTACTCCCTCTGACTTCCATTTGTCCAAATATGAATGTATCTATACATTAAAACATGTCTAGATACATTCATATTTGGACAAATGGAAGTCAAGTATTGTTGAACAGAGGGAGTATATGGTATGGATTTTTCCTATACGTTCTTCTTTCCCAAAGCAACATGAATCTGTGATAAGTTCCATTCATAACTGAGGCAAACAAACTACAGCACGCCCACATATGCCCGTAGGTTGAATAAAAAAATGAGGCAATGCAAGGGGGCTGTAATGCTCCGTACATAATTATGTGCAGTCACCCTCTTAATTTAGTGTACTAATCTAAATGTGCAAATAAAAAAGGATGGTGACATACATTGAATATGTTTAAGTGACATAGAGCGTAATCTGCTCTTTAATTTAAGAGACTCTAGAGCCACGATCTCAGCCCATTCTCACATCAAATTAATTCTCCACAGTGAGAAACAATCTCTCCCCAGATCCACCATCATCTTAGCCACAAAAAGTACACCACCAAAACAAAAGGAAAGCGCATGGTCCTCTATTCCTGATTCCTTTCATTACACACCCATTCCCTACAAACATAGCGATAGATCGGAGCGAAATAAACACCAGTCGTTTCCGATTCAGTCGCAGCATTTCGTCGGCCTTCCTCGAAAGTATCAGGCAAGGTCAGGCACAGCGCGCCAGAGGTACAAGACAACACAGACTCGCTAGAGAGGAAAAGGAGATGACCATAGGGGCGGGAACCGAGAAACGCACCGGGCAGTCGATGGGCGGCGGATGAGGCGGTGACCTGGAGGTTCTCGCCGCCGCACGCAGTAGTGGGGGTGGCCGCGGCGGAGGGGATTAGACGGTCGAGCCGGTGGTTCGTGGATTCGCGTGCCGTCTGGGGTCGTGGCTGCGATGGCGGCAGATGCGTGTGGTTTTTGGGGGGATTTAGAGGGGTGGAAGCGGGAAAGTGTGCGTGGTTTCCCGCCGAGTAACGGAAAAAATAGGAGAATTTTGATAAAAATGATACTCCTACTGTATATCCATCTTTCCTTTTCTTTGCCAAAGTGATACACCTTTTGATCGCCTCTTAGGAAAAAAAACATGCTCCATTTTTCTCCTTTTATTTTGTTTTTGGTCGGCCGGGTACACTTTTTTTTCTGTACCAAAACGTCCATTTGAACCTCCACCGGTCACATTTTTTAAACTAAAATGCACCCGCTTTAATTCCGTGTTGTGCACCCGTTCAAGCCGAATTATTCGGATGCGTCGAGGATTTCAATGAAAACTTTTATTGCCTTGAAGAAAGAAGGGTGTAATGTACGACCAAGGAGCCATCTGGACAATAAGCTCTCGAGATGTGTTTATCATTTTTCACGACAACTAGTACACGTAACAGAACTTCATGTGAATGATGTCATTTTTTCTTTTAACTATTTTTTATTTCTATGTTTTTTTAAACAGGTGCAAATTGTCGACATGTTATTTCCATACAAAGGTCTTAAATATCATTTTTTGACTAGTTTTCATGTTCTTTTTCTCAGAACAGGTGCATATTGTTGGTATGTCATTCCATATGATGGTCTTAAATTATTCGACACCCCCTAGGTACATTTGACAGATCATTATTAGGGTACAAGAAAATGATTTTTGCCGATTTTACTCGTAGTCTATCACACACTTGTAGTGCAACTTTGATTTTAATTCCGGTAACTATTCATAAATTTATTTTATCAATATAGCCAAAAAAACTCAAAATTTAAAAATATTTCAACGCCATGCTTTCAATATGGTCCACGTTATGTGAAATTTGCAAATGTTCTATTTTAGATCTTGTCATGGTACTTACTGCACATGGCAACACTTTTTAGCCATTGTGAAAAAATGGAAAAACCAATTTTGTCCCATAAAAAGTGGAAACTTTCTTTTAGCATCTTTTCCGCATGCTGTTTGTGCAAAAAAAAAATGAGCACATCATCGTGAAACATAGTCCTGAAATGGTCAGGGATTTGGTCATTTCGCTTGAAACTCATGAATGCTCATACATGATAGGTCATCATATGAAGCAGGTTTTCTCAAAATCTATCAGAATCCAAGTTTATCATTTTAGAGCACAACTAGTACACATAAGAGGACGGGACTCCATGTGAAATAATGGCAGTTTTATAACTATTTTTCATATTATTTGTTTTTACCTCTTAGGTACATTGCATAGATCACATCTCGGGTACGCCAAAATGGTTTTAGCCGGGTTTTTTTAGTAGTACATCACACCGTTGTACTTCCTTTTGGAATTAATTTTGGTAAATGCCATGAATCTATTTATTCAATGGAATATAGAAAAAAATCTAAAAATATATATAATTCAAAAGTAGGCCTCCAATATGGTCTACGCTATGTAGAAGTTGCAAACATCCCATTCGGTACATTATTTGTGGTACTTTCTTCACAAGGCGCCCCTTTTTTAACATTTGAATAAAGGAAAGCATCCTTTTCCCACAAAAGTTCAAAATTTTTGTTAACACTTCTGTTTAGCATGGTAAGACCAATGTTTTGATGAAACGACACATTATAATGAATAATAGTCCGAGAATGGCTAAGACCTTAGTCATTTGGCTTGAAACTCATGAATATTGATGCATGATAGGTCATCTTGTGAAGCAGTATTTTTTTCAGAACTTGCCAAATTCAAGTTTACCATTTTTTTCGTGGCAGTTAATACACATAAGAGGACTCCATGTGAAAGAATGTCATTTTTTAAACTATTTTCGTACTCCTTGTTTTTTTTAAAATGGGGTGCAGATTATTGGAATGCTATGACGGATATTAAACACCTCCTATGTACATTGCGTACCTTTTTCTTTTTGTGAATCAGAAGCTTTTATATTAGTCAACGTCCTAGGTACATTGTGTATATCACTGCTAGTTTGCTTGAAAATGATTTTTTTTTCGAATTTCATGAGCAGTCTATCACACACTTAATTATAGTTCAATTTGGAATTAATTTTGATAAATGTCTAAAATTTATTTAATCACTGAAATATAGCAAAAAAAAACTCAATATTTCGATAGTAGGCCACTATGCTGTGTAAAATTTTCAAATTATCTTGGCATCTTATTTGTGGAACTGCTTCACAAGGCACCCTTTTTAGCCATTCGAAAGAAATATTAGGGTTTTGTAGCTCCATCACATTGTGTCTATGAGGCCGGCAGTGCAGCCCCTACGCATATAAATAGGCTTTCTCCCTTCCGGGGAAGGCAAGATGACAAGCTCCAAAGTCTCCAAGCCCTACCTGCTAAATCTTCTACGCCCACATAGAGAACACATACGCCACTGAGCTCTCAGCTCGTCCCTCGCTCGTGAGTCCACCCAACGGAGATGCAATGCCACACCATAGGGGCAGGGTTGTTACCGACGATGTACCCCGGGGACCAAACCCGCATACACACCTTGTATTTTACGTGTGTTCGCCCATCAAGATATTGGCCTTATACCGCTCTATAAGTTTATTACCGGATCAAAACCGTGACACACTCAACGTACCAACGGGGAGAGGAAAAAATCTTCCCTCGGTGACAACGATACATACTTCGACGATGACAAGCACTTCAGTCTGATCCAGAAGCACCCGAGGCTATTGTTGAAGTCATAGGACTTGGGTACCCTCATAAGGGTAGAACTAGGCCCGTCGTGCCTAGGGTGGCCCAACGCGAGGACTCGACATATTTGGGAACCAGGACTATTCACCAATTTGGAGTAGAAGGAAAGTAAGAACAGCCTGTTTCGGAATCCCCTAGATCTTCTTGTAAACTATCATACATCGGTTCTACCATTTTTTTAATGCATCCAACTCGGCACCTTGTAACCCAGATCCTCGCCCCTCTATTTAGACGAGGGGGAGGGGACTTGCTGAGTCGTATCCGAAGCTCTAGTCGTCAACCCTGATCATACACCACTAGCATAGCCACCTCAATACCCCTCTCAAGTCAATCGAGCACAAGGGATATGTACAGCCATAAACAGAGGTAAAGTCTTGCTGGATGACTATTTCCGAGGGCCCAAATTTCTATAAACTTCCGCGGAATGGCTTCACGTACAATGATTTCTGTCCGATTCCTGTACGACACCTCCACTACGTGCTATTTTATGGTAGTGCTAATTAATCTGCTGTCCCGTGCCGTGCTTTGGCCTAGCCCAAATCCAGACCTGCCACGTAAGATCGGACCAAATTCGTACAGAAACTTATCGTACGTATAGCACTGCTCAAACTTCCGCGTCCTTGTGTTACCATCGGAATTCTCTAGATGCATCACCCCTTCATCTCTATAGTTAGTTAATTCTCTACACTATGTCAACTAAACCTTAGATGAAATTCTACTGAAATTTTCTGCTTTTTTTCTGTGACGCAGAATCAACTTTTTTTGGCGGGGACACAGGAAGCAACCTGTGTTACATGTCACCGTGTTTTCTACTTCTACGCTCCAAAGAGATCGTGAGTTTCTTGCTTTTTTTATTCCATTTGACCGAGCTTCATCCATGGGCTCAACTGCACTCTGAACTTTACCCCTTTCATCCTGATTCAACACTTGGTGAGAATCTCTGCACCATCGACCGTGACCAGCACCGTATGCTCGAACTGAGCGTTGAGGCTGCTGTCTACCGTGATGGCGGTCCAGCCGTCGTCCCACACTTCACACCGCGTGCTCCCCATGGACAGAGTAGGCTCTGCAGGATGAACCATCACAAACCAGACAGCCAGTCAGTTAGGCTTATAGTGCTACGCTACATCTATCATGAAAAGCACAGAGATAATATCTTCAGATAATCAGTATGCATTATCTTGAAAGAAGAAGAGCAAGAGAGGGGGCAAAGTCTCGAGGACGGTGACATACCGATTGTGAATGTTTGGCCTGCAACCATGAACCCTGGCTCGTAATCATCTGTTTAGGAATTGTGTGTTTAGTTGCTGTTTGTGAGGATTAGATCATTGCTGAAAAGTTCTACTTTTTAGTTATCTATATATATCTTTGTTCGGTCCATGATTACCATCAGTGGAAAAACAGTTCAGGTTACTCACATGTGTGCCATATGATGGGTTCTGAATGGAAGATCGTCCCAACTCCATGCCCCACAAAGGGATCGACGCTGTAGCCGTACTTGTTCACATGCTCACTGAAAACCAAAATATTAAAAACAACAACAAGACAATTACAGGGCACTCATGATTCAGTTTCTAAGATTCGACTTATATGGTAGCACAGCGTCAAGAAAGTAATGTTATCATTATCTGATAAACAATTAATACAGACATTTTCTAAAGATGCACACCCTTAAGAAGCGGAATTTCTTTTGAAACCATTGGATTATAAAATCTTTGCTACTGAAAATGTAAATTCTGATAGTTTTGTTTTTGTCCAACTTTGTAAAAGACCCCGCCATGTGAAAAGACGATGTGCGCATCTGATAACAGTAAATTTATAAGCGAAAGTAAAACAAAAAGCAACTGCTTTATATGAAAATTAACAAAAGCATAATAAAATACATACTATTGTGATATTGTTCAAGGTTTAAGGGATCAACACCTTATTCTCTCTCCAATTGTCTTAAAACTAGCACCATGTTTGCAGGCTGATATGCCCCTCAGCATGCACTCTTCAGTGACCTATTACATCAGACAAGTTCGTCAGTCACCATTTGACACTTGTGGTTGGAAGTAGCCATAGAACCAGCAAGTCAGACTTATTTTTAAATTAGCAAGTCAAACCTTTACAAGCTGCCGAGTAGGTTCGTCGACCTCTCCACAGAAATATGTTCTTGAGGTGTCACCATGGTATCCCTGCAGCAACACAGCCATGTCATGCTGCCGATAACCAGATTATTCATAGGAAAACCATAGGACATACATTCAAGTAGACAGTCACATCAATGTTGATGATGTCCCCATCCTGTAAAATCACTAGAAAATAATCAGCATTATTTTTTCAGGACAAAGGGGTTGCTATAAATTGGACAATCAGAAGAAGAAGAAAGGATGGTGTTTCGACCCTTAACGCGCGCGAATCAGGAATTCCGTGGCAGATGCACTCGTTCACTGACGTGCAGACACTCTTTGGGAACCCGCCGTACCCAAGGGGAGACGGGTAGGCACCGGCATCGATGATCATCTGATGAACTGCCCTGTCGATTTCATCTGTCGTCACGGAGGGCTGATGGGAACACAGAGATTCCATAATTTGCTATTAGTGGATATCAGTAAAAAAAAAGTTCTTCGAGAATGAGTGGATATCAGTAATCAATAATATAAAGCAGAAAAGAAAAGTAAGGACATGTGAATTAACGAAGTGTGCGAAGAAATGTCACACAGTTTGCCAAGAGAAGATGAACTATTAGTGAATATCAGTAAAAAAAAATCTTCGAGAATGAGTGGATATCAGTAATCAATTTTATAAAACATAAAAGAAAAGTAAGGACATGTGAATTAACCAAGTGTGTGAAGAAATGTCACATAGTTTGCCAAGAAAAGATGAATTAGCTTCTTTGTAAAGTGCTTTACCTTCACCAATGTTCCAGCATACTGAAGAACCCGGGCAGCAAGCTCACATGCGGCTCTCATTCGAACAATGCTCTCGCTGTCATGCATTTGCCGATCAGGATTTACATCTGGCAGACGATCGGTACTGTCGTAAGGTGGTCGGGGGATGTGATCGGGCACCGGTAGGCGTGGAGTGACCATGCCGCGCCTTAGTGGTTCCCTTCTCTTTACTTGTTCAGAGCCATGGATCTCTGCAGCCCTTCAATGCAAGGGTTACTAGCAAGTGTTCATCACTATGGCACCAATGAAATGAAAAGATTCACGATTCATGGCACCAAGGAACCATTGGATTTGATTGTACCTGCAGATCGCCATTTTGATGGATTCCCCCGATCTGCGGGATCTTTCTGGTGCTACCGCATGGAAATGCTTCTGGAGAGTAGCTTTACCTGCGATGACAAGATGTTTGTGATCAGATTATGCGTGGGAAGTATGAGGTTCCTGAAGAGAGCGCCCACGGACCTGGACGGCGGCAGGGGGAGGAGGGGAGCAGCGGCGGCGGAGACGACGCGAGGAGCTCCATTGCCGGGACACCCGTAGCCGTCGGCGCAAAGGGAGTAGCCAATCGCGGCAAGGCGGTCGGAGATAAGACGAGGACACGTGGAGGGAGCGTACTGGCTGGTGAGCTCCCCTTAAAATCTCGCTCTCACACCGCACAGTGGCCATGGAGAGGGAGACGCCGCAGGCCGCGCCGCCGCCGACCTTCCTCCGCGGGGAGGAGGCGTCCTCGGATTCTTCGTCCTCAGCGCGCGCGCGGTTCGAGCGCTTGATCCGGCGGGTGCAGGCGGAGGTGTGCGCGGCCCTCGAGGCGGCCGAGGAGGGCAGCGGCGGCGGCGGGGTGTTCCGGGAGGACGCATGGACGCGCCCGGGCGGCGGCGGCGGCATCAGCCGCGTGCTGCAGGGCGGCCGCGTGTTCGAGAAGGCCGCCGTCAACGTGTCCGTCGTCTATGGCGTCATGCCCCCCGACGCGTACCGCGCGGCAAGGCCCGACGCGGCGGCAGGAGCGGAGAAGGCTGGGCCCGTGCCCTTCTTCGCCGCCGGCGTTAGCTCGGTGAGAGTCTGAGGAGCCTCCCACCGGCGCAGAGCCGAAAATTTGCAGCATTTTCAGCAACCTGTTGGCGTCACCCCCCATTTGTACATTGCAAATTGCTGCTAACATCATTAATATCCACCAATTCTTTTGTGTAATTGTGTAATGTACAATTGTTTCCATCCAGTGATACTGCCCGTTTTGGCGTCTGGTTTCCAGGTTATCCATCCAAACAACCCCTTTGCTCCAACATTGCATTTCAATTACCGGTATTTCGAGACAGAGGCACCGCAAGGTACTACCTATGGTGACAAGTGAACTTGTCTATAAGTTGAATTCAAGTAAAATACAGAGATTATTCCTGCAGATGCTCCTGGGGCACCCAGGCAGTGGTGGTTTGGAGGTGGTACGGACTTGACGCCATCTTACCTCATCGAAGAGGATATCAAGCATTTTCATGCTGTATGTCAACAAGCTTCTGTTATGCTTGCGCAATATTTTGGCAAAAAACATATAATCCAATGCTATTCTGCATTTCTTCGTTGTTGTCTACCCTGTTTGTTCGATAACCTGTTTTTATTGTGCGCTTTCAGGTTCAGAAACAAGCATGCGATAAGTTTGATCCAACCTTTTACCCAAGATTCAAGAAATGGTGTGATGATTATTTTCATATCAAGGTTAGTTTGCTAACATGTTCATTCAATATTATTTTTGTGTGATTGGCGTGGACAATGCAAAACTGGTTGACATGATCCAGACATCTGAAAAGTGCTATTAGAGTAGGCATGCTAGTCTTATCAATGTGTAGATTGTCCTGCACTGTCTCATATTTTTCCAGAGCAAATCATGGAGATGATTGTCTGTGACTACAGCATCGTGGTGAACGCCGTGGGGTGGGTGGAATATTCTTTGATGATCTAAGTGACCATGATCAACAAACTCTTCTTGACTTCGTTACAGGTAGCACTGGATGGAACTCTGGATTTGACTCTTTTTCTACCATGTTTCATTGCTCAATTTGAACCCAAATAAGCATCCAGAATTTCTATGCCTAAGACACCTTCCTTCCTTGCAGAGTGCGCAGAGTCTGTAATTCCTGCATACATCCCCATCGTAGAACGCCGGAAAGATACCCCGTTTACAGAAGATCACAGAGCATGGCAGCAACTACGGAGAGGTCGCTATGTGGAATTCAACCTTGTAAATTCTTCGACATGACCAAGATCATCATGCTTATTAATGTTAGATTTAGTCAGGCTCTAACGTTTTGCTCCTTGCGAAGGTCTATGATCGTGGCACCACATTTGGCCTCAAGACTGGAGGAAGGATCGAGAGTATTCTTGTTTCCCTTCCTCTGACTGCACGGTGGGAGTATGATCATGTAAGTTGAGCTGCTCTGTCAGTGTTATCGAAGTCTGATAAACAAGGTTTTTAGTTCACTCTGTTTTAAGGCGTTAAAGTATTTAAATCTTCCAATTATTCTGAAAATTAAAGACTTGTCGTTTGGAAATATTCATTTGAAATAGTAAGCAACAGCCTAATAGTGCATTTTTTTTTAAGATGATAGACTCATAGTGTGTTATGATGCATCTTCTAATTGTGACAGCTAAGTTACAACATTCACATTTTTGTCAAGTTTGCAGAAACCTGAAGAAGGGACAGAAGAATGGAAACTTCTAGACGCGTGCATCAATCCAAAGGAGTGGATCTGATTTGTTGAAAGTGTTTATTTTTTTGCTAATACCTGAATTTATTTTGAAGCATCTTGTATCGTGGAGTTTGTGTATTTGGTGTGTTTTCAGTAGTGAGCTTATCAAGCTTGATAAAATATGTGTTCTGTCTAAATGAAAATTTTGGATTCTTGTTATGCAAATAAAAAACCATCCGTTCAAGTGAGAAATTTACCGCTGAGACGCAAAAAATCTTGCAAGAGGCGGAGATGAAGAGGCCCATTTATATATTCAACTCGTCTTTTTTTTCCTCTACTAGTTAGTGTGCAGTGTGTGCACGTGTAATACACGTCTCCAAAATATAACAATCTGATTCGTATTTTTAATGTGTTACTTTTTATTCATATATAACTTATTTTAATTCAAAATGCCAAAGTTTGTACATGATATAATTTATGCCACTCGGATGAATGCATGGTTCATATTTTCATGACCTTTATGCTCCTGAGACTATAATGTGTCCAATTTGATTTTTGCAATGCGACTGAATATAAATCTTGACGGGAACTTCCTAAATATTACCTTTTCTTGTGTATCAAAATGCAGGTAAAATTTGGACATGAAGTTTTACCTCAAATTTTTTGGGGTGTGTATTTGGTAGCAGCATAACTTGACAGCAATTTTTTTGTGTGATTTTTGGCTCGTGCTATAACCTCCGGTTGCAGGTCATGGTCACACTCACACTAAATGAAAAATTGTCAAGTGACATTTTCTTACGGCTGGTTGCAGCCTACACAAAAAACCGAAATATGCATAAGCACAAATATTGAGTTGATGACTTAAAAACCATAAGATTTGTATTTTCCGAGGAACTGTCTATGCCAGTTGATGAATGTGACTTCTTACCTGTGAATTGCAAAAAAAAAAAAAACATCAACATAAGAATTTACATTTTACGAGGAACTTTCTATGTTCGTTCATGAATGTGAGTTCTTACTTGTGAATTGCAAAAACATCTCCGCTCCTATAGGAGAACATAATTTTCATGAATTCCTGGGGCAGTTTGCCTAAGGTCTCAAGTTCAAGTCCTTTTTGTCCACGCATGTGCTTCTTGATCCATACAAATGAGACTCGCGCGTCTTCGCTTTCTTCCGGTTTGCGCGCGTTGATTTTCTCTTCTCACGTCACACGTAAAAGGGGTATTGAAGTGTATAAGTGGATTGTACTAACTCTTTTCATTAGTTCTAACTTTTGGTTGCGTTGGCTAGTGCATTAAGCTTGGCAAAAATAGTTAATGTGTTTTCTATATATGAAGGACAAGCAATGATCAAGTCTGTGTTTTGATGTAGTTTTTTACGACATCGACAAGGATTTTCGGATAAATTGACGAATGCAATATGTTAGAGTTTTTCCTGGCAACAAATTTTTATGGTAGTATGAGGCCAAGATCCGAGAGGTAGCACACAAGGGACACAAAGATGTGATGGGTTGCACAACGGGAATTTAAAATTTTCGCGAAACTACTACACAACCGCCAAGATCTAGCTATGCAGATACAAATGAATATAAATTTCAAGATCTAGTTTCGAGATCGTGTACCAAATACCGTTGATGCGGAAGAGGTGTCGATGACAATGTCGATGAAGCCTATAGAAGCTCCTCGCGCACAAGCCTGTGGGTGAGGATGTTGCTGACTCCCCGTATCCAGCGTTGTGATTCAGCAGACTGAGGGTCTCACGTGTTTCAGCAGACTGAGCGTCTCACGTGTTACTCCTCTGAGAGTATATGAAGGTGGAGTTCTCAACACATGAGAGAGAGAGAGAGTAATTAGAAGTTAGGTCTAATCGGGAGAGGATCACCTCAGCCTAATTAGAAGAAGCTCTAATTCTATTAGTGGAAGCTCTAATCCAATTATAGGAAGCTCTAATCCAATTAGAGGAGACTCTAATCCATCAAAAGATCTCTAAACCAATTAGAAGAGCTCTAATTAGATTTCTCTAATTAGTCTTCTAATTATTTAGAGAGGTTCTAATCCTATTAGAAGTGCTCTAATTAGTTCTTCTAATTATTAGAGAGATCTCTAATCAATTAGAAGTGCTCTAATTAGAAGCTCTAATTAGTCCTCTAATTTTTCTAGAGAAAGAGAGAAGCCAAAACGCTCAATTGCATCTTCTACAAAGAGATGAGGGGTGGGGATTATATAGTGGGAGAAAGGAGGATACCTGCCATGGGGGGAGGGATCGGATTGGACTCCAAGTGGAGTCCAATCCCACCTCTCTTTTTTTCTTTTCTTTTTTCCCACTCATTTATTTATCAAATAAATCCAGAAAAATTCCTATGGAAAACATGTGCACTTTCCTACCCGGCATCCCCTAAAATTAGGGTTTACCCGAGGAGGATATATGTCCCCCTTCGGCACTGCTTCCTATGGAAGTCCCCCGGAACTCTTCCTAAACCCCGTGACCCCTATAGATAAAATCATCGATATTATCTAACAATGTCAAAAATATATTTCCAGCATCCCGGGACATCTCGTGCCACTTGCATTATCTCCATAAAGTGTGCAGCATCTATTTCTCTTTCACAATAACTCTGGAATAAATTCTGGTAGTAATAGAAACTATTTCTATCACTCCGGGACATCTCATGCACTCATTATAATTTCTCTCTGATATATAAAATATATCTATCACGTAGAAACACCATTCTGGTGATACTCATAGTTGATCCGGACCTACCAATATACACAAAAATAAGCCCAAACTTAAGTGTGTTTCCCATACAGGTTTGATAGTGTGTGGACATGAAACTGGAAACTCTTTCATTTTTAATAATCAATAGAGGGGTCGTCGACACCCATATTGACTCCCACATACTAAACGAATTAACTGTTGAACATGTTGGTTACTATACAAATCTCCCATTACTCATGATACCAAACTTACCCGAGACTATTGATTCGGGAATTGCATGTGAAACAATTGAAAGTGCACTATGGTCAACTAGAGGGGGGGTGTATAGGTTGACTACCAATTTTTCTTCTTTTCCTTTTAATTAGGGCTAAACAAGATAAGATAAGATTCTCTAGATGTGCAACTAGGTGAGCAACCTAAGTTATACAAGATAAGATACGCAACGGAAGTAAAACGAAAGGTAACAAGATAAACCACAAGTGTAAACAAGGAGACAAGGATATGTTTCCCATAGTTCCTTCTCAAGAGAAGTACGTCTACGTTGGAGAGGTGGGGAGCCACATAGGCGCTCCTCAATAGCACGATTGTGCACACCTTATTATCCTTGAGCTTCTCCGGTGAGGGAGATTCTCGTTTGCACTATGAGGTCGACTTGAAGGCGTTGACCAAACCTTTACATGAGGTTGAGGACACTCCACAAGATGGATGGAGGCTCTCAACGAATCCGAAGCTTCTTGCAACAAGGTGGAAGCTACAAGCACAAGATCTACTAAGGTTTTTAGGCCTCAAGTAGGATTCTATATCTACTAGGATGTGGTGGATGGATTTGAAATTCCTTTGGTGGAATCACGGATCTAGGTCTCCTCTAGCTCTCCACAAAGTTTCGGAGTGTTTGGGTGGTTGGAGAGAGAGATCTAGAAGGTTGAAGCTTTCATTAATGGCTAGGAGAGAGAGTGGGCAAAGCTTGGCATTTATGAGGTAGGGAGGGCTTTAAATACCCCTTCCCAATCCAACCGTTGAGCAGCCCACGCAGCACCGGAGGCTCAGGTGTTTCCACCGGAAGCTCCGGTGGCCTTCACTTGTGCGCACCAACGTGGCCCTTCTGATCCTTTCTAGAATCTTCAGCGACGGAGGCTCCGGTGGTGTTGGCGGAGGTTCCGCCCACCGGAGGCTCTGCTCCAGCCTCCGCTCATATGCACCCGAAGGCAATTTGAGCGGAAGTAGCACCAGAGGTGCCACCGGAGGTCAGCCCCACAGTTGGGCAGTGGAGGCTCCGTCCACCGGAGGTCCACCGGAGGCTCCGCTGCAGCCTCCGCTCTTATGCACCCGAAGGTGTTTTTAGCAGAGGTTGCACCGGAGGCTGGCGCCTTGGAGAAGCTCGGGAAATGCACGGGGCGGAGGTTCCATTGGTTTCACCGGAGCCTCCGCTGCTTGCAAAAACAGCATTCCAACTTTTTTTCTTCGAGCCCTTTCCTTTAGACTAATTCATGTAACCCACTGGGAATGTGTACTTGAAGTACCTGGGCATTTTTATAGATATCAAATAGAACCTGCAAATGCTCTTAAATAGACATTAGTCATATAGTTATGTTGTCATCAACTATCAAAACGGAACATGATCTTTCATTCTCCCCCTTTTTGGTAATTGATGACAACATAACCATTTGCATAGCTAGACCACGATCAAGATGGATGGAGCTCCCCCTAGAGATATGCTCCCTTCATGTTGAGAGAATTTAAACATGGAAGATAATTAACCATACATAATAGGGAGCACATAACATGTGATAGAATTAAAGTACTAGGTTCACAAGCCCACATAATGCATAACAAAGTTCACATCGAACGATAATTAAACAAACGAAGTTTTCAAATAACCAACTCTCTCAAGCAAGACGAAAGATGCAAATCGAAAACACGGCTTGAGAGAGAACCCATGCAAATGCCCCAACGCCTCTAAGTAGATATCTCTCCCCCTTGGCATCAAGATACCAAAAGAGGGAAGAGACCGATGTTAACGTCCCAATGATCACTCAGAGGAGTTGTCTATGCTAGGAGGACGGGCGCGATGGCGAGAGCTGGTGACCTCTTCTCCAGGTTCCTCATCAGACCACTCAATGATCTTCCCCTTGGAGTCCTTGGCTTGCCACTTTGTAACATCCCAAGTATGAAAATTCCCCTTTTGCAATGTTTGTTTCTTGAATTCTAATTAGTGCATCATGTCATCATAAGCATTGCATGTGGCATGTGTTTCAATTTGAAATGCAATTCAAATTCAAATCAATTTCATTCATACTTGGCATGTTCCAATTGTGAATCACAATTAAAATTTTGCAAACAAATCAATTCAAAAAGCAATCCATTAATTGGTTGGAATTATTCAATATTATTTGTTATTTCAAAAATTCATTCTTTTGAAACCATATTTGAAAATTCAAATGACAAATTCAAAATAATTTTGCAATTTGAAATTTCGAAACAAAGTGTAGCACCCTTTGGGCTTGCTGTTTTGTAATCCAACAAAAATATTTCAGAAAGAAAAACCCAAACAATTCTTATCCTTTTTCCCTCTTTCATCCTCTACACAAAAAAAAGAGAGAATAAAAGAAAAAGGAAAAGCCACTACTGGGGGAGGCAGGCCCAAAGGCCCACCTACAACCCCGAGCGACCCAGCCCACCTCCCTTCTTCCACCTCCGTACAGCGATGTCGACACCAGTGACGCAACAGAGCACCACCACCGCACCACCCTCTCCACCTGCTCCCTTTGCCCCCTCTACAAGAAGGTCCCCAAACCCTAACCCTAGCCCTCTCTCTTTCCCCTCTAGCCGCCGCCACCGCCTTTCTCCTCTCTTCCTCCCTGCTCCTCCTCGTTCTGAAATTTTTCTGAACCCAAACACCCCACCTCTGGCCGGAAGTTACATGCCACGGTGCCAGTGATGTGGTCGTCTTCGGGGCCGTTTCTTCGCGGGAATGGAATCGCGGCTCTACCCTCTCCATCTTTGCTGAAGAAGGCGTGGACTGAGGGGGCTCGAGGCGACCGCGCCGTCGCGATTTTCCGCCGCCGCCGAACACTGCATCAGGTCGTCGTCGACAGGGCGGCCGTCCGTCCGCTCCTGCGCCGCCTCGCCGCTTCCTCCGTTCCTTCGTCGCCGACCAGCCCAGGGTGAGCACCCCCCCTCCACTCCTTTCCCTTCCCCTCCGCTGCACGCCTCACGCACGCAGCATGCGCAGCAGCAGCAGCTCGCTGCCGTCGGCCGTCGTTCGTCTGTCACAGTCGCCGGACGTGCGATCTTCAGTTTCGTCAGAAACTTCAATTCGCGTAGAGATAGTGCATATTGGGTCGTGCCCAAATCCAATCACCAAGCCGCATCCAGCCCAGTGGTTCGGGCCTCCGTGTGCGCCCGTGAGGTCGCGTGTTCGAAGCCCGCGGTAGGCATAAATGCCCCCTTTTTGCTGATTTCCCACCGCACGGGGCCGGGCCCGCCTGTCACACACTCCCGAGGCCACCTCAGCCTCCACCCATCCTCGTCACCGCCACGCATGCGCTGGACCCAGCTGTTAGCCGGCGCGGGTACTTCCCCCCGGTGTAAAACGTTTCTGTACCTATTTCTTTTCTATTTTTTTTTTCGAGAAAATGGCAGATTAATACCAAATCTTGCAAACAACATAACTTAACCATTTTAAATCTGTTTTGGGCAAACAAAATAGGTATCCCAATCCAAATTTCCTACTCTACCCAAATATGTAATAATATCAACTTTATTTCTGGTTTTGAATAATTTAAAATGCTGAAAACAATTATTATTTGTTAAATGCTTTAAACATTGCAAAAATCATATCTTGGGCATACAAATTCCAATTGGAGCAAACTAAATATGCATTCCAATCAGAATTAAATGCTCTATCCAAATATGCAATAAAATTAATGTTTTGAGCAGCTAATTTTGCACTAATTTCAGTACTGATTTTTATCTAATTAAAATACCAAAGTGCATAACTTAATCATTTAAACCCCAAATTTAACAAATAAAATGTCTAGTTGAAGCTAACACTATTTCCTTGCTATTTCTATCATCTCTCATGCATTTAATCACTTCAAATTAATGTTCACTTGTAATTCATTTAATTCACTTGTATCACATATGGTAATTCCCAAATGCAATTTAAATTGTTATCGAGCCCATTTAAACTTGCTCTTATGTCCTTTATCATTAACTTGATGCATCCATTAAATTGTCATGCATCATCCCATGTTTGTGCATTATGCCATGTTATTGATTGTCCGTCTCTCCTCGTTTTTGTTTGCTTCTTCTCGAATAGACGACGACGTTGAGACAGACGAGGTTTACGATAACACTTCAGTGGAATTAGCTCAACACCAGGCTGTTGAGTAAGCAGGCAAGTATTCACTCACATGAACCATTGTGTCCGTTCCACACTTGATACCGATACTTTCCGTTGTCTAATCTGCTAGCCTTATGATTCGTTGCTTGTGTTCCGATCCTATCACATGTCATCCTGCAGCCATGAATATAGCCTCACCCCCACACCTACAACCTGGTTGTTTGTTAGTCTGTGTCGTAGTATCATGCTTAGGTGTGCTTGTGCTCGAGTCTTGTGGTCATTTATCTTATCACCTGTTTAGTTTGATAGATGGGCTTGTTATAATCAATATCATGTTAATGTTTGGGGTAATAATAATTTGACGATAAGGCACCGACAGGAGGCCCGGGTTAGGGTTTTGAAGCCTGCTAGTGTCTTGTCCTCTGATCCATGATGAGCGTGCTCACCGCATGATGTAGCCCACCCAACTACACCAAGTGCACCGATGACAAGATCACGCGCAAAGGCCATCCAAGATAAGGTGAATTCGCTCCTCTCGACTCACACTTCCGGTAACTTGGTGGATGGTGCGCTACCTCATGGCGCAACACTGTGTGTGCTCAGGTTCAAGCCCACCACGGGTGGCCAAGAAGACGCGGAAGGCGAACGAGCAAGACCAGCACAAGGAGACGAAGGCGGGAAACTCCAGGCAGCGGAACCTCCGGTGTTCCCACCGGAGCCTCCGCTCCCCGCTCACCACCGGAACCTCCGGTGTGGCCTCCGCCCAAAAGCCCTTCGGGTGGAAAGTGGCGGAGCTACCACCGGAGCCACCACCGGAGCCACCACCGGAACCCGGGCGGAACCTCCGGTATTCCCACCGGAGCCTCCGCTCCACGACTCGCCACCGGAGCCTCCGGTGCTACCTTCGCGCGGAACCCCTTCGGGTGGGTGACCACGGAGCCACCACCGGACCCCACCGGAGCCTCCGCTCCATCCACCGGAACCTCCGGTGGAAACCACCGGAGCCTCCGCTACTGTGCGGACTGCGTGACACTTGCGGGCCTTGGGCTTTGTTTCTTATCCTCCCACCTACCCCTTTGGCACTAGACTATATATAGTCACCCCCATTCTCAGATCTAGGGTTAGAGTTGAATTTAGAACATTTGGAGCTCAGCTCTCTTGTATCCCTCTTTGAGGAACCATCCCTCCGACATCGTCGAGGATTGTATCAAGGCACATCCAACTACTTGATCTCTCCCTTTGGGTTTCTATCAAGTACTTGACCAATCTTCCTCTCGATTATCTTGAGGTTCTATTGGCGTAGTGGACCGGCTACGGGTGTAAAGCGGTTTCAATCAAGGTGAGCTCAGTTGAATCGATCGTTCCGTAGGCGGCCCTCGGGGTTAGTTGACGGAAGATTTGGGGTTCTTCGGTTCTTACTAGTTATCCTTGTGTTTGTTTGCGTTGCCCTCGATTTCCCCCTCGTTTCCCCCTCGTGTGTTCATCGAGTTCTTCGTGTTCTTCGTGTTCTCCGTCGATTCGTGAAGATCGGGCCAATCTAGGAGTAACCCTCCGCATCATCTGGTATCCAGAGCTAGATTGACACGAATCCGACACCCATACCCCTCCCCATCCACCAATTTTTCTTTTTCCACCAAGAATTTCGAAAATCCTCAAAAAAATAGCCAAAAGGGAATTTGACCGATCTGTTGACTCGTTGAGTTTTTCGTGGTTTTTCTTCATAGATTAGTTGCCAAACACCTTTCCACACCTTTCCATTCAGCCAATTTTTCCAATTTCGCCCAAAAATTTTCTTGATTTTGTGGGAATTTCGAATTTGAGCCAAAAACTCAGAAAATTTCAGCTCTTCGATTCTCCGGCAGATTTTGGAACTTGTTTTTCTTTGTCGTTTGTGATCCAAATTGAGTGCAACGAGTTGCTACGCGACGCCCACGACATCACCTACGCTTCCACATCATCGGATCGCCACGACATCGACTCCCCCACGGCCGCAAGTCCATGATCATCAAAAAAGGAGAGGTATAACTTGCTTCCGCTTGCACCACCCCATCCCATTGTGTTACTTACCTATCGGACTAGTTCTTTTTACACCGCTTGGCATCGCATTTGTGGCATCGAGAGTGCGAAGTTAGCGCTTGTGAGAGATTAGCTACCGAGTAGGCATTGACACTTTGGAATCCATCAAAAAGAGAAAATCAAAAAAAAAAAGAGAAAAAGAGAAAATAGAAAAAGAAGCAAAAGGATCGGTGCCAATTGCTTTCCATTGTAGGAACGTGTAGCATTGCGTCGCAAAAGAGAAAGAGTGACCGATTGCCACGGTGCGAATCTTGTTGCCTTTTCAACTTTGCGGTTTGAGCTAGCGTCCTCCTTGTGTTAGTGTGGCATTGAGCATTAGTCTACGTTAGGGCCATTTCGTTCTTCGCTCGTCCATTGGTCGCACTAACCCCATTTTTCCCTTGCGTGTGTGTGTTCCACCATATTTCCATCCTATAGGTTTGGTTTTTGTGCTAACTTTTCTTTGAATTTTCTCCACGATTGACAACAAACTTTTCTTCGGTTTTGGTCGATTTTTCCTCGCCACTTTCTTAACCTATTTGCCTTCCATATAAAGTGTGTGTGTTGCCGTTTGCGGTTTCTTTCGATCTTTTGGATTCGCTCTTGACATACCGCCCTACACCTAGGCTCGTCCACTAGCCTCAATACGACCAAGAAAGGTAACGTTGGGTAAGTGAGGCGTCCATTTCTTCAATATCACCCTTGTGTGTGTTTTTGAGATGGCTAGGGAAGGAGTATTCACAAGTCCGAGCTCGGAAGACGAAGGCAACCCATTCTACAACGACAATGATTACGCCAACTTCGTCACCCACAATGACCACTTTCAACTCCGCGAACTCGTCAAGGACGGGTTGCAACGCTATGAGCGTAGACTCCAAGAGCAAGAGGCTCGATTGAATGATCAAATGACGCGCATCAACATCAACTTGGCTAATCTTGCCAATCGCCGTCATTCATCATCGTCCTCAAGGTCTCGTCGCTCAAGCCACCGCAATCAAGATCCTCACCAACCTCGTCGCCATGATCGCCATGATCGCCACAACATGGAGGAGGGTGGACAACCTCAACAAGCACCACCACCACCTCCACAACATCAACAACCTCCGCGACGCAATCGGTATGAGGATAGCTCGCCATCACCACCACCTCGACATCGCCAAGGCCGTGGTGACCCTCTTCAACAACCGCAACGCCCGGACCTTCGACAACACCATCATCCTCCACCTCCACAAGGCCACGCTCAAGACTATGGCCACAACGATTTCGTGGAAGATGCTCGTCAACATCGAAGGCCACCAAGGCGCCATGCGCGTCCCAACAACAATGAACGCCAAGAACATGATCATCCTCAACAACCTCTCCAAGAACAAGAACGTCCTCAACAACATCACAATGGCCATGATGATAGTGAACGCCGTGAAGCTAGGCTCCGTCACCACCAACCACCACCACCTAATGACCACCGGCGTCATCCTCCCCATCATGATCGCCACCGCCAAGACAATGAGGATGACCCCTATGATGATTCACCTCCCATGTATGATGAAGACCCCCATGAGCGCCAACATGCGCGCCTCCATCGTCCGCAAGAGGACAACAACATGAGTGCTCTTCGTTTCAATGTCCCCAAGTTCAATGGTGAGAATGATCCCGAAGACTATCTTGCTTGGGCTCTCAAGGTTGACAAGATCTTCGGCATTCACAACTTCACCGACAAGAAAATGGTTGCTCTAGCATCTTTGGAATTCGAAGGCTATGCACTCTTATGGTGGGATCGTCTACAAGCCGAACGAGTCCGCAATCGCGTTGCTCCTATTGCCACTTGGAATGAGATGAAGCAATTCATGCATGCTCGATTCGTTCCTCCTCACTACAAGCGTGACCTCTTCAAGAAGCTTCAAGAACTTCGTCAAGGTGTGAAGTCCGTTGATGAGTACTACAAGGAAATGGAGACATCTTTGATCCGTGCTCATGTGATAGAATCTCAAGAGCAAACAATGGCCCGCTTCCTCAATGGCCTCAACTATCCTATAAGGAAGATCGTCGAGTATCAACCGTATGACAACATTGTGGCCCTTGTCCACCAAGCTCTTAAGGCGGAACGTCAAATTGCGGAAGATCTCAAATATAGCAAGCAAAAGGCTTTCTTCAACTCAAGACCATCATCCTCAACTACAATGACACAAGCTCCTCCTCCAACTACCACCAAGAGCAACACGCGAGCCTCTAGTGCTCCCAACAAGTCTTCCCAACCATTCAAGATGCAAGCTCCTCCAACCTCATCCTCAAGTGCTCCTCAAGTCAAGTCAAGCACTATTACTTGCTTCAAGTGTGGTGGTAGTGGACACAAGTCCTTTGAATGTTCCAACAAGATGATCATGATTGTCAACCAAGATGGTGAACGTGATTCTATGAGCGAAGGCGAATACTATGCCTTGCATCAAGTTGCTCTCAACCCTTTGGACGTCTCCAACGATGATGAAGAAAGTGTGTATTGCGATGAGGACAAGAACCCATCCCTAGTGGTCACAAGAGTCCTCACTTCTTCTCCTCAAGATGAGCAAGATCAAAGGTGCAATCTCTTTCAAACAAGAGCCGGTATTGATGGCAAGTCAATCAAGGTCATCATCGACGGTGGAAGTTGTCACAACTTAGCTAGCAAAGAACTTTGCGACAAACTCAAATTGCCTTACAAGCAACACCCTCACCCATACCATGTCCAATGGCTTAGTGACTCCGGCACCTTCAAGATTCAACACATGGTCTCCGTGACTTTCAAGATTGGTCCTTATGAAGACACGGTAGATTGTGACGTTGTTCCTATGACCGTGTGTCATCTTCTTCTTGGCCGACCTTGGCAATACGACAAGAGTGCTATCCATGATGGGCGTACCAATCACTATAGCTTCAAGTGGAACAACAAGACATTTGTTCTTCGTCCCATGTCTCCTAGCCAAGTGATCGCCGACAACGCCAAGACTCTTGCACGTCGACAAGAAGAGCTCAAATCTCGTGAGATGAGTGGTGAGAGAGTGATCCACCAAAAAGTGAGTGAGAGCCACAAGCCTAATATGAGTGGAAAAATTACGAGTGATGCCAAAGGCTTTGCCTTACTTGCCACCAAAAGAGAGATGCGAGCGCTAAGAGAGGACCCAACCATACTTCACTTTGTCCTATTGTGCAAAGGGGAAGCACTTGAAACTAACGACATGACAAATCTACCCCCATCTTTGTTGCCTTTGTTGCAGGAATTTGAAGACGTCTTTCCCGATGAGCTCCCTCCGGGCCTTCCTCCCCTTCGAGGAATCGAGCACCGTATTGACCTCATTCCGGGCGCGCCCCTTCCAAACCGCGCTCCTTACCGCACCAATCTCGAGGAGACTAAGGAGATTGAGCGCCAAATCCAAGAGCTACTCGAAAAAGGTTTTATTCGCGAATCCCTTAGCCCTTGTGCCGTGCCGGTTATCCTTGTTCCAAAGCAAGATTCTACTTCCCGCATGTGTATGGATTGTCGTCCTATCAATGCTATCACCGTTAGATATAGACATCCTATTCCTAGGCTCGATGGGGGCATTTTATTATTTGCCACACTTTTCTTTTCACTTTTATAATTTGCCACAGCATGTGTCACTGACAGGTGGTGGTCAGTGTGGCAAATTATAAAGGATTTGAGAAAAGTGTGGCAAATTATAAAATATCCCGGCTCGATGACATGCTTGATGAATTGAGTGGTGCTACTATCTTTTCAAAAATTGATCTTAAAAGTGGTTACCATCAAATTCGTATGAGTATAGGTGATGAATGGAAAACGGCTTTCAAAACAAAACTTGGTTTGTATGAATGGCTTGTTATTCCCTTTGGTCTTTCGAATGCCCCATCTACCTTCATGCGTCTCATGAATGAAGTTCTACGTCCTTTCATTGGCAAATTTGTTGTGGTTTACTTCGACGATATTCTCATTTATAGCAAATCTTTGGAAGATCACCTTGATCATGTTTCACAAGTATTGTTGGCTCTTCGCAATGCAAAACTTTTCGCTAATCTTTCCAAATGCACTTTTTGCACCAACAAGCTTGTTTTCTTGGGTTTTGTGATCTCGTCCAATGGTATTGAAGTAGATAACAAGAAGATTGAGGCAATTAGGAATTGGCCCAACCCTACTTCCGTGGGTGAGATAAGGCGCTTTCATGGCCTTGCCGGTTTCTATCGCCGCTTTGTCAAAGATTTTTCAACTATTGCTTGCCCTTTGAATGAACTTACCAAAAAGAATGTGCCTTTTGTTTGGGGCAATGCGCAACAAAAAGCTTTCGACACACTTAAGAAATGCCTAACCGAAGCTCCTTTGCTTGTCTTACCGGATTTCGAGAAAACTTTTGAGATTGAATGTGATGCTAGTGGTATAGGAATTGGTGGCGTTCTCATGCAAAACGGACGCCCCGTTGCTTACCATAGTGAAAAACTTGATGGTGCTAAACTCAATTACCCCATCTATGATAAGGAACTCTTTGCTTTGGTTAGAGTGCTAGAAGTTTGGCAACACTACCTTTGGCCAAAAGAATTTGTCATTCATTCCGATCACGAATCATTGAAATACTTAAAAAGCCAAACCAATTTGAACAAAAGGCATGATAAGTGGGTTGAATTCATTGAATCTTTTCCTTATGTCATTAAGTACAAGAAAGGTAAAGAGAATGTGGTAGCCGATGCCTTGTCTAGGAAAGAATGCCTTCTTACACGTCTTGACATCAATGTGATTGGTTTGGATGAAATCAAAGACTTATATGCTTCCGATGCTTTCTTTGGTCCTATATTTGAGAAGTGCTTGCCTAACCGAGGTTTCGATGATTACTATCTTCACAAAGGTTTCTTGTTTTAGGCTAACAAATTGTGTATTCCCGAGTCTTCTCTTCGTTTGTTGTTATTGAAGGAATCACATGAAGGAGGCCTCATGGGACACTTTGGACGCGACAAGACCTATGCCATGCTCTCCACCAACTACTATTGGCCCAAGATGAAGCATCACGTTGAGAGACACGTCAAGAGATGTCCCACATGCCTCCGAGCTAAGTCCACTTCCAACCCTCATGGTCTTTACATGCCATTACCTATACCACATGCACCTTGGAGTGATATTAGCATGGACTTTGTGTTAGGACTTCCACGAACTAAAACCAACATGGATTCAATCTTTGTAGTTGTGGATCGTTTCTCTAAGATGGCACATTTCATTCCTTGTAACCAAACCGACGATGCTTCACATATGGCTACTTTGTTTTTCAGGGAAATTGTGCGTTTACATGGTGTACCTACTTCAATTGTCTCGGACCGCGACGTCAAGTTCACCTCCTATTTTTGGAAGACATTGATGGCCAAGCTCGGCGTCAAGCTACTATTCTCCACCGCCTATCACCCACAAACGGACGGACAAACCGAGGTCGTCAACCGCACACTCTCTTCACTACTTCGAGCATTGATCAAGCCCAACTTGAAGAATTGGGAGGAATGCATCCCACACGCCGAGTTCGCCTACAACCGTGCTCTCCATCAAGCTACCAAGAAGAGTCCCTTCGAGATCGTCTACGGCTTCAACCCCAACACCGCCCTCGACATACTCCCTTTGCCTCTACGCGAGCGAGCAAACATGGACATCGACAAGCGCACCGACTACATCAAGAAGCTACACGACTCCACAAGGGCTACGCTTGAGAAGCATTCCGAGCACCGAGCCTCTATCATGAACAAGAACAAGAAACCCATGGTGTTCCAAGAAGGTGACCTCGTGTGGCTACACTTGCGCAAGGACCGGTTCCCCGAAGAGCGCAACTCCAAGCTCAAGCCAAGAGGCGACGGTCCCTTCAAGGTCATCAAGCGGATCAACAACAACGCCTACAAGCTCGACTTACCGCAATCCAAGTACCTCGTCCACAACTCCTTCAATGTCAAGGACCTCTCTCCCTTCCATGGATACCAAAGTGATGAAGACGACGCCGAGTCGAGGTCGACTCGTTTTCAAGGGGGGAGATGATGTAGCCCACCCAACTACACCAAGTGCACCGATGACAAGATCACGCGCAAAGGCCATCCAAGATAAGGTGAATTCGCTCCTCTCGACTCACACTTCCGGTAACTTGGTGGATGGTGCGCTACCTCATGGCGCAACACTGTGTGTGCTCAGGTTCAAGCCCACCACGGGTGGCCAAGAAGACGCGGAAGGCGAACGAGCAAGACCAGCACAAGGAGACGAAGGCGGGAAACTCCAGGCAGCGGAACCTCCGGTGTTCCCACCGGAGCCTCCGCTCCCCGCTCACCACCGGAACCTCCGGTGTGGCCTCCGCCCAAAAGCCCTTCGGGTGGAAAGTGGCGGAGCTACCACCGGAGCCACCACCGGAGCCACCACCGGAACCCGGGCGGAACCTCCGGTATTCCCACCGGAGCCTCCGCTCCACGACTCGCCACCAGAGCCTCCGGTGCTACCTTCGCGCGGAACCCCTTCGGGTGGGTGACCACGGAGCCACCACCGGACCCCACCGGAGCCTCCGCTCCATCCACCGGAACCTCCGGTGGAAACCACCGGAGCCTCCGCTACTGTGCGGACTGCGTGACACTTGCGGGCCTTGGGCTTTGTTTCTTATCCTCCCACCTACCCCCTTTGGCACTAGACTATATATAGTCACCCCCATTCTCAGATCTAGGGTTAGAGTTGAATTTAGAACATTTGGAGCTCAGCTCTCTTGTATCCCTCTTTGAGGAACCATCCCTCCGACATCGTCGAGGATTGTATCAAGGCACATCCAACTACTTGATCTCTCCCTTTGGGTTTCTATCAAGTACTTGACCAATCTTCCTCTCGATTATCTTGAGGTTCTATTGGCGTAGTGGACCGGCTACGGGTGTAAAGCGGTTTCAATCAAGGTGAGCTCAGTTGAATCGATCGTTCCGTAGGCGGCCCTCGGGGTTAGTTGACGGAAGATTTGGGGTTCTTCGGTTCTTACTAGTTATCCTTGTGTTTGTTTGCGTTGCCCTCGATTTCCCCCTCGTTTCCCCCTCGTGTGTTCATCGAGTTCTTCGTGTTCTTCGTGTTCTCCGTCGATTCGTGAAGATCGGGCCAATCTAGGAGTAACCCTCCGCATCACCGCATCCGGGTGGTCGTATGGAACCCCCCTCGACTTTGACCTGATCCGCAGTTTGTCCGAAGAGCCACACTTAGTTCGGGTGTTCCATTTGCGCATACGCATGAATGGGTCACGCCCATGGTTGATGATTATGATGATGATGATGACGCATACATATAGGGAGAGGCCTGTGGTGCCGGGGGGTGTGGTTTTCACCCTTGCGCTTAGGTTAGGTCGGACTGGCCGGGACCTTATAGCTCCGTGGATCCTAGGACAGGTTGCAGAGATGGTTCGGGTCATGTTGAGTCCACCTGAGTTTTAGTTGGTGGCTCGAGTGTGTACGGGTACTGGAGCACACCCTGCAGGGATGAATCTTCTCGAGAAGCCGTGTTGTCCGCGGTTATGTGACGACTTGGTGAAAGTGCTGGCTAACAAGTACTCCGACAACTTACACCTAATTAATAATAATTTGACTAGTAATAGGCATATTGTCACAATAACCTGAACCTTCATTAATCCAACTGTGTGGGTTATTCTCGGATTGCTTCTTTGGATAAGGGGCGAGATCCAGGATGGGTTTGTTTGAGGTTAGTGGTAGTTGGCTCCGATGCGCTATCTTATCCCTTCCTTTTAGCCGAATGTTGTAGCGTGTCTCTGTAGTTGGTTAGTGCAGCCCGTTGCCGCACATTTGTATCACCTATCTTCCGTTGAACCCAAAGCATCTGTACTTGGTGTTGTCGGGTACACTTTGGTATCTTGTGCGTCTTGCTTGCCAGTACTCGTCCGTACTGACCCCTTTGGGGCTGCTGGTTCTGCAGACTACGTTTGCGAGGATCCCCATGGTGGCTACTACGTGGAGTATGACGAGGCTGCTGACGAGTAGATAGCGGACCCGGGTAGGATCCGAGACTTCGTGGATGGGCTCCGTTCTTTTCGTTTCCGGCCTCTTAGGCCTATTTGGATCTTGTCTGTATCTCAGACACTTTGTTTGCTTCTGCTGTGATGTAATGATGACTTGTTGGAACATGTGTCCTCTGTATGACTGTATTTGCTATCTTTGCTCTAGTGAGAGCTTTTGCCACTTATTTCTATTTCTTTGTGTCTTAGAGATTTGTTGTGATATCACTTGTTCAAATGCCGTTGACGTACCATGTGTGTATGTTATGAAGTACGTCAATGGAAGTATTCGGATTCCTATTGGATGGTTTCACAGATGATGAATAGTAGAGAATGGTTGTCACACGTTTACGTGTCGGCCTACTCATATTGAGATGCGGGTGCAGGTAGGCCCCGTAAGACAATTATCTACTATTTAGCGGGTTGTGTGTATCCTCTAGAAGTCCGAGTGCGACAAATGGTATCAGAGCCTGTCTGCCTGTAGGATCCCTTTTACTGGTCGCAGTTGAGTCTAGAAACTATTTTGTAGCTATATAGAAAAAATGAAACGTGAGAGTTGGAATTCTGTTCTTTTATTTCTTTCCCCACCCACCCTCCCTTTTCTGGTAAGGAAGTGCAACGTTGTTTTTCTCTTCTCACCTAAACTTTCAAGTTAGGATTTCACGTATCCTAGTTTCTCGAGGATGGTTGTATCTACTAGACCATAGGAATGGAGGTGGTTGTGACACGATTTTCGTGTTGCCTACTCACGATTTAGAACGGTGGCAAATAAGCCCCAGAAGCAGATCCTCTATTCCTTAAGCAGTAGATATTGATCCTCTAGAAGCCCGGATGGGTTTTCCTGTAGTACCTCAGGTGTTTGTGGTCTCCTGTTTCCCAGTTGTTGCTTCGATATCGTCTTTCACAAATCGTCTCTTTCGTTGTAACAACTTATCTGTTGATTCGTTGTTAACCTCCATCCGTTTTGTTCCGGAGATTTTCTTCTTCAACACGGCTATCCGTGTGGTACGCGAACCATTTATGGTGAACGTTGAGGGTAGTATATGTTTGCTCCATGTTACCTTCTTACCGTCTGAAGTAAGCCTTGTAAGCACTTATATTGGATTTTGTTATCCGGTTAGTGTGTTAACCTTGGTATCCTCTTCAGGATGGAGAGTGGTGACAAAGAACCCACACTTCCACCCGAGATGGGGAAAGTGTTGTCTCAGGTGACACAAGTTATAAGGCAGATGCAGCAGAACCAAGACCTTGGGAATAATGGCAACGCCCGTGTGTCTATTCGGGAGTTCCTTGAGCTCAATCCGCGCACGTTTGATACCTCCTCCGAGCCATTGGATGCTGATGACTGGCTCCGTGAAATGAACCGTACTCTTATGGTAGCTCATGTGGCTGACGAGGACCGTGTTCCTTACGTGACCTACCTTCTCCGTGGGCAATCCATGTCTTGGTGGGAGAACTTCCAAGAAATGAGAGGTCCTAGTGTGGCAATCACATGGGAGGATTTCAAGCAAGCCTTCGTGCGCCATCACATTCCCGATGGGCTCATGGAGAGAATGCGTGAGGAATTCTATTCTTTCACACAAGGCAATTTGGACGTTCTCGAATACCAAAGAGAGTTCAATCGCCTGGCTCGCTACGCCGGAGATGAAGTCTCCACGGAAGCGAAAAAGATGGCAAAGTTCCGCAGGGGTCTCAACCCGAAACTCAAGTATGCTCTCACCAACGTCAAGGCCAAGAATTTTGAGGACCTCATCAACATCGCTCTAAATGAAGAACATGGGCGCAAGTTGGTTGAGGAATCTCGTAAGCACTCTCGTGAACAGGCTAATCTCTCAAAAGCTATCATGCCTCCACAAAAACGAAGAGTTTGGGTTCCATATACCACTCCAACACCGCCCATCTGCTTGCCAAGCCCGGCAGGATTTCTTGCCCGCCCTCCCACCCCAGTGGTATCTTCAGGAGGTGCTCCATCTCAGCCAGGTCCAACAACTCCTCGTTATGTTGTTACATGCTACCAGTGTGGACAGCTGGGCCACTATTCCGATAAGTGTCCGCAAAGGCACTTCTTTCCACCTCCACCTTGCCTCAGGTCAACCCCGACAAGAATACGTGGTCCTCCGCTGGGTTGCTACAACAGCAACGAGCTTGGCGTGAGAACCGTCAAGGTGAACCATGTCAAGGCCCAGGGAGTAGAAGAATCTCCAGAGGTTGTAATGGGCACACTTCTTGTGAACTCGTTTCGTGCTAAAGTCTTGTTCGATTCTGGTGCTTCACACTCCTTCATCTCTCAAAACTTTGCAAACACCAGTAAAATCAACTTCGAACAGTTGTCTATCCCTCTCCTAGTGAAATCACCGGGATCTAGCTGGCAAAGCAATAAAGTTAGCCAGAACATCGAGATCACAATTGGAAACCTTCCATTCCAGGCATCTCTGTGTCGCACCCGGACTTCTAGAGGATACTCACCGTACGAACTGAACAACATTTTGATTGGATTACGGGGCTTACCGGCACCCGCAGCTCTTACGAGTAGGCCAACACTTATGTGTGACAACCAATCTTTTACTATTCACCGTCGATGTAAACTATCCCGTAGAAATCAGGACACTACCATTGACGTACTTCATACCATACACACATGGTACGTCAACGGTTTTGAACAAGATGATAACATAGCATATCTCTAAGACACCAAAAGATTGAAATAAGTTGCAACTGGCCCTCAATAGGGCAGAGAATAGCAAATACAATCATTCGGAGGACACATGTCCCAACATAACATCATTACAACTCAGCGGAAGCATTCAAAGGGTCTGAGTACAGACAAATCCAAATAGGCTTAAGAAGCCGGGAATGAAAAGAAAACGGAGCCCATCCACGATGTCTCGGATCCTGCCCGGGTCCGCTAACTACTCGTCAGCAGCCTCGTCAAACTCCACGTAGTAGCCGTCACCTGGATCCTCGTAAGCGTAGTCTGCGGAAACCACAGCCCCAAAGGGGTCGGTACATAAACGTACTGGCAAGCAAGACTCACAGTTCACCAAAGTGTAGCCCGTCAACACCAAGCACAGATGCCTTGGGATCAACGGAAGAAAAGGGTATAAAAGATGCTGCAACTGGCTGCACTAACCAACTACAGAACATACTACAACTTCCGGTGTAACAGAAAGAGATAAGATAGCGTATCGTAACCAACTATAGCTAACCACCAAACAAACCCATCCTGGACCTCGCCCCTTATCCAAAGAAGCAATCCGAGGATAACTCACACAGTTGGATTAATGATGGATCAAGTTGTTGTGTCAATAAGCCTATTACTAGTCAAGTTATCATTAGTTAGGTGTAAGTTGTTCTGAGTACTTGTTAGCCAGTACTTTCACCAAGTTAACCATAACCGCGGAAAACACGGCTTCTCGAGAAGATTTATCCCTGCAGGGGTGCACCAATTTGGCCGTACACGTAAGAATATCCCGCCAGATGGGAAGGCCTTTCCCACCAAGCGGGGCACTCAACACAACTCAACTCTCCTTCGCATCAAGCCCAAAGCACCACGTGCTGTGCGTGCGCGGCTAATCGAGCCCCACGAAGAAAAGGGGACCCTCATAGCACTGGAAGACCACGCCGCCCTAAATGCCGACTACAAAAGTTCCACCCTGGCCTCGGGTTCGTACCTGCATATGCGTGCATCAAATGGAAAGCCCGAACTAAGTGTGGTGATTTGGACGAGATGCGAATCTAATCAAATTGAGGGGGGCGCCCATACACGCTTCCCACATGCGGATAGTGCACTCATCATGGATCAGTAGACAAGACCCTTTTCCTATTAGGGTCGACACTAGCAGGCCTCAAAACCACGCCGGGCCTCCTGCCGGTGCCTTATCAGCAAATTATTATTACCTCAAATTAACAGGTTGTTGTTTAACATCGAGCCCCAGAATATAAGCAGATATGATAACAGAAAGTAACGGATAACAGACTCGAGCAAAACAACCCTAAGCATGCTAGTAAGACACGGGCCCAAGCAACGGGGTTTTAGGACTGGAGGTGTGGCAATATCAGGGTTTAGGGTATCATGTGATGGGTTCGTAACAAAAGCAACGATACATAGGGCTAGCAAATATAGACAACGGAAAGTATCGGTAACCAATGTTGAAAGGAACACAATGGTTCATGTGAGTGATAACTTGCCTGCAAACCCAGTAGCCGGGTACTGAGCTAGATCCTCAGAAGGGGTGTCGTAAAGATCGTCGGTATCAACGTCGTCGTCTATCCGAGAAGAAGCAAACAAACAATATAGGAAAATAAACAATCAATATCATGGTATAGTGCACAATCAGGGGATGATGCATGTCAAATTAATAGATGCATCAAAATAACCTAATTGACATGGTAACACAATTTAAATGGACACATATGCAATTTTGAGTTGCATATGAAAGGCCCATGGACTTTTGGTTAGATTATTTGTTTTCCAACTAATCAACAGGTGCTAGTGGTTTAGTATGATGCATGCAAAAGGGAAACAGCAAAATAACAACATTAGAACCAATTTGAAATGAGGTTTAGCAATTTAGAATTTTATTATTAATTTAGGGAATTTTTGGGTGCCTTAAAGGTGACACACAAGTATTTGTTGTTTTCAACCATTCAAGTTGTTCAAAACAAATAACTAAATTCATATTTGAAAAGATCATGAAATTTTGGGTGGATTACATGTTTCAAATATTGAAAAAGGCATTAGGATGTATTTATTATGACTTAAACAAAATTAAACAAGTTTTAAATGAATTGAAAACAAGCATGAATTTTTATTTGAATTTTATTTGCTCAAAACATACTTTCAAACTCATACTTGAAAAGTTTATACTTTGGTGGTTTGAAAACATATTTTGCATGTTCAAAATATTTTATATTGAGCAAGTTATGATTTTATCAAATTTAAATGAATTAAATAAGGATTAAATTATTTAGGCAATTTAAATTATTCAAACCATGAAACAAAATTTATATTTGAAAAGGTTATTCAAAATAGCATGGAAAACATATTTTATTTGCATTTATTGGATTAGGTATGAATTAGTTATTGAATTTAGAAAATTGCATTTGAATTATTTGAATTCAAATTTGAATTGCATTTTGAAAATTCAAAACAGTACACAAATGGCATAGTTGGATAGACAATTAAATTTAGAACAATAAACATATTTAACTTTTATTTTTTAGAGTTATATATTAAAAGTTATTAACCAATTAAAATTGAGGACTAATCTGTAATTAAAAGGTTCTATTTTTGAAAACAGAAAAACGCAGAAACATTTATTACTGCGCTGCTGTCTACCCCTAGCCACTGCCCGTGGGCCAGGGGCCAGCGTGGCGCGCCTTGCGCTTGCGTGGCAACCACCGTGGCTTACAGGCGGGCCCTGCCAGCTTCCGCTGCGGGAGAAAAAAAGTTGTTTTTATCTGCGGCCGCGGGGGATCGATCCCACGACCGCGCGCAAGGAACAGAACAGCGCAACCACTGCGCTGGTTTCAGTCGTTTGACAGGTTCAGTTTCGCGGACAGGTTAACATTCCGCGTTGGCTAACTGAACTTTTCTGACGAACGAATCCATCCGCGACTGAACAGAAGCAACGCTGCTCGCGGGCGTTGATCACCGTACCCGTGCGCGATATGGATGCGATGGATGTGTGCAGAGGTGAGCAGAGGCGTGCGCAGCACAGAGAGGAAGGAGGAGATGTGATTGCTCACCACCGTGTCGTCGTTGCAGAGGCGCGGAGACGACCTCGTCGGCGACAACAGCGGCGATCCCGTGGACGGCGGCGAGGCTACCGTCGATGGCGAGCTCCTTTGAGATGTTCAATCGAGAGAGGAGATGGTGGCGGATCGGTTCCCGGGGGCTAAGTGGTTAGATGGGGTGTAGAGGCGGTGGATGTCATCGGAGTTCAGAGAGGTGGCCGCCGGAGGGAGCTTCAGAGAGGGGAGAACGGTGGCAGAGGGGTGGAAAATGGCGGCGGAGGCGAGGAACAGGGACCTAGGGGGCTAGGGTTGGCGGCGCTGCCCTAGGGCTTGTTTTATAGGGGCGCACGGGCATCGATGGCCGTCCACGGTGCTCTGCCGCCGACGTGGAGGCACGGATTCGCTGCCGTACTGGAAGACGAAGGCAGAAAGAAAAAAAATTAGATCGAAGCGGTACGCTCGTTGAGTAGGTGGGCTGGGCTGCGCTGAGCGGGAGATAAGGAAAGAAATGGGCTGGGCGCAGCCCACTTCTCCTCGGGCGCCAGAATTTGATTTTTGATTTTTTTCTTTCTCCCCTTTTTTTTTGCTGAAAAGTAATTGGAAGCATTTGATGGGTTTTAGGTTAGAAAAAAAAATTGGAAAAATTAGAGGAAGTTCCTTAGGCCAATTGCAAACAGTTGTTAACTTTTATTTTCAAAAGTTTGAATATTTGCTTGCTGTTTGAATTTAAACCAAATTTGGGGAATTTTGAATATTACATGATCATTAATAAAAACCAACTTTTAAATAGGGTAACCCCTATGTTAAATTATAAACCATTGATCAAAATTGTGTTATAATTTGCATGGATTCAATTGGTTGCTGTTTGATGCTTGAATTTGGAATTTTAAATGTGTTTGGAAATTAAATGATTGGTTTAAAACCATCATTTTCACAAGTGATCACTATAGAAAAACATGAAACCAATTGGTTGTTATTATTTGTGACTTTTATTCAAAATGTTGTAACAGAGCAAGTATGAAACATTGTTTGAATAAGGTTTGAATTTGAATTGTGAAAACAGTGGAAAACAAATGCACCAATTAAGAAACAAATGCAAACAACATGGAAACAATATGATGACATGATGCAACACTTTAATAAACATGCAACAAACATTCTAAGGGGATGGTTTTCATACTTGGGATGTTACAAAACGCCCCCCTTGAAGGAATCGCGCCCCGAGATTCCTACTGAGAAATGAAAAGGTCCGGATACTTCTTGCGAAGATCCTCTTCGGTCTCCCAAGTTGCCTCTTTATCGGAATGATGCGACCACTGCACTTTCAAGAACTTGGTGCTCTTGTTGCGAGTCTTACGCTCGGTCTCATCGAGAATACGAATAGGGTGCTCCTCATAAGATAGATCACCTTGCAGTTCAATGGAATCATGATCAACTGCACGATCTGGATCTTTGAAACACCTCTTGAGCTGTGACACGTGGAACACATCGTGCACCTTGGATAGCTTTTCTGGAAGTTCAAGACGATAAGCATTTTCTGCACGCCTTGAGAGAATGTTGAAAGGACCAATGTATCTTGGTGCAAGCTTTCCTTTCACACCGAAACGATGAGTGCCTCTGAGGGGAGTTACACGGAGATATGCCTTATCACCAGGTGCATAGATCATATCCCTGTGCTTGCTGTCGTAGTATCTCTTCTGACGAGACTGAGCAATCTTGAGATTGTCATGAATGATACGAACTTTCTCCTCGGCTTCCTTAACAATGTCAGGGCCTAAGAGTGAACGTTCACCAGCTCCAGACCAATTGATTGGACTCCTGCATCTGTGGCCATAGAGTGCTTCAAATGGTGCCATACCTAGGCTTGCCTGGTAGCTGTTGTTGTAGGAGAATTCAGCATATGGAAGGCATTCCTCCCATTTCATGCCAAAGGAGATACCACATGCTCTGAGCATATCCTCGAGAATCTGATTGACTCTTTCGACTTGCCCTTGAGACTGAGGGTGATAAGCTGTGCTGAACAGAAGTTTGGTGCCCAATGCTTCTTGAAAGCTTTTCCAGAAATGAGAAGTGAATATGCTTCCACGGTCTGAGCTTATTTCCAATGGAACACCATGAAGAGGAACAAACTTTGCTGTGTAGAGCTCTGCTAACTGGCTAGCTGAGATAGTTTCCTTGACAGCAAAGAAGTGAGCTACTTTAGTGAGACGATCAATAACAACGAAGATTGCATCGTTGCCCTTCTTGGACTTTGGAAAACCAGTGACGAAGTCCATTTCAATCATGTCCCACTTCCACTCGGGAATTTTCAGAGGTTGGAGTAGACCTGCTGTTTTCTGATGGACTGCCTTAACACGTTGACAAACGTCGCATTCAGAAACGTATTGAGCAATTTCACGTTTCATGCCAGGCCACCAATACAGTGTCTTAAGATCCTGGTACATCTTTGTACTTCCAGGGTGGATGGAGAGAGGAGTTTCATGAGCCTCCTTGAGAATGATATCTTTGAGACTTTGAACTTGAGGGACTGCAATGCGTCCTTCGAAGAACACAGTTCCTTTATCATCAATCGAGAAGGACTTGAATTTCTCCTTGCCTTCCTTGATGTGCTCAACCATCTTCTTGATTTCAGTATCACGAAGTTGTTCAGAACGAATCTTGTCCTCGAGAGTTGGACTGGCTGTCAAGCTTGCAAGGTAGCCTTGAGGAACAAGACCAAGGTTCAGCTTCTGGAATTCTTCATGAAGTGGAGGTTGGCTTTCCATGATCATGAGATTATTGCAATAGGACTTGCGACTGAGAGCATCGGCCATAACATTAGCCTTGCCTGGAGTGTAAGAAATGGTGAGATCAAAGTCTTTAATCTTTTCAATCCATCTCCTTTGCCTGAGATTTAGATCTGGCTGAGTGAAGATGTATTTCAGACTCTTATGATCGGAAAAGATTTCAGTTTTGTTACCCAACAAGTATTGTCTCCATTTCTTGAGGGCAAACACAACTGCTGCAAGTTCAAGATCATGTGTGGGATAGTTTTGCTCATGTGGGTTCAACTGACGTGAAGCATAAGCCACAACTTGACGTTCTTGCATACGAACTGCACCTAGACCTTGGAGAGATGCATCGCAGAATATCTGGAAAGGTTTGGTAGTATCTGGGCCAACCAGAACTGGGGTGGAAGTGAGTTTAGTCTTCAGGAGATTAAAACTTTCATCACACTGTGGAGACCAAATGAACTTCTTGTCCTTCTTGGTTAGATCAGTGAGAGGTTTTGCAATCTTGGAGAAGTTTTGGACGAAACGACGGCAATAGCTAGCCAAGCCAAGAAAACTTCTGACTTGCTTCACCGTTCTAGGAGGTTTCCAATCAACAATTGCCTTAACCTTTTCTGGGTCAATGGCTATGCCCTTGGCAGAGATAACATGACCAAGGTAAGCAACTTCTGGAATCCAGAACTCACATTTGGAGAACTTGGCATATAGACGATGCTCGCGAAGTTTCATGAGAGTGAGACGAAGGTGTTCTCCATGCTCTTCTTCAGATTTGGAGTAGACCAGAATATCATCAAGATATACCACAACGAACTTGTCGAGGTATTCATGGAAGACAGAATTCATGAGTCTTGAGAAGGTCGCCGGTGCATTGGTGAGACCAAAGGACATGACGGTGTATTCATATAGACCGTACCGAGTGGTGAAAGCTGTTTTTGGAATATCTTCCTTTCTGATCTTTATTTGATGGTAACCCATCCTCAAGTCCAACTTTGAGAATATTGAGGCTCCAGCAAGTTGATCAAAAAGATCATCGATACGAGGAATTGGATACTTGTTCTTGATTGTTTTCTCGTTTAGAGGACGATAGTCAACCACGATTCTTTTTGTTTGATCCTTCTTGGCAACAAACAGAGTTGGGCAACCCCAAGCGGAGGAACTAGGATGAATGTAACCTTTCTCCATGTACATATCGATTTGCTCCTTCAACAACTTCAGTTCAGGAGGAGCTATCTTGTATGGATGCTTAGAGATTGGAGCAGTACCTGGTTCAAGCTCGATCACGAACTCAACTGCTCTGTCCGGAGGCATCCCTAGCAACTCTTCTGGAAAGACGTCAGGGAATTCACAAACCACCGGAACATTTTCAAGCAGAGGTAGAGGTTTAGCATCCAGGGTGTACAGCTGAACAGAACTTGATTCACTTGGAGAGTAGACTATCTGGCCGTAAGGGTGGAACAGAGTTATTGACTTCTTAGCACAGTCAATCGTAGCTTTATTGGCCTTCAACCAATCCATGCCAAGAATGACATCAATGTCAGAATTGCCAAGAAGAATGAGGGAAGCAAGGAATATGTGACCTCCAATCAAGATCTGATTCTCGTGACTGATCTTGGAAGTTTGCATAGTTGCTCCAGGGGAGTTTACTACTAGCGGGGAACCCAAACCAACAAAAGGTAGCTTAACTGTTGTCGCAAAGATCTTTGACACGAAAGAATGCGATGCTCCGGTATCAAACAACACTTTAGCTGGGTTAGAGTTTACGGGGAATGTACCGAGAACGACGTCAGCAGCTTCCTCAGCTTTGTCGGCCTTGATATGATTCACCCTCGCGGTCCTCCTGACAGGCCTGTTGTTGGAGTTGAAGGCTTTAGCCGGGGGTGCACGAACCATTGCCTGGTTGGTGTTGGGGCGAGGAGGTGGTGGAGGTAGCTGCCTCTGAGTGCACTTATCAGCATAGTGTCCAGTCTGCTTGCATTTGAAGCAAGTGACGACACGAGGTGCATCTAGCCTTGGTTGCCCCATTGAGAACCTCTGAGCCTGCATCTGAGCTGGGTTGGGTGGGCGGGGACCAAAGCCTGGAGAAGCTTGGGCATATGGAGCCCTAGTGACAGCACTGTTTGGCACCCAGATGCGGCGCTTCTGCGGAGGGGTGGTCATGTTGGAGGAGGAACCACCCTCACGCGAGTGCTTGCGTGACTCTTCGAACGCCTTGCGCCCATTCTCCTCATTGAGCGCGGTGTTCACGAGCTCCTCGAAGTCCTTGCACTTGATGTTGGTGAGAGCGTACTTCAGTTCCGGGTTAAAACCTCGGCGGAACCTTGCCATCTTTTTTGCCTCAGTGGACACCTCATCACCAGCATAACGAGCGAGGCGATTGAACTCATTCTGGTAGCCAATGACGTCCAGCTTTCCCTGCTTAAGAGAGCAGAACTCTTCACGCATCCTTTCCATGAGACCATCTGGGATGTGGTGCTTCAGGAAGGCATCCTTGAAACAACCCCAGGTGATAGGATATCCAGCTCTCATGGTCTGATAGTTCTCCCACCAGGTAGCTGCCTGACCCTTCAGTAGGTAGGTGGCATACTTGACTTTATCCTCCTCAGCAACGTGAGCAATGTCCAGAGCCCTGGCCATCTCCCGGATCCAGTCATCAGCATCCAGAGGCTCACGTGTTGCCACGAAAGCTCTCGGCCCCAGACTCAGAAACTCCTTGATGCTGACTCGCGGAGCATTCTGGTTGTTGTGCTGGTTAGCCTGGATCTAGGCCATCTGAGTCACGACCTGAGTCATCTGAGTCAACAGCTCCGTGAGCGGAGGTGGTTCAGGTGGGTTGCTCCTTGTTGGCGGCATCCTGAATAGACATGCATTTTAGCACAACAAAAGAAAAGGATAGACTTGGTAACCGAAAGAGAGATTATTCCGACGCATGAATAGATAACCAACAGGTACATCATCACATGTTCAAATACATCAGAATATCCAACATACCAATACATGGTTCGAAAGCCAAAGGATAACTAAACATAGCTATGAATGGATACATCGGTACTCCCATGCTCATCACGCAGGACGGCGGTGAGTAGTACGACGAGAGATACGGTGAGGAGGAATCCCACGGAAGTAGGTAGAACGACGATCCACGTAGAGCGGGACTGCTCTGAGAGGGACTCTCGGTGTGGTGAAGTAGAAAGCGTCGTCTCCCTGTGCTCCAAAGCGTGGAATCCCAGTGTAACCAGCTCCGAGGTTGAGGAGTGGACCTCTGATCGGCTCGTAACCTCCTGCATCTGGCAAACTACGTCCAACTGTCTGATGGAAACGTGCAAAGCGCTCATCTCCAACAAAGTCTGTGGTGTACGTAGCCAGACGAGTCAAAGCAATATAGAGCTGCTCCCTGGCTGAGGCCAACTCCTGAGAAAGTGTGGTGGCAACAGCGTCACTGTGCCTCACAAACTGAGCGGTGGTGTGTAGCCTGGTGTTATCATGCTTGTAGACATCCAGGTTGTCGTAGAGGGTGAAGTGAGCTCCCGCTGAAGTGATGTAACCACGGGGGATGTGGCGATAGATAGAATCGTCAAACCCCCAGTAGTCAGCACGGAGGACGGTGAGACTCACGTAAGCTGCCTGCTGCACGGCCATATCCACTGTGGAACCTACTGCCTCGTAGCGGTGGACAACGCTCATACCATCATCTGACAGAATGTAGACGATAGCCTGGTAGTAGGTCTGGTCAAACTCTCGCTGCTGCTTGTAGACCTGGTACTCTGGTGCCCAATGGAACCCCAGATAAGTGACCATGTCTCTCAGCATCTCCGGATAACCGGCGGTGCTCTCGCAACGAGTCATCCGAACCACCTGCGGGAAGAACCTGAGATCCATCTGCAGATGATCGGGGAAGTTTTGATTAGACGCCGGTAGAGAACTGAAGTGGAAAGCAACAACAAGGTTCAACGGACGAAAAGGATGTTGAAAAGAACAGGATATCGAAGCAACAACGGGAAACACGAGACCAAAAACTCCTGAGGTACTACGGAAAACCCATCCGGGCTTCTAAAGGATCAATATCTACTGCTTAAGGGATAGAGGATTTGCTTCCGGGGCTTACACGCCTCCGTTCTCAATCATGAGTAGGCAACATGATAAATCATGTTACAACCACCTCCATTCCTACGGTCTAGTAGATATAACTATCCTTGAGAAACCAGGATACGTGAAATCCTAACTTGAAAGTTTAGGTGAGAAGGGAAAACAACGTTGCACTTCCTTACCAGAAAAGGGTGGGTGGGTGGGAAAAGAAGAAAAATGGCAGAATTCCTACTCTCACGTTTCATTTTTCCTATATAGCTACAAAATAGTTTCTAGACTCAACTGCGACCAGTAAAAGGGATCCTACAGGCAGACATGCTCTGATACCATTTGTCGCACCCGGACTTCTAGAGGATACTCACCGTACGAACTGAACAGCATTTTGATTGGATTACGGGGCTTACCGGCACCCGCAGCTCTTACGAGTAGGCCAACACTTATGTGTGACAACCAATCTTTTACTATTCACCGTCGATGTAAACTATCCCGTAGAAATCAGGACACTACCATTGACGTACTTCATACCATACACACATGGTACGTCAACGGTTTTGAACAAGATGATAACATAGCATATCTCTAAGACACCAAAAGATTGAAATAAGTTGCAACTGGCCCTCAATAGGGCAGAGAATAGCAAATACAATCATCCAGAGGACACATGTCCCAACATAACATCATTACAACTCAGCGGAAGCATTCAAAGGGTCTGAGTACAGACAAATCCAAATAGGCTTAAGAAGCCGGGAATGAAAAGAAAACGGAGCCCATCCACGATGTCTCGGATCCTGCCCGGGTCCGCTAACTACTCGTCAGCAGCCTCGTCAAACTCCACGTAGTAGCCGTCACCTGGATCCTCGTAAGCGTAGTCTGCGGAAACCACAGCCCCAAAGGGGTCAGTACATAAACGTACTGGCAAGCAAGACTCACAGTTTACCAAAGTGTAGCCCGTCAACACCAAGCACAGATGCCTTGGGATCAACGTAAGAAAAGGGTATAAAAGATGCTGCAACTGGCTGCACTAACCAACTACAGAACATACTACAACTTCCGGTGTAACAGAAAGAGATAAGATAGCGTATCGTAACCAACTATAGCTAACCACCAAACAAACCCATCCTGGACCTCGCCCCTTATCCAAAGAAGCAATCCGAGGATAACTCACACAGTTGGATTAATGATGGATCAAGTTGTTGTGTCAATAAGCCTATTACTAGTCAAGTTATCATTAGTTAGGTGTAAGTTGTTCTGAGTACTTGTTAACCAGTACTTTCACCAAGTTAACCATAACCGCGGAAAACACGGCTTCTCGAGAAGATTTATCCCTGCAGGGGTGCACCAATTTGGCCGTACACGTAAGAATATCCCGCCAGATGGGAAGGCCTTTCCCACCAAGCGGGGCACTCAACACAACTCAACTCTCCTTCGCATCAAGCCCAAAGCACCACGTGCTGTGCGTGCGCGGCTAATCGAGCCCCACGAAGAAAAGGGGACCCTCATAGCACTGGAAGACCACGCCGCCCTAAATGCCGACTACAAAAGTTCCACCCTGGCCTCGGGTTCGTACCTGCATATGCGTGCATCAAATGGAAAGCCCGAACTAAGTGTGGTGATTTGGACGAGATGCGAATCTAATCAAATTGAGGGGGGGCGCCCATACACGCTTCCCACATGCGGATAGTGCGCTCATCATGGATCAGTAGACAAGACCCTTTTCCTATTAGGGTCGACACTAGCAGGCCTCAAAACCACGCCGGGCCTCCTGTCGGTGCCTTATCAGCAAATTATTATTACCTCAAATTAACAGGTTGTTGTTTAACATCGAGCCCCAGAATATAAGCAGATATGATAACAGAAAGTAACGGATAACAGACTCGAGCAAAACAACCCTAAGCATGCTAGTAAGACACGGGCCCAAGCAACGGGGTTTTAGGACTGGAGGTGTGGCAATATCAGGGTTTAGGGTATCATGTGATGGGTTCGTAACAGAAGCAACGATACATAGGGCTAGCAAATATAGACAACGGAAAGTATCGGTAACCAATGTTGAAAGGAACACAATGGTTCATGTGAGTGATAACTTGCCTGCAAACCCAGTAGCCGGGTACTAAGCTAGATCCTCAGAAGGGGTGTCGTAAAGATCGTCGGTATCAACGTCGTCGTCTATCCGAGAAGAAGCAAACAAACAATACAGGAAAATAAACATTCAATATCATGGTATAGTGCACAATCAGGGGATGATGCATGTCAAATTAATAGATGCATCAAAATAACCTAATTGACATAGTAACACAATTTAAATGGACACATATGCAATTTTGAGTTGCATATGAAAGGCCCATGGACTTTTGGTTAGATTATTTGTTTTCCAACTAATCAACAGGTGCTAGTGGTTTAGTATGATGCATGCAAAAGGGAACAGCAAAATAACAACATTAGAACCAATTTGAAATGAGGTTTAGCAATTTAGAATTTTATTATTAATTTAGGGAATTTTTGGGTGCCTTAAAGGTGACACACAAGTATTTGTTGTTTTCAACCATTCAAGTTGTTCAAAACAAATAACTAAATTCATATTTGAAAAGATCATGAAATTTTGGGTGGATTACATGTTTCAAATATTGAAAAAGGCATTAGGATGTATTTATTATGACTTAAACAAAATTAAACAAGTTTTAAATGAATTTAAAACAAGCATGAATTTTTATTTGAATTTTATTTGCTCAAAACATACTTTCAAACTCATACTTGAAAAGTTTATACTTTGGTGGTTTGAAAACATATTTTGCATGTTCAAAATATTTTATATTGAGCAAGTTATGATTTTATCAAATTTAAATGAATTAAATAAGGATTAAATTATTTAGGCAATTTAAATTATTCAAACCATGAAACAAAATTTATATTTGAAAAGGTTATTCAAAATAGCATGGAAAACATATTTTATTTGCATTTATTGGATTAGGTATGAATTAGTTATTGAATTTAGAAATTTGCATTTGAATTATTTGAATTCAAATTTGAATTGCATTTTGAAAATTCAAAACAGTACACAAATGGCATAGTTGGATAGACAATTAAATTTAGAACAATAAACATATTTAACTTTTATTTTTTAGAGTTATATATTAAAAGTTATTAACCAATTAAAATTGAGGACTAATCTGTAATTAAAAGGTTCTATTTTTGAAAACAGAAAAACGCAGAAACGTTTATTACTGCGCTGCTGTCTACCCCTAGCCACTGCCCGTGGGCCAGGGGCCAGCGTGGCGCGCCTTGCGCTTGCGTGGCAACCACCGTGGCTTACAGGCGGGCCCTGCCAGCTTCCGCTGCGGGAGAAAAAAAGTTGTTTTTATCTGCGGCCGCGGGGGATCGATCCCACGACCGCGCGCAAGGAACAGAACAGCGCAACCACTGCGCTGGTTTCAGTCGTTTGACAGGTTCAGTTTCGCGGACAGGTTAACATTCCGCGTTGGCTAACTGAACTTTTCTGACGAACGAATCCATCCGCGACTGAACAGAAGCAACGCTGCTCGCCGGCGTTGATCACCGTACCCGTGCGCGATATGGATGCGATGGATGTGTGCAGAGGTGAGCAGAGGCGTGCGCAGCACAGAGAGGAAGGAGGAGATGTGATTGCTCACCACCGTGTCGTCGTTGCAGAGGCGCGGAGACGACCTCGTCGGCGACAACAGCGGCGATCCCGTGGACGGCGGCGAGGCTACCGTCGATGGCGAGCTCCTCTGAGATGTTCAATCGAGAGAGGAGATGGTGGCGGATCGGTTCCCGGGGGCTAAGTGGTTAGATGGGGTGCAGAGGCGGTGGATGTCATCGGAGTTCAGAGAGGTGGCCGCCGGAGGGAGCTTCAGAGAGGGGAGAACGGTGGCAGAGGGGTGGAAAATGGCGGCGGAGGCGAGGAACAGGGACCTAGGGGGCTAGGGTTGGCGGCGCTGCCGTAGGGCTTGTTTTATAGGGGCGCACGGGCGTCGATGGCCGTCCACGGTGCTCTGCCGCCGACGTGGAGGCACGGATTCGCTGCCGTACTGGAAGACGAAGGCAGAAAGAAAAAAAATTAGATCGAAGCGGTACGCTCGTTGAGTAGGTGGGCTGGGCTGCGCTGAGCGGGAGATAAGGAAAGAAATGGGCTGGGCGCAGCCCACTTCTCCTCGGGCGCCAGAATTTGATTTTTGATTTTTTTTTCTTTCTCCCCTTTTTTTTGCTGAAAAGTAATTGGAAGCATTTGATGGGTTTTAGGTTAGAAAAAAAGAAAATTGGAAAAATTAGAGGAAGTTCCTTAGGCCAATTGCAAACAGTTGTTAACTTTTATTTTCAAAAGTTTGAATATTTGCTTGCTGTTTGAATTTAAACCAAATTTGGGGAATTTTGAATATTACATGATCATTAATAAAAACCAACTTTTAAATAGGGTAACCCCTATGTTAAATTATAAACCATTGATCAAAATTGTGTTATAATTTGCATGGATTCAATTGGTTGCTGTTTGATGCTTGAATTTGGAATTTTAAATGTGTTTGGAAATTAAATGATTGGTTTAAAACCATCATTTTCACAAGTGATCACTATAGAAAAACATGAAACCAATTGGTTGTTATTATTTGTGATTTTTATTCAAAATGTTGTAACAGAGCAAGTATGAAACCATTGTTTGAATAAGGTTTGAATTTGAATTGTGAAAACAGTGGAAAACAAATGCAACAATTAAGAAACAAATGCAAACAACATGGAAACAATATGATGACATGATGCAACACTTTAATAAACATGCAACAAACATTCTAAGGGGATGGTTTTCATACTTGGGATGTTACACTCTGATAGCTCCCCACTCTTCAGATATTGATGTCATTCTTGGGATGGATTGGCTGGTAGCCAACAAAGCAGTCATTGATTGTCCTGCTAAGTCTGTCAAAATCACACACCCTTCTGGCCAGATAGTCTACTTCCATGCTGAAAATCCAGTTGTTCAACTCTACACTCTCAATGCAAATCCTCTACCAGCTATTGAAACTGTTCCGGTGGTTTGTGACTTCCCCGTTGTCTTTCTAGAAGAATTGCCACGAATGCCTCCTGACAGAGCTGTTGAGTTCGTCATCGAACTTGAACCAGGCACTGCTCCAATCTCCAAGTATCCATACAAGATAGCTCCTCCTGAACTGAAATTGTTAAAGGAGCAAATTGATATGTACATGGAAAAAGGTTACATTCAACCTAGTTCCTCGGCTTGGGGATGCCCAACTCTCTTTGTGGCAAAGAAGGATCAAACAAAGAGACTCGTTGTTGACTATCGTCCTCTTAACGAGAAAACCATCAAAAATAAGTATCCAATTCCTCGCATCGATGATCTCTTTGATCAACTTGCTGGAGCCTCTATATTCTCCAAGTTGGACTTGAGAATGCGTTACCATCAAATAAAGATCAGAAAAGAGGATGTTCCAAAGATAGCCTTTGTCACTCGCTTCGGTCGCTATGAATACACCGTCATGTCTTTTGGCCTCACCAATGCACCGACGACTTTCTCTCGACTCATGAACTCTGTCTTCCATGAATACCTCGACAAGTTCGTTGTGGTATATCTTGATGTCATTCTTGTCTACTCCAAATCCGAGAAAGAGCATGAAGAACATCTTCGTCTCACTCTCATGAAGCTTCGCGAACATCGCCTCTATGCCAAGTTTTCCAAATGTGAGTTCTGGATTTCCGAAGTCGTTTATCTTGGTCATGTCATCTCTGCCAAGGGCATAGCCATTGATCCAGAAAAGGTTAACGCAATTGTAGATTGGAAACCTCCAAAAACGGTGAAGCAAGTCAGAAGTTTTCTTGGTTTGGCTAGCTATTGTCGTCGCTTCGTCCAAAACTTCTCCAAGATTGCCAAACCTCTCACTGACCTCGCTTCAATCTCCTGAAGACTAAACTCACTTCTACACCAGTTCTGGTTGGCCCAGATCCTTCCAAGCCTTTCCAAATATTTTGTGATGTTTCTCTCCAAGGTCTAGGTGCAGTTCTCATGCAAGAATGTCAAGTTGTGGCTTATGCTTCTCGCCAGTTGAACACACATGCGCTCAACTATCCTATTCATGACCTTGAGCTTGTAGCAGTTGTCTTTGCCCTCAAGAAATGGAGACAATACTTGTTGGGTAATCGCACTGAGATCTTTTCTGACCACAACAGTCTAAAGTACATCTTCAGTCAGCCAGATCTGAAACTCAGACAAAGGAGATGGATTGAGAAGATCAAAGACTTCGATCTCACCATTTCCGACACTCCAGGCAAGGCTAATGTTATGGCCGATGATCTCAGTCGCAAGTCCTATTGCAACAATCTCATGATCATGAAAATCCAACCTCCTCTTCACGAAGAATTCCAAAAGCTGAATCTTGGACTTGTTCCTCAAGGCTATCTTGCAAACTTGACAGCCAGTCCAACGCTTGAGGACAAGATTCATTCTGAACAACTTCGTGATGCTGAGATCAAGAAGATCGCAAAGAACATCAAAGCAGGCAATGTGAAGTATGAGTGCTTCTCAATTGATGACAAGGGAACAGTGTTTTTCCAAGGACGCATTGCAGTTCCCGAAATCCAAAGCCTAAAAGATGTGATTCTCAAGGAGGCTCATGATACTCCTCTTTCCATACACCCTGGAAGTACAAAGATGTACCAGGATCTCAAAACAATGTATTGGTGGTCTGGCATGAAGCGTGAAATTGCTAAATATGTCTCTGAATGCGATGTTTGTCAACGTGTCAAAGAAGTTCATCAGAAATCAGCGGGTCTTCTCCAACCTCTGAAAATTCCTGAATGGAAGTGGGACATGATTGAAATGGACTTCGTCACTGGTTTTCCAAAGTCCAAGAGGGGCAGATGCAATCTTCGTTGTCATTTATTGACTCACTAAAGTCGCTCACTTCTTTCATGTTAAAGAGACAATCTCAGCTAGTCAATTGGCAGAGCTCTATACAACAAAGATTATTCCTCTTCATGGTGTTCCGCTAGAAATAAGCTCAGACCGTGGAAGCATCTTCACTTCTCATTTCTGGAAAAGATTTCAAGAAGCTTTGGGCACCAAGCTTCTGTTCAGCACAGCCTATCATCCTCAGTCTCAAGGGCAAGTCGAAAGAGTCAATCAGATTCTCGAGGATATGCTCAGGGCATGTGCTCTCTAGTTCGGCATGAAATGGGAGGAATGTCTTCCATATGCTGAATTCTCCTACAACAACAGCTTTCAGGAAAGTCTAGGCATGGCACCTTTCGAGGCTCTCTATGGTCGCAGATGCAGGAGTCCTATCAACTAGTCTGGAGCTGGTGAACGTTCACTCTTTGGTACTGACATTGTTAAGGAGGCCGAAGAGAAAGTCCGCATCATTCGTGACAATCTGAAGATTGCTCAGTCTCGTAAAAAAAGCTACTATGACAGCAAACATAGGGACATGGTCTATGCAGCTGGAGACAAAGCATATCTCCGTGTTACTCCCCTCAGAGGCACTCATCGTTTTGGTGTCAAAGGAAAGCTTGCACCAAGATATATTGGTCCCTTCAACATTCTCTCAAGGCGTGCAGAAAATGCCTATCGTCTTGAACTTCCAGAATAGCTATCCAAAGTGCACGATGTCTTTCACGTGTCACAGCTCAAGAAGTGCTTCAAAGACCCAGGTCGTGCAGTTGATCATGATTCCATTGAACTGCAAGAAGACCTCTCTTATGAAGAGCACCCTATTCGCATTCTCGATGAGACCGAGCGCAAAACTCGCAACAAGAGCACTAAGTTCTTCAAAGTGCAGTGGTCTCATCATTCCGATAAAGAGGCAACGTGGAGACCGAAGAGGATCTTTGCAAGAAGTATCCGGACCTTTTCTCTTCTCAATAGGAATCTCGGGGTGCGATTCCTTCAAGGGGGGCGTTTTGTAACATCCCAAGTATGAAAATTCCCCTTTTGCAATGTTTGTTTCTTGAATTCTAATTAGTGCATCATGTCATCATAAGCATTGCATGTGGCATGTGTTTCAATTTGAAATGCAATTGAAATTCAAATCAATTTCATTCATACTTGGCATGTTCCAATTGTGAATCACAATTAAAATTTTGCAAACAAATCAATTCAAAAAGCAATCCATTAATTGGTTGGAATTATTCAATATTATTTGTTATTTCAAAAATTCATTCTTTTGAAACCATATTTGAAAATTCAAATGACAAATTCAAAATAATTTTGCAATTTGAAATTTCGAAACAAAGTGTAGCACCCTTTGGGCTTGCTGTTTTGTAATCCAACAAAATAATTTCAGAAAGAAAAACCCAAACAATTCTTATCCTTTTTCCCTCTTTCATCCTCTACACACAAAAAAGAGAGAATAAAAGAAAAAGGAAAAGCCACTGCTGGGGGAGGCAGGCCCAAAGTCCCACCTACAACCCCGAGCGACCCAGCCCACCTCCCTACTTCCACCTCCGTACAGCGATGTCGACACCAGTGACGCAACAGAGCACCACCACCGCACCACCCTCTCCACCTGCTCCCTTTGCCCCCTCTACAAGAAGGTCCCCAAACCCTAACCCTAGCCCTCTCTCTTTCCCCTTTAGCCGCCGCCACCGCCTTTCTCCTCTCTTCCTCCCTGCTCCTCCTTGTTCTGAAATTTTTCTGAACCCAAACACCCCACCTCTGGCCGGAAGTTACAGGCCACGGCGCCGGTGCTGTGGTCGTCTTCGGGGCCGTTTCTTCGCGGGAATGGAATCGCGGCTCTACCCTCTCCATCTTTGCTAGAGAAGGCGTGGACTGAGGGGGCTCGAGGCGACCGCGCCGTCGCGATTTTCCGCCGTCGCCGAACACTGCATCAGGTCGTCGTCGACAGGGCGGCCGTCCGTCCGCTCCTGCGCCGCCTCGCCGCTTCCTCCGTTCCTTCGTCGCCGACCAGCCCAGGGTGAGCACCCCCCTCCACTCCTTTCCCTTCCCCTCCACTGCACGCCTCATGCACGCAGCATGCGCAGCAGCAGCAGCTCGCTGCCGTCGGCCGTCGTTCGTCTGTCACAGTCGCCGGACGTGCGATCTTCAGTTTCGTGAGAAACTTCAATTTGCGTAGAGATAGTACATATTGGGTCGTGCCCACATCCAATCACCAAGCCGCATCCAGCCTAGTGGTTCGGGCCTCCGTGTGCGCCCGTGAGGTCGCGTGTTCGAACCCCGCGGTAGGCATAAATGCCCCCTTTTTGCTGATTTCCCACCGCACGGGGCCAGGCCCGCCTGTCACACACTCCCGAGGCCACCTCAGCCTCCACCCATCCTCGTCACCGCCACGCATGCGCTGGACCCAGCTGTCAGCCGGCGCGGGTACTTCCCCCCGGTGTAAAACGTTTCTGTACCTATTTCTTTTCTATTTTTTTTCTTTTCCAGAAAATGGCAGATTAATACCAAATCTTGCAAACAACATAACTTAACCATTTTAAATCTGTTTTGGGCAAACAAAATAGGTATCCCAATCCAAATTTCCTACTCTACCCAAATATGTAATAATATCAACTTTATTTCTGGTTTTGCATAATTTAAAATGCTGAAAACAATTATTATTTGTTAAATGCTTTAAACATTGCAAAAATCATATCTTGGGCATAATAATTCCAATTGGAGCAAACTAAATATGCATTCCAATCAGAATTAAATGCTCTATCCAAATATGCAATAAAATTAATGTTTTGAGCAGCTAATTTTGCACTAATTTCAGTACTGATTTTTATCTAATTAAAATACCAAAGTGCATAACTTAATCATTTAAACCCCAAATTTAACAAATAAAATGTCTAGTTGAAGCTAACACTATTTCCTTGCTATTTCTATCATCTCTCATGCATTTAATCACTTCAAATTAATGTTCACTTGTAATTCATTTAATTCACTTGTATCACATATGGGTAATTCCCAAATGCAATTTAAATTGTTATCGGGCCCATTTAAACTTGCTCTTATGTCCTTTATCATTAACTTGATGCATCCATTAAATTGTCATGCGTCATCCCATGTTTGTGCATTATGCCATGTTATTGATTGTCCGTCTCTCCCCGTTTTTGTTTGCTTCTTCTCGAATAGACGACAACGTTGAGACATACGAGGTTTACGATAACACTTCAGTGGAATTAGCTCAACACCAGGCTGTTGAGTAAGCAGGCAAGTATTCACTCACATGAACCATTGTGTCCGTTCCACACTTGATACCGATACTTTCCATTGTCTAATCTGCTAGCCTTATGATTCGTTGCTTGTGTTCCGATCCTATCACATGTCATCCTGCAGCCATGAATATAGCCTCACCCCCACACCTATAACCTGGTTGTTTGTTAGTCTGTATCGTAGTATCATGCTTAAGTGTGCTTGTGCTCGAGTCTTGTGGTCATTTATCTTATCACCTGTTTAGTTTGATAGATGGGCTTGTTATAATCAATATCATGTTAATGTTTGGGGTAATAATAATTTGATGATGAGGCACTGGCAGGAGGCCCGGGTTAGGGTTTTGAAGCCTGCTAGTGTCGACCCTAATTAGGAAAAGGGTCTTGTCCTCTGATCCATGATGAGCGTGCTCACCGCATCCGGGTGGTCGTATGGAACCCCCCTCGACTTTGACCTGATCTGCAGTTTGTCCGAAGAGCCACACTTAGTTTGGGTGTTCCATTTGCGCATACACATGAATGGGCCGCGCCCATGGTTGATGATTATGATGATGCTGATGACGCATACATATAGGGCGAGGCCTGTGGTGCCGGGGGGTGTGGTTTTCACCCTTGCGCTTAGGTTAGGTCGGACTGGCCGGGACCTTATAGCTCCGTGGCTCCTAGGACAGGTTGCAGAGATGGTTCGGGTCGTGTTGAGTCCACCTGAGTTTTAGTTGGTGGCTCGAGTGTGTACGGGTACTGGAGCACACCCTGCAGGGATGAATCTTCTCGAGAAGCCGTGTTGTCCGCGGTTATGTGACGACTTGGTGAAAGTGCTGGCTAACAAGTACTCCGACAACTTACACCTAATTAATAATAATTTGACTAGTAATAGGCATATTGTCACAATAACCTGAACCTTCATTAATCCAACTGTGTGGGTTATCCTCGGATTGCTTATTTGGATAAGGGCCGAGATCCAGGATGGGTTTGTTTGAGGTTAGTGGTAGTTGGCTCCGATGCGCTATCTTATCCCTTCCTTTTAGCCGGATGTTGTAGCGTGTCTCTGTAGTTGGTTAGTGCAGCCCGTTGCCGCACCTTTGTATCACCTATCTTCCGTTGAACCCAAAGCATCTGTACTTGGTGTTGTCGGGTACACTTTGGTATCTTGTGCGTCTTGCTTGCCAGTACTCGTCCGTACTGACCCCTTTGGGGCTGCTGGTTCTGCAGACTACGTTTGCGAGGATCCCCATGGTGGCTACTACGTGGAGTATGACGAGGCTGCTGACGAGTAGATAGCGGACCCAGGCAGGATCCGAGACTTCGTGGATGGGCTCCGTTCTTTTCGTTTCCGGCCTCTTAGGCCTATTTGGATCTTGTCTGTATCTCAGACACTTTGTTTGCTTCCGCTGTGATGTAATGATGACTTGCTGGGACATGTGTCCTCTGTATGACTGTATTTGCTATCTTTGCTCTAGTGAGAGCTTTCGCCACTTATTTCTATTTCTTTGTGTCTTAGAGATTTGTTGTGATATCAGTTGTTCAAATGCCGTTGACGTACCATGTGTGTATGTTATGAAGTACGTCAATGGAAGTATTCGGATTCCTATTGGATGGTTTCACAGACGATGAATAGTAGAGAATGGTTGTCACACGTTTACGAGTCGGCCTACTCATATTGAGATGCGGGTGCAGGTATCTACTATTTAGCGGGCTGTGTGTATCCTCTAGAAGTCCGGGTGCGACACACTTGTCCCAGCCGGTGATGATAGCTTGCTTCGGAGACTCGACAGTTTCCCCACCATCACGACGAAGCTGACGCTCTGCCTGTGCTGCCTCGCGGTGCTTAAGTTCCTTGTCATAGTGAAGTTCCCATTGATGCCGCTCGATCTTCTTGTTGACTCGGAACACTTTCTTGAGAGCCCAAGCCATCCACTTGAAGGTATTGTCAGAAGGAGGAGGACGAGAGGGATCAAATTCTTATTCTTCGTCTTCCTCATCAACAATGACCCGTGGCTTGGCCTTGCCTTTGCGAGCAGCATATAGGAGTGGGATGCACAACAGGCTCAGTATGGTCCTTGGTGAGAAGCCGTTTCTCCGTGTGTGGGATCCAATGAGTGTCATCAAGAGGATCTTCTGGGAACTTGTTCTCCCACACATGCAAGATGATCTTCATTATGAAAGGCCCAAAGCAAGCATTCTTCCTTTGCACAATGACATGCCACAGTTCACTCCAAAGGTAGTCAAGCACATCAAGCTTCTGAGTCAAACCGGAGAGCCGCTTCTCATGAGTAAGAAGCATGAGGTTCTTGAGGAAGCCTTGTATCTCATCAATGTTCCCCGCCTTGGGGTTGATAGTCTCTCGATAGATGCGAAGAATAATATCATAGGTGGGGTAGAGGCCCTTGAAAAATCCAACAACAAACTTCTTCCAGTGATAGAGGGGTGAAAGTTGATCCTTGGAGATGGAGGAAGCATTGGGTGCGTGCACATGGAACCGCTCATGGTCAAAATTCGGGCCACTAGCAAAAGGTCCATGTCCGGGTAGCCGCCAAGAAGAACCCCAACCTCGGACCACTTGATAGTGAGCTTATGTCCCTTTGTCATGCGGATGAGATGACACTCAGTTTCATTGGCAAGATGCACGGTGGCCAAGAACTCGCAAACCAATCCCTCATCATAATCGTGTTGCACTTGCATAATGGGAGCAAGACCGAATGCATCAACAATACCGAGGGCTTCCTCTCCATATGACCAAAGTTGATAGCATGTTGAGGGGCAACATTTTCCTTGGGCTTCCTCATAATGATCTCATGATAGATTTGAGCTTGAAACACGGTGTGGAACCGTGTGTCCCTTCCCCGGAACTGTGGCATCAAGCGGTGTCGGGCAACATTATACGGGTTCTCATGACGAGTCTCCAAGAACACACCTTCGGACACTTGAGAGGCGGATTTATCCTTGCGAGGCAATGTATTCTCGGGGCCGGGAATCTTGGCTTGCGCTTGGTCTGAGATGGATCCAATGTCTCCTCAATTTCATCAACTCTTGGTGCCTTGCGACCGCCCATTTTCTTGGTGCGAGGGCCCTTTCCCTTGGAACCTGATGCATCTATGAAAGAAATATAGCGACAAAAGCATGAAGAAGAGATAATGCTCAAGTTTATATGACGCACAAATCCGAGAAAGAAAGATATGGGGAGTATTAGGGATGAATAATAACTAGGTAGGCCATATGAACCAAATCCACCCTAAGAACCATGGTAATTCATGACTAATACTCACACTCTAGGTTTCTAGGGTTGGTACTCGTGATTTCCTACTCCAAAACCTAAATCCATTCATCTAGATGTGAAGAACATTGGCTCCTAGTGCTTCCCCATCCGTCAACGAGATGAGAGAGAGAGAGAGCTACATATCCGCATCCATGGAGGGAGGTGAAAGAGAAGAAGATCTCGAAGCAATCCACGGCAAGGAGGAGGTCCTCCCGGCGGTGGTGTGCTCTTCTCGACGGCATAGACGAAGGAGGCAGCGGTGGTTTGGAGGAGAAAGAGTGGGGGCGAGAGGCGAAAATGAGATCTTAGATCTTGTTGACCCGCTTGCCCTACCCTTATCCCAGCGAAACCGCAGCGGGCGGAGGCTCCGGTGCATTCACCGGAGGTTCTGCCCCCTGTCCACACGGTGCGTATCTATACGGATCTGTTGGGCGAGATTCACACCAGCGGAGGTACCGGTGGGCTCCGGTGGACAGGCGCAGTGGAGCCTCCGGTGGTTTCACCGGAGGTTCCGCCAGACCCTATCACATCACACCAAGATTGGAAAAACGAGAGCATTTAGATGGAAATGGTCTTTTGGGCAAAGGGATCTTGGGTTGGATAGTTTGTAACTGTCATACGAGAGACATTACTTGATGTGGGTTCACAAGATGCACATGAATAAAAGCCGAACCCACACAAGTTGTCAAGGGGGAATAGTATGTGCGTGAAAGAGCCAAAATAGAACAACTCCGAGAGGAGGAGGTCGGTGGCCGGGGCCACCATGTTTGAGTGTGTAATTTGGCACCGCGAAGATGTATCTTGGGTCCAAGAGTACCACTCACAATTAAGCACAATGAGTCACAAAATGACTAGATATGCAATGACTAATTGTTTTTTGCATAATAAGAGGAGTGTATACTCATGAGTTGAGTGACGCTCCCCCTATGTCCATGCCTACATCCAAACCTAATAACACCTATAATGAAGGTACATATTCAAGGTTTCAAGTGAAGTTGGATGAATCAATGACATTTAGTTCATTCCTCAAAGCTCGAAATCTCGGTTCATCAAGGGCCTTCGTGAAGATATCGGCAAGTTGATCCTTGGTTGATACATATGAGAGATCAATATCACCCTTCTCAACATGATCCCGAATAAAATGATGAAGGATATCAATGTGCTTCGTCTTGGAGTAAAGAACGGGGTTGTAGGCGATCTTGATAGCACTCTCATTGTCACAAAGAAGAGGCACCTTGTCAAAATTAATACCATAATCCTTCAAGGTTTGCCTCATCCAAAGCAATTGGGCACAACAACTTGTCGCGGAGATATACTTGGCCTCGGTGGTGGAGAGAGCAATGCAATTTTTCTTCTTTGAAGACCAACACACTAAGGAGCGACCAAGGAATTGGCAACCCCCGGATGTGGACTTCCTATCCGTCTTCTCTCCCGCATAATCCGCATCCGAATACCCGATGGGCTGAAAACTTGAACCCTTGGGATACCAAAGACCAAAATTTGGGGTATGAACTAAATATCGAAAGATTCGTTTAACCGCTTCCAAATGACTTTGCCTCGGAGAGGCTTGAAACCTTGCACATTTACCTACACTATACATGATATCCGGTCTAGATGCACAAAGGTAGAGCAAAGAGCCAATCATGGAGCGGTATAACTTTTGATCTACCTGTCGATTAGTCATCTCAACAAGTCCCTTGGATGATCCGGTAGGGTTTTGATTCAGAGAACGTAAATGCACTGGTGACGATCGTCGGCTAACAAGGGCACGATTTACCCAGGTTCGGGGCCCTCGTAGAGGTAAAACCCTTACTCCTTCTCTTTCGATCTGTATTAACAGTAGATCGGTTACAATGGGGGGGGTGCTCAAGTCGAGAGTATCATCTCGAGCTCAAGGCTGTGGTGGTCAAAGTTAGATTGGATCCCCCCTCGGTGGTTCTCCTAGCCTTATATAGGTGGCTAGGTCTCAAACCGTGTCCGGGGGGTTACAAACCCTAGTTCTAGGTCGGTAGGAGTTTCCTTCTTGACCCGCAAGTCTTGCGGGTGGGCCTTCGTTGGGCCTTCTAGTAACGCATGACATCACCTTTCTTTGGGCCTAAGTCTTGGGCCTTGGACCGGGTAGACTCACCCGATAGGTCCAGGAGCCATCCCCATGTAAGTAGCCCCCGAGTGTTTATTCGACAGAGAATAGTCGGGTAAGCACTCAAAGTTCGTTCTTGATTTCTTCGATTGGTCAGTCAATCGCATGGTTTTGAGGGTGTATACCGTGTGCGTGAAGCACTCATATACTCAAGCATCAAGTGATAAATGTTCCTTGTGTAAGTTGTGTTGGCTGTTTTTGCAGAAGGATGTGGCTCAGTCGCTTGGCTCTCCTGAAAGACCAGGGCCAATTAATTGCATCTAGGGCAAAAACGGTTCTGGCCTACACGAATTCGAGACATCCGACTCGAATTCGGCGAGGTGATTGTTGCGACTGGGCCATGGAGGTCTTACCGAGTTGAACTTAACCTAAAGGGTTACCCCGTGCGTCCACTAGGATTTTTCTTCGTGTTGTTGACACGGAAAATTTACCGGAGGATGCAGCTTGAGTGCGATTCCAGGCCCACAGGAGAGATCCTTGGGTCTTACCTTCGTACTCGAAAGAATGCGACATCCAGAGTGCCTAGTGGGCCGAACAATCCAGGATAAGGACGTGTAAGTACATCGTGTGGTAGAGTCGCGGGAGCCGCACACTCGCGATTTTACCTTAATCATGCTCCTGCGATTCTTCGGGTGAAGAAATCTCTCTTTTTCTTGATCTTTTGCAAAAGAGATTTCGCGTTTATGAAGCCCATACGAAAGAGATTTCGTGTCAGGGTGTCCACGCGAAAGAAATTTCGCGTTTTGAGGTGCCCATACGAAATCTCTTTCGTGTCAGGGTGTCCACCCGGAAGAAACTTCGGGCTTTAAAGCTTATACGAAAGAGATTTCGCGTGTCGTGAGGTGCGTAGTGACGTCACTGTGCACTCAATCGCTCCGACTGCTCCCGATGGGACGTGATGAAGGGGGGGGGGGCAGAGCGCGCAGGCCCACCGTGTCGGCTTTTTGACCGGAAACGATCGGTCGTGTCACGGTTTTCCCGCTGGTCGCTCACTATAAATACACACAATCTTTTCGTAAAGATCATGCAAGGTAAGTGTCCCCCGCCGCCTCGTTTCCGCTTCACGCGTGGAAGCTGCGATGGATGCCACATTGGTAGATCTACGGCTTGGATCAGCCTGGCTTGGGTATAAGTACTGAGCTTTAGGGGAGGGGTAAATTTCCCGGCCGCTTAATCACTTTCTCCTTCCTCGCGCACACCTCCTTCTCCGTGAGCATTGAGCATCCTCCAATGGCGGGAGCGAAGAAACGTGGCGCAGCCGCTGCGTCTTCCAAGGATGTGGCGAGCGCTTCTGCGGCGCCTCCTGTGAAGAGGACGGGTGACTGGCGCGCCGTGAACACCACCAAGAAGAGCATCACCGAGATGCAGCGAGAGGGATTACTCCCGCTGGAAGAGCCCAGGCGCGTGCGCCTGTCCAAGAAGGAGGATACTCCCAACCCTCTCGCCACCGAGCACGTCATCTTCTCGGAGCATGTCTCCCGAGGTCTGTCTCTCCCCCTCCACCCGTTTCTTGTCGGGTTGTTGTATGTCTATGGCATCCAGATGCACGACCTTCCTCCAAACGCGATTCAGCACATATCATGCTTTATCGTGCTTTGCGAGTGTTTCCTGGGGATCCGTCCGCACTGGGGGCTTTGGAAAGCCATCTTCAAGGTGCGGATCTTCCGGGAGAAGAAGCAGCCACGCGAGAAGGTGGGAGAGCCGCTTCGAACTGGAGGCTTCGGGATCTAGGCGAACAAGGACATCCCCTATATGGAGATGTACTTCGTCGATTCGGCACAGGGATGGCACCAAAAATGGTTCTACATCGTCGACGACAGTGCTGGTGGCGTCCCCGAGTTTCAGCCATTCGCCGTTCTGAAGAGACGGAAGTCTTGGCTGCACACGCTTACATCCGAAGAAGGTAAAGTTGTCGCCCCTTTACTCGCGAACGTGGCACGCTTCAGGGAAAAAGAGCTGGGGACTCCGCTGAGCGGGATACATCTGTCGGGTGTGTTCCTGCGTCGGAGGATCCAGCCCCTCCAAGAGAGGCCAACTGCCATGTGGGAGTACACGGGTGCCAACGACCCGAGCCGTGTATGCGATGTTGTTCTTTCGAACGCCGAGTTCGACAAGAAAATCGCGGCGATCACCAAGCTGAAGAAGGGAGAGGGATACTCGACGTTACCTATCAACCCACAGGAGGCAGGGAACTCTCCGACTGGGGTGAGTTTACTAATTTTCTCCTTTGCTTTTGTTCCTTTCTGCCTTGTTTTTCGTCGAGTGAAATGCTTCTTTCTTTTTCTTCTTTACTTCCATAGAATTGGGAAGTGGCGACATGCTATCCGCCAGTTTCTGCAGATGATGTCTCAGACCTTCTGGCGAGTAACATTGAGGCCCCGCTCTAAACCAGCATCGCAGATGCTGATTCAAGCTCTGAACGCGACGATGTGGATGAAGAGGAGTAGTCGGACAGCGAACAGCTCCACCACCGCAAGCACCGCAGGCCGGAGGAGGACGAAGTCACCTCGAAGGATAGTTCTTTGGGTGACAAACCCGTCAATGAGGTTGAGCCCCTTCGGGTGACTCCTCTCAACGTGCTCCCTCCTCTGGGTCGTCAGTCGAAGATCTCCACCTCCTAGAACCCGGATGTTCTTGACGATGATGATGAGGATGAGTAAGTCCTATGCACCATGTTCTTAGTCGCGAATTTTCTTCTCTCCTTGGTTTGTCCGATTTCATCTTTTGTAGCAGTCTTACGACCATTAGCGCGGGCCAGTTCACTTCCTCGATTCCGTCTGTGAAGAGGAAGGTGGTCGCCGTGGACCCCGCTCGTGCTGCCGATCTTGCCCGAAGATCTCCGAGCCTAGAAAAGGCGACCGAAGCTCCGGAGTATGGGATGCCTGGCTTCGCGGGTGGACAACCTGTAGGTGCTAGAGCGTCTTCTAGCCGGGAGGTCTCGGGTAGCTCGGCAGATCCCTTGTCCACTGTTACATTTTGTAGGCGCTTAGTCGATCTACCGAGGAACAAGCAATCAGCAAACATGACGACACCGAGATTTGGTAACGCAGTTCGGCGAACTCGCCTACATCTACGGGGCATGACTATGGACGCTCCTCCCCATCGATACCGCTGCACCGGCCGCCTTGGTCGCCGGCACAAACCGCCGGCTCCCCTTGCGCGCCTGCTGCTATCAAGTCGCCATGGGTTACAACATGTGATGCCTCCTCATTATATGAGAGGCCCTAGGATACACGTGTTCGACTACAACACTGCCGTATCCTGTCCACACCTATTACAACTCCAAGTCCTACCGTAACCCTACTCGTACATAATATTCGACACAAATACAAAAAACTCCACCTTGGCGAATATTCTCCACCACCTTGAGTTCGTCCAAGCGTCAAACCTCCATGTACTCCGGACTTGGGTTGTCTACTTCGTAGCTTACCGAGAGCTACTCGAAGAGTCTGCCGCAGACCCGCCGCCTCCGTGGAACACAGCTGCTACTCCCGTAACTCCAGTCTCTATGACTCCACCTGCAATAGTACTCCCTCGCAACTTGTAAAGATGCGAAGATGTCCTCTCTCCCATCATCACGGTCACCTTGTCTTCCATGATCCTCATGGTCTTCTTATTCCGATCACAACGGAATATCATACCACCATCATGAAGAACTCCAAGCGAAATTAGATTCCTCTTTAGCCCTGGCACATGCCTGACTCCCCGAAGCACCCGCTCTACTCCGTCAAACATCTTGATTTTGATATCACCTACTCCAGCAACACGGTGGCCCGTGTCATCACCCATGTAGACTGTATCAAGCTCACCAGACTTGTACGAAGAGAACCACTCCCTGTTGGGCGTCGCATGAAAAGAGCTAGCCGAATCCAACATCCACGCTTCACCTTTAGTTGACCGTCTATCTGACACTAAGAGAATATCGCTGTCCGAGTCATCCGTTTGAGTTACTACATTAGCACTTGACCCACCACTGAGATCTGGACAGTCCTTCTTAATATGTCCCCACTGCTTGCACTTGTGACACTGCACCTTCTTCTTTTTCTTGTTCTTCCCTGCCTCGTATCCTTGCCTGCCTTGCCTACCATTGACTAGCAAACTTTCACCATGAGCGCCTTCCTCTGCGTTGTTCTTCTTCCTCATATCATAGGACAATAACGCCGCAGTGACATCCTCAAGTTGAACAGTCTCCTTGCTGTACATCAACGTAGTGATCAAATGCTCATAGGACGGTGGCAATGAACAAAGAAGGAGAATAGCCCTATCCTCGTCGTCAATCTTCACACTCAGACGTGCTAGATCCGTGACAACCTGATTAAAGGTATTCATGTGCTCCACAAAATCCGACCTCTCCTGCATCCTCAGCCTGTATAAGTTTTGCTTCAAATACACCTTGGTCGTCGCAGTCTTTGACATAAATTGACTCTCCAATTTCTCCCAAACCTTTTTCGGCGAATTCTCATCCATCACATGATACATGACCTAGTTCGACAGACACAACCGTATGGTTCCGGCTGCTTGAATCTGCAACTCCTCCCAGTCATCATTGTCCATCTTAGCTGGCTTGACATCCCGCAACGCCTTCAAGCATCCTTGTTGTGCCAACAAATCCTTCACCCTTGTCTACCATAACGCGAAGTTTCCAGTCCCGTCGAACTTTTGCACTTCAAATCTGGTACCCGTTGGCGCCATGATTTTTTTCTGTATGGCTGACCCGCGAAGAAATAACCGAGCTGCTGTACCCGTGCGCACGTAGCAATAATTTTGCCTATGCTTCACGTACTGCCGCTCCAAAGTTGCTCAACTCCCGATGCTAGCAATTCCTTGACTTTGCCTGCTATTTCGACGGACCCGTGCGTCGTATCGCTTGATGAAATATCCGCTGATCTGGTTTTCCTCGGCTAGTTCCGTGCGAGCACCCACTGCTCCTTTTAATAGCCTGCAGGTCTGTGTCTCCGACACGAACGCGAGAAGACTCGTCCGCCTCCGTACGAGTCTAACTGGGACCCGGTCCCTTTTCTTTCCTTAACCAAATCAGTTTCCAATTGATTCCGTGCATCGAACATACTTAGCTATGCATGTAACCTTGACCCTCACGATACATCACGTGGCCTTTGGCCTGCTACTGCCGCCGCATGCGCTTAGCACATGCACGTGCTGGCTGCTGCCCACATGCATAGCCAATCATTGTTGTGCTGCCCCGGAACCAAACATGATTGCTTTTCGTGGCAGAAAATTTCCGATACAAGCCGATCTGACCGAACTCGCCGGAACTGCAATCCGCAAGTCCAATCTCGACTAATTAATTTTCTCGACTCCTTTAGATCAACGTACCGCGGCCTCCGAACCTTGCTCTGATACCACTTGTTACAATTCGTAGGCGCTTAGTCGATCTACCGAGGAACAATCAATCCGCAAACATGACGACACCGAGATTTGGTAACGCAGTTCGGCGAACTCGCCTACATCTACGGGGCATGACTATGGGCGCTCCTCCCCATCGATACCGCTGCACCGGCCGTCTTGGTCGCCGGCACAAACCGCCGGCTCCCCTTACGCGCCTGCTGCTATCAAGTCGCCATGGGTTACAACATGGGATGCCTCCTCATTATATGAGAGGCCCTAGGATACACGTGTTCGACTACAACACTGCCGTATCCTGTCCACACCTATTACAACTCCAAGTCCTATCGTAACCCTACTCGTACATAATATTCGACACAAATACAACATCCACTGCTCAGGGCAAGGTAAAGTTTCTTTTCTTTTCTGGCAATCTTGCTTGCATGTTTTCCTTTATCGGGTGCACGACAGTGCTCCCAATGGGAGTAGCCCCCGAGTCTATGGTTAATTGTTCGCAGTTGGCCATAGACTCATGTCGAAGTCTTTTTCTCTTGGTCTGTTTCTTGATTTTGCTTTTCACCTGGTGCACGGCAGTACTCCCGATGGGAGTAGCCCCCGAGGCTATACTTGGCTGTGTACAGTCGTGTATAGGCTCAAGTGCTTTCTCTCTAATTTTGACTCGGATTTTTTGCAGGCCCTTCTTGATTCCCTCGCTTCTTTCGGCGCCGAGTTCTTTTGGCTGAAGCGGTTTGCGTTTTCTCTTCGGGGAAATCGCGACCAGCTCGTCAAGGACGGCCGCTCCCTGCAAGGTAAGCTGGCACGCTCTTTTGCCTTCACCGTTTCTTCCTGGTTGAAATTGTTGTCCCAATCGTGTCTTTTCGAACTGCAGATGAAGTTACCCGCTTGAAGGCTGAAAAGGCGGAGGCTCTTTCTCGGGTGAAAACCCTTGAGACGGAGCTGGAGTCCACCCGAAAGGAGTTTTAGTCCACACGCAAGCGCTCGGACGACAGTCTCACGGAGGCCCAGGAAGCTCTGAAGCAGATGGAGGAGGCGAGCGTGAATCACGACTCTGATCTTGTCGGCATCCTCCATCCCTTGGCTCAAAAACTTGCTGGTGAGATACGTTTTATCTTCCTTCGACCGTGGCTTGTCCTTTTCCTTTTCCGATACTTGTTCTGTCTTTGTCTTAGACACCATTGGAGTTGGGTTGGAGTTGCTCGGACAAATGCGTCTCGATGCTCTCTCCGACTCGTGTGTTCAGCTCCAGGAGCATGCGAACAAGGCCTGCTCCCTCGTCCATGACACTACCCGAGTGCTGACGCAGTTCCATGAGCGCCTGCTCGTGGATGTGGTGGGTCCGCCTACTCTGAGTGGTCTCCTGCAAGTTTTCCTAGGCGATGAAGATCTCCTCCATGAGTACTCGCTTGCGCAGACCGAGCGTGGGGCCAAGACTGCTATCCAATTTTCCCTAGCGCATGGTGTCTCGGGTGACCTGGAGAAGGTGTACTCGGAGGTTCCACGAGACTCACTAGGCAAAAAGGTAGCACTCCGTCCTTTCAGCGACCGTGCTGAGGAGCTTTCGAAGATTCTTTCCAGGGTACTTTCCCGCGCTGGGCGTAAAGGACAGCCTGCTGCGAGTGGAGCTACCTCTGCAGCTCTGTAGAATAATTCTTGTTTCTGTATGCCTTCATATGTAATGAACCTTGGGATGTATTCCCGTACTTTATTTTTTCCAATCGACATGTTTTCAAAAAGTGTCAGCGTTTTATATTTGCGCCTTACTTTGTATTCTCCCGATGGGAGTAGCCCCGAGCACCCGAAAATCTTGGGTGGTGTATTCTCGAGTGGGTTATTGTACTGAATCTTTGTTGTTCTTTCCAGGTGATTGATTCTAGCGGAGGTTCGTCGAGTGGAGCTGCTTCTTTGGTTGATCCATTGGTTGCTGCTTCCAGTACGTTTGCGTCGCTCCGGGACCGTGTCACAGATGGCAATCGTAAGCTTAAGGCTCTGCGAGGCGTGGCTGATGTTGCCAAGTCGAAGAAGAAACTTGCTGCGGAGCGCGAGCAATTTGTAATGGAGGAGCTATCAGTTGTTGCAAAGAACATGCTCTGTAAGTTTTGCAAGCCCCCGAGTAATTGTCGATGATTGTTGTTTTTGTTTTGACGTTCTTGCTATCCGTGCAGTTGTTAAGCCCGATGGAGTCTGCGAGGGTCATTGGGTGGACAACCATATTGTTCACGAGTCGAGCAGCTCTAAGCCTCACGCGAGCAACTTATGGTCTGATCGGAGCCGAGGTTTTATCTTGGCTACCCTGAAGTACCAGGCGAGTCAGGCATAGATAATCGTTGAATATTGTCGAGAGGCTCTCTCTTCTGTCCATCGGGCGTTTTACCCTTTTGGAGTTGTCCTAGATAGCTTGAGTGGCTTGCTGAGAATGTTTCATCGGGTGGGAGAAGTTCGCGAGTGTGTGCGCCAACAACTCATCTGTGGAGCTCAGGTGGCGCTCGTCTTCATGCGTTTATGGCATCCTGAGGTTAACTTCAACTCTATGGCGCGACTCCCTGACATCCAAGGTCCTCGTGTAGATTTTATCCCTCATTATGAGGTTGTGCGTCCTTCTGCTGAGCGGATTATTCAATTGAAGGCGGCGGAGACCAAGCGGTTGCTTCAAGAGGCGGCTGCTCGACAGTAGCGGTAGGTCCCCAAGGTCTATTTACCTTGTGTGTTGTATCTTTGTAAGGTGTGTTAAGGTGTATACCTTGTGACCTTGTATGTCTTAATCGATTAATTTAGGGTGTTTATAAGGTGTGAACATTGTTTTACCCTATATAATTGTTATTGAGTGTAAGTGCTTGAAGTCGTTGATGATGCTAGTTAGACGTAGCCCCCGTGTATTTGGGGTGTGACCTGTTGTTTAGCATGTAAAGAGGAAAAAATAAACGATAAAGATCGCGACTAGATAATCTTTGTAGCTATGGTTGATAAACCATGTTTTTATTGCTATGGCTGAGAAGCCATGTATTTGCTCGAGCTACAAAGTGGCCGGTATAGCCTTATTTCTTGCGAGTAGAAGATTAAACCCTAAGGATAGAACTTGCGGAGGTGCGCCATGTTCCACGGGTTGGAGTAGATGCCTCCTGTCTTCTGGTTCTTCAAGCGATAGGCGCCTCCTGGGATAACTTCGTGTATGTTGAAGGGTCCTTCCCATGGTGGCTCTAGCTTGTGACCCTCCTTTTGCTTGAGCCGCAGCACCATGTCTCCTACCACGAAGGATCTGTGGCGTATACAGCGACTATGGTAATTACGCAGCGACTGCTGATAGACCGCAGATCTTGCGAATGCGATGTCCCTGATCTCATCCAGTGCATCCATGTCATCTGCGAGCGCCTTGTTTGAAGTTTCTTCGCTGTATGCAACGACTCGTGGGGCACTGAATTTGACGTCCTCGGGTAGCACGGCCTTAGCTCCGTATACCATGAAGAATGGCGTGTAGTTTATCGACCGATTTGGTGTTGTTCGCAGGCTCCATAACACCGATGGTAATTCTTCGGCCCAGTGCCCTGCTGCTGGGTGCAACCTACTGAGTAGCCGCTTCTTTAGGCCATCCGAAACTAATCTGTTGGATTGTTAGACTTGTCCGTTAGTTTGCGGGTGAGCTACCGATGTGAACCTGAGAGTTATCCCTTTTTCCTCGCAGAAGTTCTGAGTTTCTTTGGCTGTGAAGTTGCTCCCATTATCTGTGATGATGTTGTGCGGGACACTGAACCTGCACACGATGGAGTTGAGGAATCTCACGGCGCACTCGGCGTGCTGTGAAGTGACTGGCGTAGCCTCTATCCATTTCGTGAATTTGTCGACTTCTACTAGCAGGTGGGTGTATCCTCCATGTGTTGACTTTCGCAGCGGTCCCACCATGTCTAGCCCCCATTGAGCAAAGGGCCAGGCTATAGGGATCATGTGGAGTTCCGTGGCCGGTGTGTGTGGCTTGGGCGCAAATCTTTGGCAGGCATTGCATCTGTCGACGAGATCTTTAGCGTCTCTGGCCGGCGTGAGCCAGTAGAATCCTGCGCGGAAAGCTTTCCCCACGATTTCTCTCCAGCTTGCGTGGTGCCCGCAGTCGCCTTGGTGTATGTCCCGGAGCATTTCCTTGCCATCCTCGGGTGCAATGCATCACCCGAAAAGATTTGCTGCGCCGTACTATCTGTCTGGCCTCGCAAATGTCTGCTGGGAGCTGTTTATTGGACAAGTAGTCGAGGTATTTCTGTGTCCAGGTTGGCTCGACCAAAAAGACTTGCCTTGAGATGTGATGTGTAAGCTCTATGCGGGCGATTAGCTGATTGGCCACCGTTTCTGTTACTGCGGGTGTCAATGCTTGCTTCTTGACCTTGACTAATCGTTTGCTGATTCTCTCGAGGTAGATTCCTGGTGGAACAAGGGCGTTTGTGGACCCTATGTTTGCCAGTTTGTCTGCCTCCTCGTTGCTTGATCGTGCGATGTGCTTCAGCTCGCACCCTTTGAAACTTCCTTCGAGTAGGTTGTACATGTCGCGATAGGCGATCATGTTGTCTGCAACTTCATCGTCTGCTGCACGATAAGATTTGAATCCCCATATATCATCAATCGAGTGGCTCCATAGGCAATCGCCATCTTCATGCCGTGCAGGAGGGCCTCGTATTCTGCATCGTTGTTGGACGCTGGGTCGTCAGGGGGGAAGTCGAGTCGCAGGACATACTGTAGCTTATCACCCCTTGGCGATATGAGGATTACTCCGGCTCCGGCTCCCTCGTTTCTTTTCGACCCGTCGAAGTACATGATCCAGTTGCTCGTGTATTCTGGAGGTCCTGGGGTTTACAGCGTTGCACCCTGCGTATATTATTTCCCAGGCACCTAGCTCAATTCTCCATTTTGCGATTCCCCCGGATGCCATGGGGTTGTTCATGATAGTACGGAGTGATGCATCATTTAGCACCGTGACGGTATGCTCTTGGAAGTAGTTCTTGAGCTTGCGGGATGTAAGGACCACTCCATATGCGAGGTTCTGGTAGTGGGGGTATCGCTGTTTGCATGGCAAAAGCACCTCGCTGATGAAGTATATTGGCCTCTGAACGCCGTATGATTTTCCGTCCTCTGGCCGCTCAACGACAATTACCGTGCTGACGACTTGGTTTGTTGCGGCTAGGTAAATGTAGAGGGGTTCCTTTTCCTGTGGCGCTGCTGTGCAGCGTTCTTTTCAGGTCGACGAATGCCTTTTTTGCTTCTGGCATCCACTCGAACTTATATGTTTTCTTCAACAGCTTATAGAAGGGGAGCGCCTGCTCGCCTAATCTTGCGATGAATCTGCTCAGAGCGGCCAGTCGCCTTGCGAGCTGCTGTACGCCGCGAAGATTCGTTGGTTCCTTCATCGTCAGGATTGCCTGTATTCTCCGTGTTGGCCTCGATTCCTCGGACGGAAACCAGATAGCCGAGGAGTTGTCCCGCGGGGAATCTGAAGACGCATTTTGTCAGGTTGAGTTTGATTCTATATGCGTTGAGGGCGTCAAATGTCTCCCTGATATCCTCGAGGAGTGTGTCCTCCACTCGAGTGTTGATGACAATGTCGTCAAAGTAAACTTGTACGTTCTTGCCAATGAGCTTGGCGAGGCATTTTGGCATGCAGTGCTGATATGTTGTGCCTGCGTTTTTTTAGCCCGAAGGGCATTGTCGTGTAGCAGTATACGTCGTGTGGCGTGATGAATGCTGTCTTCTCCTGGTCCTCTTGCTTCATCCTGATTTGATTATAACCCGAGTAGGCGTCCAAGAAGGAGAGGCGCTGACAGCCTGCTGTAGAATCCACGATCTGGTCGATTCGTGGTAATGGGAAGTTATCCTTGGGGCAGTGTTTGTTCAATAACGTATAGTCGATGCACACGTGAAGGATGTCAGTATTTTTCTTCGGGACTAACACCGGGTTTGCTAACCAGGTGGAAATCTTGATTTCTATGATGAACTTGGCAGCCAACAATCTGTTCACCTCTTCTCCGAGTGATCTCTGTTTTGGCATGGAGAAACGTCGGGTGGTTTGCTTGACTGGCTTTGCGTGTTTAAACACTTCAAGTGAGTGCTCGGCGAACTCCTTGGGTATTCCTGGCATATCTGAGGGCAGCCAGGCGAAAATTTCCCAGTACTCACAAAGGAGTTCGACGAGCGCGTTTTCCTATGCGATTGACAAGGTGGTGGACACCATCGCCGTCTTCGCGGATTCTGTCGGGTGCACTTGATGCTTTCGAGTGTCACTGTTTGGGCTGAATTCGAGTTCTGGGGCGTTCTTTTTGGTGAGTGGCATCACAGAGTGATCCGTGGTTTTTGCCAACTCTTCCAGCTCCTCCCGCATCCCGAAATATTTTGCGATCTCGTTGAACTCAGTATCGCACTTGTCTGACTTTTGGAAGTCGCCGCTTATGGTGATCGTGCCATATTCCCCTGGAAGCTTGAGCTTCAGGTAGGCGTAGTGGGGTACTGCCATGAATCTCGCGAACGTTGTTCGACCGAGAATGACGTGGTACTGTGATGGCCAATCGACTACCTCAAAGTCGAGGAATTCTCTCCTGTAATTCTTCGGGGTTCCTAGTATCACTTCCAGGTTGATTGTTCTGAGGTGCCATACGGCTTTCCCTGGTACTATCATGTGGAAGGATGTTTCCGATTCTGCGAGTCCGTCCAGGTTCTTGTTCATCTTGCGGAGTGTGTCCGCGTATATGATGTTGATTCCACTGCCACCGTCCATGAACATCCAGGCGAGGTCGTAGTTGCCTATTTGCGCCTGAATGACAAGTGCGGCGTGCCCTGGTCGATATACCCGTGGGGGATGATCCTCTTTGGTGAAAGTTATCGACTGTTCTGACATCTTCAGGTATTCGGGTGCGGATGGTGGAGCTTGTACTGCCATGTTAACTTGGCGTGTGTTTGTCTTCTGGCCTCTTCGGGACGGGCAAACTTTCTGTATCATACCTAGGAGACCCTTTGAGTTTGGGTATCCATTGGCTCCTTGGTTTGCGGCGGGTGGCGCTGGTAGCGCGGCTAGCGCCATGTTTTGGTGTCCTGGTGGAGGCAAGGGTGGTGGCTGGAATCCTCCTGGAAGTTGCGAGTATCCCTGGTTAACGGCGGCCCTGTGCTTCTTCGTGTAAGCCTCGTGGATGTCGTGGAACTTCCGGCAGTCCTTGTGGACATGAGTTGCCTTGGTTTTGCCCGTGCGCTTATCTGTGAATAGATGTAGCATGAAGTATCCGTCAACGTCTTCCTTGGGAGTTTTATCATCTGGCTTTGGTTTCCATTCGCGATTTCCGCGGGGCCCGCTATGGCGATTTCTTGTGAACTCCGCTGCCACTAGTTCCTCTCGATCGTCATGGTCGTAGTGTTCCATCTTCTTCTTTCGGCCATAGTGATCCTCCTCAGGCGCAGGCGAAGATGCTTTGTCATTGCGCAGAGATTCTTCGCCATTATCCCATCTGTCGGCTATTGCCATCACCTCCTCGATAGTTTTGGGCGCCTCCCGTCCCAGTTCCTCTCGGAAGGCAGGGCGTCGAGCACCCTTGGTGAAGGCCACGACTACGACCTCTTCTGACATGTTTCCTGCCGTATTTTTGAGCGTGGTCCACCGCTGGATGTACTCGCAGGTGGACTTGCCGCTCTTCTGCTTGCAAGCTCGCAGCTCCTCGATAGATGCATGCCGCTTATATGTCGCCTGGAAGTTCTTCCGGAAGTCGTAGCTGAGATCTTCCCATGATCCGTTGTGTGCGCGCGGTCTTCCTTCGAGCCAACTGCGATTAACGCCTACAAGGTGTAGGTTTAGGTACAACATGGTTGTTGTCTTGTTCTCACGTTGGCATTTTACTGCTGTGAGGTAATCTGACAGCCATGACTTGGGATCTATCACCGTCGTACTTCGGGACCTTTGTGGTAAGCTTGAATCTCTTGGGCATCGGTGCGTTGCGGATGTCGCGAGTGAAGCACAATGCGCCGCAGGCTTCATCGTCGGAGGAGGTGGACAACGATCGTGCGCGGTTCCTGATTGCTCGAGCCCTGTCGACTTTGCTTTGCGCGATGTCACCGCGCGCGTCGTGTTTAGGCCGGTCACGATTATCCTCCTTTCGCGGTTCTCTGTTGCGGTGTCGCGATCGGCTTCCGTGGTGCCGTGGGCTGCGGCTACGATCTCGCGGGCTATCGTCCTCACTACGCAGGCTGTCGCCGCGGCACCGGGCTTATTTTCCTCGGGGGTGACGCGGTGACTCCTTGTCTCCCCTCCTAGGCAACGTGCTCCCGCGTCTGCGAGGTATTTTGTCCACTCGAGGAGTTTTTCAGCTTCCGGCATTGTCACGTTCCTGCGGTTCTGAGCGGCGATTCTTGCGGCTGCCATGCCTAGCCCCTTTTGAACATGTCGATGCTGCTCCGCGCGGGGGTCATTTTCGGGTGGCTGGTTCGCCTGTAAGTACGTGGCGGCTGCCAGGAGTGCTGCAGCAGGGGTTGTCGGATGTACGTTGCCTTCCTCATCAACGTGCATAAGGGAAGTATCAAGTGACCTGCTGATTCCACTGGGAGATTCCCGATCCAAGCCAGCAGTCTTCGAGACGTATCTTTTCTTTGGGGGTTGGTTCCCCGTCGAGTGAGTCCTCGAGAGCGCTGCGCGGCGCGCACTCGAAGCGTCCGCTGCCTCCTTTCGTGCATCCAGATTCTTGCGGGCTTCCGCGATCAGCCGACCCGCCCGCACCAGGTGGTAGTGGTACGCGGTTAGATTGTCTCGGGAAGCTCCGTCTTCAACCGGCTGGCTAGAGTTTACTGCCGCCTTTGCTTTGAGCCAAGCGGCTCGTGTTACTTTGATGCGCTCTCTTTCCTGTCGACTGGCATCTGTTTCCTCGGGTGGTTCAATTGATCATGCCATGCAGACTTGGGCCAGATATGGCTCGCGGGTCCTAGGCGTGGGTCGACAACTTTCACCGAGTCTGGAGTGTTCCTCAGTTGCGATGGTGTGGAAGTCGCGGGTGTTGCGACGGATGGAGCTACCACTGGGCGCTAGGTCGCGACCAACGTTGTCAGATGGTGAATCGAGGATCACCGGGCTCAAGACAGACTCGGAGTCCAATTCGTCGAGATCGGTCTGCTCAGAGAAGCATAGGATTCGTGCCTTGTTGGCGCAGAAGTGGAAGCTACCGAACGTGTTGGAACGCGTAGATATAAACAAAAACTTTTCTACGAGGTACTTCCAAGATCTAGCCGAGGTAGAAGGCCACGAGGATTACCACTAGACGCGCAGGTGCGGATTATCGTTGAAGCACGTCGATGCAGTGTAGTCCCACGATCCGATCCAGCCGATTCAATCCCGCGATCGTGGAAGTGCTGAACGTACAACACCTCTGCCGGTATCCACAGGTACGAGGAGGAGCCCCGACGGCGGACTGCTAGGTCCGGTGCGGCGGCTGGACTAAGTGGGGCTAGGGTTCCCAACGCATGGGAGTGGAATAGCGTGCCCGCTGGGCAACCTGCGCCCCTCTTTATATAGGGAGTGGTAGTGGGTTTCAAAACTCTTGTGGCCCATTCCCTCTGTGAGTCCAACTCACTAATTCAGTCCATTTCCGGTTCGGGTCCAACCCGACCAATATACTTGCTCCCGCTCTTAAGTGTGCGACCCTACAGGCTCATGGCGACTTGGACACGATTGGAGTCCGACTCCCAATCGATCAATCGGTAGCGGATCCTAGCAGAACGTGCCGACTCCCAAGTGCCATAGAGTCATGATGACATACCTTCTAATGTGACTTTCATCTGAGTCCCTTTTTCCTCACGATATACCTTGTCGAACTATAGGCGAATTATCGTCATCCCTTAAATAGCTCAACTCTCTTCTCGATCCGTGATATATGATTCATCTGACTAACTCTTAGTCAACAGACTCAGTTAACACTTAACCGAGTTGCACATGGCCATGCTTCCGTAATCATATCACTCGAGAGGGCCCAGAGAATATCTCTCCATTCGGAGGAGCAAAATCCCATCTTGATTATCCACATCACGTAGCTTGCTTCTCATTCGACCTGAACTCTGCCTTTATAACTGCCTTGTCACAGAACATCGTTTGACAGAACCTAAGTCGGTGATCCACAACTCGGATTGTGCGACAACCTCAGGTCTAAGGATTAAATTTATTGTGATGACTTACTCATTGCATCTCAATATGGGTCAGTCCGACTTGCTAAACTCTTTAGCAGAGTCTGTGAACGTTGGAATGGCATCGCCATGCCCATGACAAGTGGAACCGAGTCATCAACCAACACTCACATTAGTCTAGGGTGTGTGTCCAACACAAACTTAATGACCAAGGACAATATAGCATGAACAAAATGAATACATAGTTCCACAATCAAATCACATATTCAATGACATATATCAGATGTTCAAAACAAGGACGACTTTATGAATACATTAGGAATTACATCATACATGATTGCCTCTAGGGCATATTCCCAACAGAATGTCAGGTTGATGCTCTTTTCCAACCCGCTGAACGCCGGGAGTGATTCCGGCGAGTGGGACACGCAGATGAGCGACCCGAAGCGGATCAGTACCGCCAGAGTCGATGTTCTGGGGCTCCAGCTGAAGGTTGGTGATGATGAAGCCGAAGATGCCGTAGATCCAGCGCCCGCCGTTCCCACAGACGGCGCCAATTGTCGATTAGTCATCTCAACAAGTCCCTCGGATGATCCTGTAGGGTTTCGATTAAGAGAACGTAAAGGCGCTGGTGACGATCATCGGCTAACAGGGGTCACGATTTACCCAGGTTCGGGGCCCTCGTAGAGGTAAAACCCTTACTCCTACTCTTTCGATCTGTATTAACAGTATATCGGTTACAATGGGGGGTGCTCAAGTCGAGAGTATCATCTCGAGCTCAAGGCTGTGCTGGTCAAAGTAGATTGGATTCCCCCTCGGTGGTTCTCCTAGCCTTATATAGGAAGCTAGGTCTCAAACCGTGTCCGGGGGGGGGGGGGGTTACAAACCCTAGTTCTAGGTCGGTAGGAGTTTCCTTCTTGACCCGCAAGTCTTGCGGGTGGGCCTTCGTTGGGCCTTCTAGTAACGCGGGACATCACCTCTCTTTGGGCCTAAGTCTTGGGCCTTGGACCGGGTAGGCTCACCCGATAGGTCCAGGAGTCATCCCCACGTCACTACCTCTTTACCGTTGGGGTCGGGTTTCAAGTCAAGGGTTGTGGACATGGGAGTCTTCATAGGATAGGCATCATGCATATTGAATCTCTTGAGCATGTCTTAAGTGTAGTTGGATTGTTTGATGAAAGTTCCTTCAATATATTGATTCACTTCAAAGTCAAAGAAAAACTCCAATTCTCCCATCATAAACATCTCAAACCTATCGGTCATAAGCTGCAAAACTCTTCATTGAACAAAGTGTTAGTAGACCCAAAAATGATGTCATCCACATAGAGTTGGCATATGAACAAGTCACCTCCAACCGTCTTGGTAAAGAGGGTGGGATCGATTAAACCAACATTAAACCCAAGATCTACTAGAAACTCTTTAAGGTGACCGTACCACGCACGTGGAGCTTGTTTAAGTCCATAGAGTGCCTTATCGAGTTTATAGACATAATTGGGGTGGTTGGGATCCTCAAAACCCGGGGGTTCCTTGACATATACTAACTTACTAATGGGACCATTTTGGAAAGCACTCTTAACATCCATTTGTTGTAACTTGAAACTATGATGAGATGCATAAGCAAGTAAGATGGGAATGGATTCAAGACGATCTACGGGAACAAAGGTTTCACCAAAATCAACACCTTCGACTTGAGAAAACCCTTGAGCCACCAAACTTGCCTTGTTGCGAATGACGATACCATATTTGTCTTGCTTGTTATTGAACACCCATTTGGTGCCAATAACATTATTGCAATCCTTGGGTCTTGGCACTAACTTCCACACTTTGTTGCGCTCGAAGTTATTGAGTTCATCATTCATGGCTTCAAGCCAATCTTGATCTTCGAGAGCTTCATAAACCTTCTTGGGTTCAATGAAAGAGACAAAAGCACGAGCCTTGCTAAAATCCGCCAATTGCTTCTTAGTGACAACCCTTCCATGAATTTTCCAAAGTATCTTGTTCTCCGTGTGACCCTCTCGCTCATATTCTCTAGCCTTCTCTTTGCTCTACGAGCTAGTATCTCCTTGAAAGATTCTTTGGATATTGCTTGAGAATCACCTTTTTCATCGGAGACATGTACATCTTCATCTTGGCCTTTATCATTAGTGGGTGAAGGATCACCACTAGGTTGAGCTCTCTCAACAACGACGGGACTTTGATCATGACTTTGATGAGAAGTTTGGCCTTGATCATTAGCTTGGTCTTGATTACTCGCTTGACCTTGATCATTAGCTTGAGGGCTTGGTGCATCTTGTTGGGTAGCTTGAGTATAAATGGGTGTAGCCAATGGATCCATTTGAGTGGGGCATAGTCCTTCTGCCTCCGTAATCCGGTAACCCTCAATGGGAATTATTTCACCAATCCCCATTCTTCTTATGACGATGGGAGGAATTGCATCTCCTACAACACCATGATCCCTTGGGAGCCGTTATCCTCATCAAACACCACATCTATAGATTCTTCAACTTGTCCGGTGGACTTGTTGTAGACTCAATAGGCATGAGCGTTTGTGGCATAGCCAACAAAAGTACCCTCATAAGATTTGGTCTCAAATTTTGACAACCGTTTACCTTTCTTGCGAATGAAGCACTTGCAACCAAAGACCTTGAAGTAAGATACGCCCGGTTTCTTGCCCGTGAGAATCTCATAGGGAGTCTTGTTCACGATCTTGCGGAGATATAACCGGTTGGTAGCATGACAAGCGGTGGAGACGGCTTCGGCCCAAAAGTTATAAGGAGAAGAGAACTCCGCAATCATTGTCCTAGCCGCATCCATAAAAGTCTAGTTCTTCCTTTCCGCAACACCATTTTGTTGAGGGGTATAGGGAGTGGAGAATTGATGAGCAATGCCCTCTTCACTAAGAAAACCCTCAACGGTATAGTTCTTGAACTCCGAGCCATTATCACTCCAGATGGACAATATGGAAGCATTGTGTTGGCGCTCCACTAGAGTGATAAACTCGATGACTATATTTTGAGTCCCACTCTTCCTCTTGAAGAAATACACCCAACAATATCTTGATTAATCATCCACAATCACCAAGCAACACTTCTTTCCTCCGAGACTATCATAAGATAGTGGACCAAAGAGATATAAGTGAATGAGCTCGAGAATTCTTGTGGTTGAGATATTACTCTTGGTTGGGTGAAGTTCTCCATGTTGCTTTCCAAAGGCGCAAGAACTACACACACACGATCTTTAGCAAACTTAGCCTTGGTTAGTCCTAGAACATGATTGCCACTTTGAAGGTCATGCAACATTCTCATATTGTTGTGGGCTAACCAGCGATGTCAAAGCCACCCCACATGAACTTTATCCATTAGGCATGTCGCGGCACACGTGTCTCCTTTAGAGAAGTCCACTACATACATGACATTCTCGACAAACCCAACGAAGGATACTTTCAGAGTTGTTTCCCAAGTGACAATCACATTCTCTTTATTGAAGAAAGAGGTAAAACCACAATTTGCAAGTTGAAGAACGGACATCAAGTTATATCCAAGGGACTCAACAAGGAGAACATTCTCAATTGATAAATCATTTGAGATGGCCACCTTTCCTCGTCCCAATACCTTATGTTCGGAATTGTCACCAATAGTGACACAATTGATATGAGGTAATGGAGGTTCAATATTACTCATTGCTTCATTGCTTCTAGTTATATGTTGGGATGCACCACTATCCACCATCCATCTACCCGACCCGGAAGCATTTCCCTACAAGAGATCAATTTCTTGATTTAGGTACCCATCCTTCAATGGGTCCTATTTTGTTAGTAAAAAGGGTCTTAGGAACCCAAATAGTCCAATGATAATCATCACCATAAGAAGTACCAACATATTTAGCATAAACATGACCATCTCTAGATTTCATGAGAACATAAGAGGGGTTATATTTTACGGCAAAGTCGTTGCGAGTGATGCTCCCCCTAGAGGTATCACCACCCACTATGGCGTTGGTACCCTTGTCCTTGGTCACCTCTCCCTCTTTCACAAAGACATCATTCCGAGAGGAACATGTGACATTCTTGGTTTTCTTCTTTGACTTGGCAACAAAGCCAAGCCCTTCCTTCCCTTTCTTAGCGCCATGAGAGCTTATGGCGTCATTGAGAATTTTCTCTCTTCCTACAACGTTAGTAGTAGTACAAGAGGTAGGCATGATAACAATGCTATTAGAGGAAGATGCCACTTGCTTATTAGATTGTTGAGCTATAAGCTTATTTCGGGACATGGTGAGTTTGTCATGGATTTCTTTAAGAGATGTGAACTCCTTTTCTAGTTTTCCATGACGCTCAACAAGTTCCTCATGAGCTATTCCTAGCTTAAACTCTTCTTCTTCAAAGATTTTAAGTAAAGCAAGAGATTTTTCATTATCCTTCCTAAGTTTGGAAACACTAATAGCATAAGTCTCTTCTAGACTAGATAGTCTCTCTTCAAGAAATGCTCTCAGGGATCTCTCTTTCTCAAGAGCTTCCACAAGATCATTTTCATGGTTCTCATGGCCACCACCATAGCTTTCCAAGGTCATGATGATATCTTCCTTCTCATCTATGAGAGAGTTAGCATCATCAAGTTGTTTCAAGAGGGCCTTTACCTTTTCTTTGGTTTCACCTTCAAGAGTACATAACCAAGAGCCAAGATTCTTGGCCTCCTCATCATCCACAATGTTTTCAATACAATCCAATAATGAGGGAGAACTAGTAGCAATAGACTTAGAGGTGGAAGATATTACCGCGGTGGCTTTTGCCATGATACATGTAGGTCGGATCAATGCCTTCTCATTGGGGGATTCAAATAGAGAGACCGATAAAGAGGAAGTCGTAGCTATGGCGACATGGGCCACACCTACGACTTCATCTTCTCCTTCATCTCCGGAGTAGTATGTTTCCAGTGTGGGCCCTTATTGAACATATAGTGCCCTTGGGACTCTTCTAGCGAGGTTCTTGTTTTGTGGAGCTTTGTTCTTGTCCTTGCGAACAAGCTTCCCTTCATTTTCTTCTCTTGGATCAAAAGGACACTCCTTGGCAAAGTGATTTGCACTTCCACAATTGTAGCATGTTCTTGGCCTCTCCCCCTTCTTCTTGTAGATCTTGTTTCTTGAAGGTCTAGGAGCACCGGCCTTGTGAGCCTCCCATCTCTTCCAATAACCATGCATGGCAAGAGCGATGCACTTATGAGAACCCTTGTATGTGTCTTCATAATACTCATCCACTTATTCTATCTAAGAAAACACCTTAGACTTCAAGGCGAGGTTGGGAGACTTTCCAACTCCTCTTGAGAGAGCGAGAGCATCATCCGCGCTCTTGTGAGATAGGGATATGGCTATGAACTCACTAAGAACACCAATGGAGTTGAGGGAGTTGTAGTCCGATCTTGTTCGAATGCTAGTGGAGAGGTTCTTCTCGAAAGGAGTTATGGCCTTGACAAACTTCCTCTTGATCCACTCATTGGATATTTCCTCTTTTCCAAAGTCCCTTGCCAAGGGTGACGACTCTTCTATATAGCTCCTCGGGACCTTCATCTTCAAGCATAACGAGGTTCTCGGACTTGTCAAGACCCACATCATACTTGGAGGATTGGATGCTAGCATTGCCTTGAAACAAGGTATCAAGTTTATCCCAAGCCTCCTTGGCGGTCTTGATACCGCTGATGCGTTCAAGATGTTCTCTTGGGAGAGCCTTTTGGATAGTGACACGAGCGGTCTTGTTGAGTTGAAATTCAACGTCTTCTCTTGGATTCAAGTTGCTTGCATCGTGAGGGTGAAATCCATGGAGAATACTTCTCCACAAGGCGGTGCAAGACCCTGAAATATGAGACTCCATATCGAACTTCCAAGAAGAGAATTCGTTAGTGTTAAGCATGGGAGGAAGTCCAACATTTAGAATGTGTGGCATTGGAGCAATAGGATGAATAGTGTCATAGTTGGGAGGTGGTGGAACTTTTGAGTTAGATCCTGAACCATTAGCCGTTTGAGACTTGGAGCCTTCAGAGCTCCCACCGCTCTTAGCCTTTTTATCGACTTTTGCATTGGCTTTCGCCTTTGCTAAAGCAATGTTAGCTTCCATTTCGATGATGTACGGAATGGACTCATCATCCGAGATGTGCTAACATCTTCGGCGGTAAGAGGTGGTTCCTCGGACTCCTTGGTTTTCCCCATCATGGCCTCCAACATCTTCTTTATGCTAGAAACCTTGAACCAATACTAGAGATAACCTTGGACAATTCGGTTTGGATGGTTCCAACCGTTTCTTGTAGGTTAGTTATAGTGTCGGCCATTTTGGCGATTTCCGCACTAGAACCGTCGGGCTCTTTTTCATTCACCATTATACTCTTAGGCGGTTAAGCCCTTAGCAAGAGCCGTGGCTCTGGTACCAATTTAAAGTGCACTATGGTCAACTAGAGGGGTGGTGAATAGGTTGACTACAAATTTTTCTTCTTTTCCTTTTAATTAGGGCTAAACAAGATAAGATAAGGTTCTCTAGATGTGCAACTAAGTGAGCAACCTAAGTGATACAAGATAAGATACGCAACCACAAGTGTAAACAAGGAGACAAGGATATGTTTCACGTAGTTCTTTCTCAAGAGAAGTACGTCTATGCTGGAGAGGTGGGGACCACCTAGGCGCTCCTCAATAGCACGGTTGTGCACACCTTATTCTCCTTGAGCTTCTCCGGTGGGGGTATTCTCGTTTCCACTATGAGGTCGACTTGAAGGCGGTGACCAAACCTTTACACGAGGTTGAGGACACTCCACAAGATAGATGGAGGCTCTCAACGAATCCGAAGCTTCTTGCAACAAGGTGGAAGCTACAAGCACAAGATCTACTAAGGTTTCTAGGCCTCAAGTAGGATTCTAGATCTACTAGGATGTGGTGGATGGATTTGAAATTCCTTTGGTGGAATAACGGATCTAGGTCTCCTCTAGCTCTCCACAAAGTTTCGGAGTGTTTGGGTGGTTGGAGAGGGAGATCTAGGAGGTTGAAGCTTTCATTAATGGCTAGGAGAGAGAGTGGGAAAAGCTTAGCATTTATGAGGTAGGGGGAGGGCTTTAAATACCCCTTCCCCAATCCAACTGTTGAGCAGCCCACGCAGCACCGGAGGCTCCGGTGGCCTTCACTTGTGCGCACCAGCGTGGCCCTTCGGATCCTTTCTGGAATCTTTAGCGGCGGAGGCTCTGATGGTGTTGGCGGAGGTTCCGCCCATCGGAGGTCCACCGGAGGCTCCGCTCCAGCCTTCGCTCATATGCACCCGAAGGCACTTTGAGCGGAGGTAGCACCGGAGGTGCCACTGGAGGCCAACCCCACAGTGGGGCAGTGGAGCCAGCGGAGGCTCCGATGGTTTTGGCGGAGGCTCCACCCACCGGAGGCTTCGCTGCAGCCTCCGCTCTTATGCACCCGAAGGTGTTTTTAGCGGAGGTTGCACCGGAGGCTGGCGCCTTGGAGAATCTAGGGAAATGCACAGGGCGGAGGTTCCGGTGGTTTCACCGGAGCTTCCGCTGCTTGCAAAAACAACATTCCAGCTTTGTTTCTTCGAGCCCTTTCCTTTAGACTAATTCCTCTAACCCATTGGGAATGTGTACTTGAAGTACCTGGGCATTTTCATAGATATCAAATAGTACCTGCAAATGCTCTTAAATAAACATTAGTCCTGTAGTTACGTTGTCATCAATTATCAAAACGAAAGATGATTATTCAACAATCCCTGGTTCAGTATTACCTTTGTCTCGTCTCGTTATCCGGTAAGTTTCCTCTTTCTCGTTACCGTATTATGATATACCACATGATGTATCATCATCATGCATTGTCTGCGGTACTTATGGATATGAAGAATACCGAGTGGGACCAGGTATGTATCTCTCTTTTTACGGAGGAGTAATTCCCATCTCAGAACATCGAGATAACATACTTCTTTAGAATTACCCAGTAACTACCTTTATGTTCACCCAGTTTACGCTGTGACCCTTGATAGCTCCAAAGTAAAACCTCCAAAAATATACTATCAAGATAACCTCATGGTCAAAGGACGCATTGTGATATAATCGTGTTGTGATATGATTCTTAGGACAAAGATGTCTTAGTGGAATCTCTTAGCATATCAATCTACTTAGGGAATATCTAACCCCATTGTTCCCTTCCAACAATATGCTATTCATTGATGTCGACAAAAACAATGTCTATGACCAAAAAACATAGTCATCAAACATATAATGAATTAGTCGTAAAAGGAAAGACTAGGGTTTGTTTCTGTGTTCATGTTACTACACGCGAGCGTGAGTTTTCCTTGAATCTCATATTCAGCAACCACGTCAGTTATAACATAGTAATATGAATCATAATTATGAAAATGATGTATAAATATTATTGCCTTTTGGGCATACATCCAACAAGATGTATATAGATTCAGGGCCAAATGAACATGGGTAATAAACCTGCTTCGGATTAGTGGTGGTGTTTGACTGATATGTGAATAAGTGTGCTCAGAGTATGAATATGTGTTAGCGGTGAGAATGTTGTCTAGTTTGGGGTGCTTTATTTTTGCCTTATATGATCTGGCCCGATGGGAGTTATGGATAATGCCAATGTGTGTAATATCGGAGTCATGTGATCGAGTATGATGGTGTGCCATGATCTCGTGCCCCATTATGGCCACGATCTAGCCGTTGCGGCGTGTCATGACCCGGTCCGGTCTTGGGCTCCAACTTGACTTGTCTTAATGGCGGATGGGCTCCTCTTGGTGTTGTGTCCTGATGGTGCGTGTTGGGAACCTCAAGAGGAGGGTGTGATGAGCACGGATGTAGGAAATTCCCCTTAGTTAAGAACCAAGGTTATCAATCCAGTAGGAGGAAGAGGATCTTTAGAAGGTTGATGCCACTGACAGTGGTGCTGGCGCTTCACCGGTGTCAGCAACAACGTGGAACCTACACACAACACAACCAAAATACTTTGTCCCAATGGTACAGTGAGGTTGTCAATCTCACCGGTCCTGCTGAAAACAAAGATTATACGTATAGTGTGGAAAATAATGTATGCTTGCAGTAAGTAAAGAAAGAAGGAAATTGTGATGGTTTGTTTTAACAGTGTAGGAAAATGGACCGGGGTTCATAGGTTCACTAGTGGTGTCTCTCCATAAAAGATAGCATGCTGGGTGAACAAATTACAGCTGGGCAATTGACAAATAAAAGTTTAACCGTAGTGCACATTCATGACATGATGACTACTATGATATTTAGTGCGGGAATTACAGCAATATACATAGACCGTAATCCAACTGCATCTATGACTAATAATCCACCCTCAGGTTATCATCCGAACCCCCTTAGATATTAAGTTGCAAGCAACAGATAACTGCATTAACCAAAGTGTGTAATGTAAGCAATGAGTGTGCATGTGGGCACTCTCACCGCTGTTTTCTCCCTAGTGGCAACAACACATCCTCCCCCATCATGTTTCTGTCACTCGAGCATAGGCGAAAAGGTGGCATGAACCCACTATCGAGCATAAATACTCCCTCTTGGAGTCACTAGCAACTACTTGGCCAGAGCACCACTAGCAACGGAAAGCATGCAAGATCACAAATAGCATATGCAATAAATACTATAATCAACTTGGCATACGTTTAATATTCATCGGATCCCAGCAAACAAAACACATATAATTACATAAGATCAATCTCGATCATGTTAGGCAGCTCACGATATCTAAACATGGAGGCATATGAGGAGGATACAACCATCTAGCTACTGCTATGGACCCGTAGTCCAAGGATGAACTACTCACGCATCACTCTAGAGGAAGGCATGGTGATGTAGAGGCCTCCGGTGATGATTTACTCTCCGGAAGGGTGCCAGAGACAGCTTCAGAACACCCCTGATCTAGGGTTGACGGTGACGGCGGCTGCGGAACTTTTCGGGGATTTTTTATCAGGTGTCTAGGGTTTTCCATCCAGGGGAATAAATAGGCGAAAGGGCAGAGGTGGTGGAGCCCTGGGGGCCCACACCACCCCCTGGCGCGGCCAAGGGGGGCGCCACCCCATGGTGTGGACCCCCTGATGCCCCTCTTCGACTCCTCTTCGGTCTTCTGGATGCTTCCGAGGAAAATAGGCACTTTGGGCTTTGTGGGGTCCAATTCCGAGAATATTTCCAGAACAACTTTTCTGAAATAAAAAACAGCAGAAAATAGGGAACTGACACTTGGCATCTTGTTAATAGGTTAGTCCTAGAAAACGTGTAAAATGAAATAAAGAAGGGAGAAAACATGTAGCAATTGGCATAATATTATTGTCGTGGTGGTGTCACGGCAGATGCCATGGGATGGCTAAAGATGTGGGGACGAAGGACGCTGGAGGTGTCCGGGGAGGGATCACGCGACGAGTAGCCGCGTGAGGTAAGATCCACACAACACAAACAACACGATGTACCCAGGTTCAGGGCCCTCGTGAGGAGGTAAAACCCCTACTCCTGCCTTTCTCTTTGTATTACGGTGTCTCTCCGAGTAGGTACAGTACAAATAGTAACGCTACCGAGTAGCCCCTTGCCCCTCTCCAAGTAGAGCTAGGTCAAGGACTCAGGGTTTCTAGGGTTTCCAGTGAGAGCGTTCGTGAGTATGTGAGCCTCTGTGAGTACGTGTCTCGCGCAGGAGGCGGCGGGGCACCTTATATACACGGTGCCCAGCCGGATACGTCCAAATCTGGACAAGTGTCGACATAGTGTCCACACTGTCCTTTCTCCGAGTACCCGCTGACAGCTTTGGTCGTTGGTCTTGGCTGCTTCCGTAAAGTCGTTGGGCAAAACTAGGGGACAGACTGGTATCACTGTACCTAGTCACAGAGTAGGTCCCCCTTATCCTGCCACCGACTGCTTCCACGCTGTCACTGTCAGACAGACCGTCCCCACGTGAACAGTAGTTCGAATGCTGCCAAGTACGGACCCAGGATACGCGGGATCCTGTGTCAGAACGGCTCTTTTGACTTCCTGCCCGAGTAGTTTCCCGCCAAATGTTCCCGCCAATTGTACTCGGGCCAAACCTTCTACTCGACATGGTAGAAACTGATTGATATCTCCTTCTGGCCATCTTGAGGTGAGACCGGGTAGCAGTCGACCGGGTAGCGAGTACCCGGTAGTCGGCTACTCGGCCAAACCTCTCTTCTGTAAGCGGCCTTTACCACCTGTCTTTACCCTACTCGGGGGTAACCCCCCGACAGCAGTCCCCGAAGCTGGTTGAGTCTTGCGAACTTGTTCACTAGGCTCTGCCAGCTTAAAACCAGCCTTTGCATCTCAGCCATCGAACCTCAAGATGCCGAGTAGGTCCTCCGAGTCGCTATCCGGAAAGTATCTTGAGTCTCCTCTTTCCGAGTATCACTTGCTTTCTACTCTGTACCCGAGTAAAAAGACTTAGCGAAATTTCGCAAACTGAGCCTCTGCAGCGCAGAGCAACATCCAGCCCTTCACGCAGGCACTGCCTACGTGTCAAGCATCCACGACCTTGTCGTTTGGTTGCCCAGGACACGACGCCACGTGTCCAGTTTTCACGCCGTGGGCCCACCGGCCGTCATGTCCCATTACGCGCAATTACTGGCCACGATCTTGTAGTGGGATCCAATGCGGCCGTTACGCGCGCGGTTCTCGCGTGTGTGCGTTTCTAGCCGGCCACAGGACCCACCACACGCCACAATTGATCCCACTCCCGTAGCGGTAACGGTAATCTCGCCGAGGAGGTATAAATACCCCCGCGGTAACTTCCTTTTCCCCTTCCCTGCTCATTTCCTCTTCTTCCTCCTGTTCTTCTCCGCCACCGAGCGCTCCGCCGCCGCACTAGCCTCTGCGCCGCCGCGGACTCGCTCCACCACCAACCCCGTCTGATTTCCGATTCTTCCACTCGCAACCATGGCCAAGTCCTGCTGGGCCGGTTCTTCCATCACCCAAGCCAACCTCGCCTGGCTCGTGAACGAGAGAAGGGTTCCCCCCGGCGTGGAGTGCCGGGCACCCGACGACGAGGTCGTGCCCAAGCCCAGGGACGGAGAGCGCGTGGTGTTCATGTCCCACTTCGAGCGCGGATTCGGGCTGCCAGCATCGGACTTCATGCGTAAGTTCCTGAATCACTTCGGGCTGCAGATGCACCATCTGCCGCCCAATGCAGTCGTTTTCCTCGCATACCACGCCGTGGTGTGCGAGGCCTTCCTCGGCATCAGGCCCACCGTGGAGACGTAGCTCCACTACTTCCATCTCCGCCAACAATCCGTCGGGAAGAAGGACAGCGCGGGCGTTGCCCGCGCTACCGACGTCGGCTGCGCCATGATGGTGCAGCGCAACGGGACGAACCACCCCCGCATCCAGGGGCTGGATTCCTGCCGAATGTGGCAGCAAACGTTCTTCTACGTGAGGAACGTTGCCGCCGCTGATGGAGCCCCCGTCGACGACCGGATCAACCTGCCCCCTTGGAGCAAGCGTGCTCCACTCGGGTCGAATTGGAAGGAGAAGCCCGTCAACGACGAGAACGCCACCGAGATAGAGACGCAACTCGCCTGGCTGAAGACGCATGGTCTCAGGAATGACGATCCAGTAGCGTGCTGGATCAAACGCCGGGTGCTCCCTCTGCAGGAGCGATGCCACCTCATGTGTTACATGGGAGGGCCTCGCGATTGCACCAGGACCACCACCGTCGAGATCGACGATGCTGACGTTCCCAGGCTTGCCAGGAACATCCTGAAGACCAGCCTCAACGAGAAGTGGCGGTACGGGTTCCTCCCGTTCAGCCGTAGGACTCCAATCTTGCGGGTACGTCTCCCTTACTCTGTTTTCGTCTCTGCCTTCCGAGTAGATAGCTTCTCCTTTTGCCTCGACTAGCAATCGCCTTGTGCACCGAGTAGGACACTTAGCTAACTCACCTTAGGCTTAGTGTGCTTTGTGCCTGCACGCCTCGTCGAGTAGGAATTTTTAGAAAAAGGCCTAGGCTTAGTGTGCTTTGTGGGTGCACGCCTACCCGAGTAGAGTTCTATTCTGGTACTCGGCTAACTTGTGATCCTTCTCTGCCTTTCAGACTCTTACTCGCCAGCTCACTGAAAGCAGCGAGGTCTTCGAGGACAACTGGTCCAAGGATCGCGAGGAGGATGATGTACCCCCCTCTGATGACGCGGAGCCGAGCAGCCCCGTTCCCGAGAAGCGCGACGTCCTTAACACTTGGGCGGACGACGGCTCTGACGGTAATAGCATCCTCATCTTGCTTGTTTCCGGGAAACATCAACTCCTTGTATTGCTATTTCTGATTCACTTCTTCTTTCCTTTGAATTTCTCAGATGAGGCCGCTGCGGAGAAGGACGACGAGGATGAGGACGAGAACGAGGGCGATGCGCCCCTTGTCGTCAAGCCTCTGTCGGTTGCCCCTCCCGAAACTCGCAAACGGACAGGCGGCGAAGCACGAGCGCCCCCTGCCAAGAAGAAGAAGAAGCCCGCCGAGGAGGGAGAGACCCCCGAGAAGAAGAAACCCACCAAGCTCACCACGAAGAGAAAGAGGAAACAGCTCTCTTCCACTACCGCGTAAGCCTCCTTCCCGGTCGTCTTTCTTCTCGCGCAGTGCCCTTTTCCCCATTTTCTGCCGATTCCTGATTCCCTTCTCCTCTTTCCGCAGAGCTCCCTTGGACGTGAACGCCGCTTGTGCATCCGGCCAAGCCAAGGAAACTCCGATTCCTCTGATCAACGTCGATGACGACGAGGAGGACAACACTGCCCACGCTGCTGCCGCCAAAGCACCGATCACTTCCGCTCAGGGAGCAGGATCAGAAGCGGCAGCTCAGGACGCTGCCGTCCACCTCGAAAGACCACCTTCTCCTCCGGCTAGCAATGCCGAGGAGGTCCGAGACCAGGATTTGCAAGACACTGCCGCCCCCGAGCGGCCTGAAGTAGAACAAGAGCAAACCAGCACAGAGGCTGGTGCACGAGACAATCTTGCTGCCGAGCAGCAAGTAGGAGACAACGCCGCTGCGGACGCCACCGTAGAAGATGTTTACCCACTGCCAGGCGGCGTACCGAGTGGTGTTCTGCCAGGAGCTGCAGCGGCGCCTCCAACTGCGCAGGGCCCTACGCCACCGACTGCACAAGGCCCTACACCACCAACCTCCTCCTCGTCTCCTCAGAGCAAGGACACCTCCAGCCCTCCTGGGCGAGTAACCAGGCAACGGGCCCTTGATGCTCTGAGGGATTACTGCTCCGAGAAGGGCCCTTCCGAGAAGAAGGTTGCCGATAAGGTGGCTGCCGAGGAGCCCAAGGCCAAGGAGGAAGCCACCGAGAAGGCCAAAGCCGAGAAAGAAACTGCTGAGAGAGCCAAGGCCGAGCAGAAGAAGGCCAGGGTTGAACAGAAGAAAGCCGAGAGGCGAGCTGCCGAGGAAGCAGTCGCCGAGAAGGCAAAAGCCAAGGCCGAGAAGGCAAAAGCCAAGACAGAGGGGAAGAAACCCGAGGATCCCGAGAAGCAGAAGATCGAGAAGGAGCAGACGAAGAAAAGGGCCAGGGAGCAAGGCGCATCCGCAGGCGGAGCACTCGTGATCCGCGACTCCGGCCCGATTCCTGCTGCACTCTCTGCGGGCGCTCGCGCTGCTGGCCAGCCCTGCTACCCGGAATATATGATTGAGGTTAGCCACCAACACCGCATCGGCTTCCCTCCCCAAGATAAAGCTGTAGCTATTCAGAAGGGGAGGAAGGCAGTAGCCAGGAATACTCCTCCCTTCGATCCAGCCCAGAATAAGCCCGTCAATATTGCTTCTCGGGGACCCCAAGACAAGCCAATAACTTCCAAGGGTCTTGAGCAGGTACTGGACACTGTCGGCTACATCAGCGCCAAGTGGGACAGCGGGGTTCTCGGAGAGGATAAGTGGCATGGCTTGACCCTTGGCTCCGTCGACCACTACCGCGTGGAGTGGAACAAGATCGACCTGGGACACCAGCCCATGTCCGTCTCCACCGACACCGCCACCCTCGCAGCCAAGATGTTCTTGCACCGCAAGAACGCCGAGGATATCGAACAGAGCTACGCAGTAAGTCTTTTTGCCTTTTCCGAGTTGAATTTTCTTCTCTTCTACTCGCCTTCCTTCTTTCTCACCATCACTCCCAGTCCCCGAGATTTGGGTCGAGTAGGTGGACACTCTCCGAGTAGCCTCCTACTCGGGCCGAATCTTCTCTGCTTTGCCTAACTCATTTTCTTCTCGGTTTTCAGGATAGCGTTCTCAAGCGGACCAACTTGTACCGCATCCTTCTCTGGAACCACTCCATCGCCAGGAGACGCATCACCGCACTGGAGAAAGAGAAGGCAGATGCCGAGGCCGCAAGCAAAAACGCCAATGAGAGCAGCCAGCAGCTGGCTGAAGTGCAGGGTAGGCCTTTTAGCTACGCGGTTTCTGCGTTTTATTTTTACGCCCGCTCCTGCTTTCTTTGGCACTAACCTTTCCTTCTCTGCAGCTAACCTGAAGGCCCTAGTCGACGAGCACGAGAAGTGCCGTGCTTTTGTGGCAGACTCCGAGGCCACCATAAAGAGACTTGAAGGTGAGCTTGTTGTTTACTCGGTTCTGTCTCGAATTTGTTTCTTCTCTGCATATCTGCTGACCTTATCTTATCTTTTCGCAGAAGATTATAAGTCATTTGCTGAGGCGCACCAAGATTGCGTCCAGCCAGCAGCGGTGGAAAAGCAGCTGTCCGATCAGGCCATTACTCTGATTAAGGACCACACCAGCGAGATGGAGAAACTGCAGGTCCAGCTTCAGAACGCGCTCCAAGACGCCGTGAAGATTGGCGCCGAGAGGGACGCGGCCATCGCCGAGAAAGCTAAGGCCGAGACCACTTTCAAGGCCAAGGAGAGGGCCCTCGAGGCTGAGTGCGAGACTCTGAAGAAAACCAATGCTGATCTTTTCGCCCAGATGGATACCCTGCGCCAGGTCCAATCAAAGCAGATTAACAACGAGGAATCCTGGAGAACCAAGCTGCAGCAGCTGCGCCGCCAACTAGTCGGTAAGTTCTTTTCTTCCCTGCATCTTTTCTTCTCGGTCCTATTCCTTCTCGGCTTCCTCTTTCCTTTCTCGGTTTTTGATCTTGCCACTTGCTATTTCAGGTATTTGGCCTCGCCTTGAGTCTACCTCTGCGCCCACGATAGCCAAGGCCCGAGCAGTTCGCCTCTCGCTGGGTGAACCGATTGACACCAGGGCTGACATCGAGGATAGCTTGGTGGTGCTCAAAGGTTACTTCGAGCAGCTGGCCGGCTGCGGGACTGATTTGATGCATGCAGGCTTTGAGCTCCACCGGCTGTTCTGGCCCCATGATCCTGAGCCAAAAAGCATGCGGGCGCTCGCCCTCAAGCTGGAAGGCGTGAAGGCCGAGTTGAAGAAGTGGCGAGCCTCCGGAGCCCGTGCTGGTGCGGATGTGATGCTTCTCTGCATTGCGTCCTGGTATGAGAACCTTGACATGCAGCGCATCCGCGGGAAGCGTAATAACTCCAAGTGGGAGAATGATGCCGCTAGCGTGGCCTTGCGCAAGCAGATCGCTTATGAAGTTGCCGAGTGTGCCGAGACGGAGGTCTACATCGACGGCCCCCCCGAGCCGGACACTGATTATGAAGACGAGGAGGAAGCCGATGTGGAGGACGACGAGGACGACGAGGAGGACCTGGACGAATACTTCGCATCTCCCAGGAGCAAGGCCGGGAAGGGGAAGAGCGCCGCCGTCTCGGGTAGCGATGAGGAAGAGCATGCCCACATCGACAGCGAGCCACTCAACTTCGGCACCTCCTCGGGTGCTGCTCTTGACGACACGGTGCCACCTCCTAGCCACACCGCTGGCTCCTCTTCGGCTCCAGGCCCCATCTCGGTGGCTACAGCTACATCCGAGCAGACGGCCACCCAGGATGATGTTGAGATGGAGGAGTCCGCTGCCGTGCAGACGGAAACGGACGCCACCAACAACGAAGAAGCTGCCGAGAAAACCACCGCCGAAGAAACTGCTACCAAGACAGTCGTCGAGGAAACAACTGCCCATGCCAGCGCCGAGAACACTGCCTCCTCAACCTGAGGCCACCTGCAACTTTTTTAACTTGAACATTTATCAGATCCCCGGGATGCCGGGAGCATATGTATCAAACAATATTTGCTTTCGCTTGCTACCCAGTTTTTATGCCCACTCAGTTTACGTTGACATTAATCAATTTGAACGACAGTGGCTCAATGCCGAGCTGTGTTCCCATGCGAGTCCCCGAGTAGCTTTTCTTATTCACCCTGTCTTTTCATCTCTGCTCTACCTGCGACTTGTCGCTTGTTTGGTATTCGAGTCACAAGAGTCAAAGAACAAGGCTGCAAATACTTAGCCGCTAGAAAACAATCATGATAACGCAGCCCACCACTTAACCGAGAAGACGAAAACGAGGAACAAAAAGTAACCGACAATCTACTCGGTTCCTGCACTTTTTCTTCCTTAGTGATTTTCGTGTGCTCATTGACCTTTTGCTTGTTCTCTTGCTTGCCATGAAGCCGGGTTTCGGACAGCAGCAAAGTCGAAGAGTTGGCATATAGGTTTAAACACAGTACTCAATGCACTTTTGAGTTCTGAAGTGGAGCAACCGAATAGACAAAGGAACGAGCCGAGTAAAAACACTTAGAGCAATTTTGGACGAGGGCAGTCCCCGAGAACAATTTTAGATTGCAGAGTAGAATTTCAACTCGGATGAAAGGGTACATACACATCTTTGCTTACGAATGAAAACGACGAAGTAGAGCTACATTCCAGGGACGCTTGGTTTCCTCTCCAGCTTTATCTGCCCTGTTCGCCTGCGGCGGGCGCACATCTACAAGATAGTACGCGTCATTGTGCAGCGCTTTGCTGACAATGAAAGGCCCTTCCCATGGAGGAGACAGCTTGTGCATCCCGGCTGTGCGCTGCACAAGCCTAAGGACCATGTCTCCTTCTCGGAAAACCCTTGGGTTCACCTTTCGGCTATGATAGCGCCGCAGGTTTTGCTGGTAGATAGCCGAACGTGACAGAGTCAGCTCTCTTGCTTCTTCAAGCAGGTCAACGTCGTCTTCTCGAGCTTCTCTCGCCTCCACCTCAGTGTAGAGGGCTACTCGGGGGGAGTCATGCTCTAAGTCTATTGGCAACACGGCCTCAGCCCCGTATACCAAGAAGAATGGCGTGTAGCCGGTTGACCGGTTAGGGGTAGTCCTTAGACTCCACAACACCGCTGGCAACTCTTCTAGCCAACACCCAGGTGTTTTCAGCAGTGGCTCAATCAGCCTCGGCTTGATGCCTGCCAGTACCATCCCGTTTGCTCTTTCAACTTGCCCATTGGAGGCAGGGTGCGCGACTGAAGCAACGTCTAGTCGGATATGCTTATCTCTGCAAAATCGCACCATTGCCCCCTCTGCAAAGTTGGTGCCGTTGTCGGTGATGATACTGTGCGGGTAGCCATATCTCATGATCACATCTTTCACAAACTTCACAGCTGTGACTCCATCGCACTTCCGAATAGGCTTCACCTCGATCCACTTGGTGAACTTGTCCACCATGACCAAGATATGTGTCATATTGCCCTTAGCCGGCTTGAAAGGGCCAACCATATCCAGGCACCAAACAGCAAAAGGCCATGTGATAGGAATTGTTTTCAACTCGGATGCTGGCATGTGAATCTTACTTGCGAACATCTGGCAGCCGGCGCACTTCCTCACAATGTCCTCAGCTTGCTGCAATGCAGTGAGCCAGTAGAAGCCATGCCGAAAAGCTTTCTTGACTAAAGCACGAGAAGAGGCGTGATGCCCACATTCCCCTTGATGTATCTCCACCAGGATTTCTTCTCCTTCCTCTGGGCTTACACAGCGTTGCAGCACACCAGTGGCACTTCTCTTGTGCAGCACATCTCGGACTAAGGCGTAGCCCTTGGATCTTCTCTGAATCTGCCTCGCAGTCACCTCATCTTCAGGTAAAGTGCCGTCCCTTAAAAAGGATAATATGGGCATTGCCCAACTCGGTGTCTCCCGCACGGGAAACACTGGTTCGTCCATTTCCATTGGGACAGGCTCTGGTGGTTGCACAGGAGGAGTAGGAGCGCTTCTCTGCAGCCCAGATCGATTGGCGAGAACTTCTTCAATGAATGCAACAGCTTCTGGGTTGAGGGCTGCAGTCCCCGAGTAAGGAATGGCAGTCCCCGGGTAGGGAGTGGCAGTCCCCGGGTACGGAGTGGCAGTCCCCGAGTACGGAGTGGCAGTCGCCGAGTAGGGAATGGCAGTCCCCGGGTAGGGAACGGCAGTCCCCGAGTAGAGAGCGGCAGTCCCCGAGTATAGGACGGCAGTCCCCGGGTTCCCTGCAGCACTCTCCCAGTCAATCTCCATTGGGTCAGATTCCTCACTTGGCAGAGAAGGGACAAAGATGGATTCCGAGTTGGGGGAAGGCTTGATGGATGGCTTCCTCAAATGCTCCAAGGCAATCCCTGCCGGGATGGACTGCCGAGAAGATCCCAACTTGGACAGCTCATCTGCTGCTTCGTTTTCTGCTCGGTGAATGTGCTGGAACTCACAGCCTTCGAAAAACCCAGTCATTGACTGCACCAGGAAGCGATACGACGCCATGTTGGCATCCAAGGCATCCCAGGTACCTGAGACTTGCTGCACCACCAGATCTGAGTCGCCATAGCAGATAATGCGCTGCACACCAACCTCCTTTGCTACTCGCAAACCGTGCACAACTGCCTCGTACTCGGCGACATTGTTGGATGCCTTGAAATGAATCTGCAACACATACTTGAGCTGATCCCGCTTGGGTGATGTAAGCACAACGCCAGCACCAAGGCCTTCTTTCACCTTTGAGCCATCAAAGTGCATCTTCCAATAGTTGGAAACTGGAGCAGGAGGTTCATACTGCATCTCGGCCCAGTCGACAAGAAATTCCGCCAGTACCTGAGACTTGATTGCTTCTCTTCTCGTATACGCGGGAGCGTACGCGGCTAGCTCGATCGCCCACTTGGCTACTCTACCACTCGCCTCCTTGTTACCCATGATGTCCGAGATGGGAGCTGAGCTCACGACAGTGATGGGATGCTCCTGGAAATAATGCTTCAGCTTCCTGGCGCCCAGGTACACACCATAGGTCATTTTCTGGTAATGCGGGTAGTTCTGCTTGGAGCTCGACAACACCTCACTCAAATAGTACACAGGGCGCTGCACACTCTTGCCTTCTTCTTCTCGCTCCACCACTATCACCATGCTGACTACTCGGTTAGTCGCGGCAATATATAGCAGCATAGGCTCCTTGGGTAGCGGACTAGCCAAGACAGGAGCGCTAGCCAACATTGCTTTCAGCTCATTGAATGCCACATCCGCTTGCGGAGTCCAGACAAACTTGTCGCTTTTCTTCATCAGCTGGTACAGAGGCAGAGCCTTCTCGCCCATTCGGCCAAGAAAGCGGCTCAGAGATGCCAGACAACCCGTGAACTTCTGCACATCCTTCAATGATCTCGGTAAAGACATGCTTTCAATAGCTTTTATCTTAGACGGATTGGCTTCAATGCCCCGACTAGAAACCAGGAAACCGAGTAGCTTTCCAGCTGGTACACCAAAGGTGCACTTACTCGGATTCAGTTTCATTTTGTACCTGCGTAGGTTAGCAAAGGTTTCCTCCAAGTCGGCAAGCAGAGTATGTGTTTTGTTCGTTTTGATGACAATATCATCTACGTACACCTGCACATTCTTGCCGAGTTGGTCGTGCAAGCATTTCTGCATGCATCTCTGATAGGTTGCGCCCGCATTCCTCAGGCCAAAACACATGACACGATAGCAATAAGCCCCGTACGGGGTAATGAAAGCAGTCTTTATTTGATCAGCAGGGTTGAGTGCAATCTGGTGGAAACCAGAGTAGGCATCTATGAAAGACAACAGTTCACAGCCGGCAGTGGAATCGATCACCTGGTCGATGCGAGGTAGCGGGAAAGGATCCTTGGGGCATGCCTTGTTCAAGTCGGTGTAGTCGACGCACATGCGCCATGCAGTGGCAGCCTTGGGATCTTCCTTTTTCTTCTCGACCATGACCGGGTTGGCTAACCAGTCCGGGTGCAGCACCTCCATGATGAAGTTACTGATCAGCAGCTTGGTGATTTGATCACCGATGGCCTTCCTTCTCTCGTCCCCGAAACGGCGCAAGGCCTGCTTCACGGGCTTGGCGTCAGGACGCACATGCAAAGAGTGCTCAACCAACTCCCTCGGGACTCCTGGTAAATCTTCATTGGTCCAGGCGAACACGTCCCGATTCTCACGGAGGAAGTGGATGAGCGCGCTTTCCTATTTCTCGGCCAGCCCGGCACCAATGATGGCCACGCGCTCCGGGAACTCGGGGTCAACCTGGACTGTCTTGGTCTCCTTGGCCGCTTGGAAAGCAGTACCATGTTGAGTACTCGGCACACCTTGTGCGCCAGCTTGTGCGGACTGAGCCATGGCCACCACCTCGTACATCTTCTTCTTCTCGGCAGCAATCACCATCGATTCCGCCAGCTGAGAGCTAGCAGAGGCACACTCCATGGACTTCTTGTAATCTCCCGAGATAGTGATGATGCCATTGGGCCCGGGGATCTTCATCTTCAGGTAAGCCACGTGGGTAGAGGCCATGAACTTGCTCAGAGCAGGCCTGCCGAGTAGAGCGTGATATGGACTCTGATGATCCACCACCTCAAACTGCAGGCGCTCTGTGCGGCAGTTCTCCCGAGTACCGAATAGCACATCAATCCACACTCGGCCAATCGGGTTGCATGAGATCCCGGGCACAATGCCATGGAAAGTGGTCTTGCTGGGCATCATCATGTTCTCGGCCAGGCCAAGCTTCTCGAGTGTGTCTTTGTACACGATGTTGATGCTGCTGCCGTTGTCGATCAGCACCTTGCTGAACCTCACGTTCTTCTCGGGGCCCAAGAAGGTGGGATCCAGCACCAAGGCATAGGTACCCGGATTGGGCATCACTTTGGGGTGATCCGCCCGAGTCCACCTGATCTCCTGGTCGCACCAGTACATGTAGTGAGGGACAGCCGGAATCACTGCATTGACCTCCATGGCCCGCCTATGCTGTGACTGCTTGTCGACTGCCTCGGAAGTGAAGATCATATAGCTCTCATGGTGCTCTTGGTACTGGTTAGGGCCATTGCCCCCATTGTTGCCGTTGTTGCCATTGTTGTTGCCCTGATAGTTGTTGTTGCCTCTGTTGTTGTTGTTGCGGTTGTAGTTGTTGTTGTTGTTGCGGTACCTCTCGTTGTTGAAGTTCTGGTTGGCTCCTAAAGCCACCTGGTTCACATTCTCTCTTCTCGGATAGACTGGCGGCCGAGCTGCGGGTGCCCGAGTAGGCTGAACAGTGGCATTCGCGGCTGGCAGAGGAGGTGGAGGAGGCAAGCCATCACTCTTGATCACATCCCACCATTCGCATTGCCGAGTAGTGTGGTTCGCAGGCCTTGAGGGGTGGTGAGTGTGAAAGCTGCATGGACCATCCTTCATGTCATCGAAGACAAACTTCTTCGGCTGCTCGGAGTTCCCGCTACTCGGCTGCGCAGTGCGGAACGGTTTCTTGTTGCCTTGGCCCTGGTTCTGGTTCTGCCCGTAGGCTCCAGCAGGTTTCTGCCTTTGGCCACCACTGCCTCCAACATTCACTGCATTCACCTCCTCGGGATCATACCGAGTATCTACTCGGCGCTTGTTGCGGAACTCGTTGCGCTTGTTGCTGTTGAAGTTTCTTCTCGGCTCAGAGGAATCCATCAGTGGCTGAGTAGGATCACCGAGTGCGTACTGATCCGCAATCTTGATGGTCTCGGCCAGGGTGTTGGGCATTTCCCTCTGCAATCTCTGCCACAGCATGCTGCCATGTCGGCAACCCTGCGCAAACCAAGTGATGGCCTGCGCTTCATTCACACCCTCACAGGTGTTCCTCAAGGTGCTCCACCGAGTAAGGTACTCGCGGTCCGTCTCGTCTTCTCGCTGCCGGCAAGCCGACAACTGCTGTGGCCTATTCGGCCTCTTGTAGGTGCTGGTGAAGTTGCTGATGAAGGCATCCGAGAAGTCCAGCCAGCAGTTAATGCTGTTCTTGGGCATGTTGTTGAGCCAAGTGCGAGCTGGACCCTCTAGCATCTGCGGCACATAGCGCACCGCCCATCTCCTGTTGCCGTTCGCGATATGGACCGCGGTGACGTAGTCGTTGAGCCAATCTTCAGGCTTGGTGCTACCATTGTAGCTCTTGGTGCCTCTCGCGAGCTGGAAGCCCTTCACGGACGGCTCGTTCATGATGCGCGGGCCAAAGCACTCGGGGCCAGGAGGACCCGTGCTCTCAAGCCGCGCCGACAAGCTGATACGGTCCAGCTGGTGCCTTGCATCTCCAGGCGCCAACACGCGCTCACCCACGCGGTCATGGATGTCATAACCAGCCATCTCCATAGCCGAGTAGCCATCATCATACCTATCCACCTGCATAGCAGCAGGCTGCTCCACCGGGTTGGCGACTGGTGCCACCGGGCGCGGCTGCTGCCTCTGCCGAGTAGGCGGAGCTGCGGGTTGCCGAGAAGTACCCGGGCGTGCGGCTTCTCGGACACGGCTTTGAGCTTGATGGGCTTGAGAGCCTGCTCTTGCAGCGTTGTGTTCCTGCCCGGGCTGCTGCGGCACAGCAACCTGTTTCGCGGCAGCAGCCGGGTCATACACCTGCATTTGCCTGTCTCTACCCGTACGCCCGCTGCGGCTCTTCTCGCGGCTAGGATGCGGAGATGAGGCTTGATCGTTAGATCTAGCCGCGTGCGAATGAACCACTTGCGAAGCTCCAGCTCCCGGGTTGGCCTTCCGGAACTCCTCGTTCTGCCTGGCGGCCTCCAGCACCAGCTCGCCTAGCCTCTCCTGCTGCCTGCGACGCGCCTCTCCCTCTAGGCGCGGCAACTCGGCAGCCACAGCCTCCGCAGCTCGCAGCGTCTTGGCGGGTGTGCTGTACCTTGGCCTTGTGAAGGTGTTCGCGGTAGCCGACTGCGCGGGCTCCTCCGCCACAGTCGCCATCTCGGCGCCTAGGTTGCGCCGCGTAGCGCCTACCCTGCTGGGCCTCCTGGCCACCGGCGTGAAGCCGTGAGCCTTGTTGTACTCGAGCTGGTCCAGGCTCAGCTCCAACCTGATCTTCTCCAACTCCGCCTGCTCGGCGAGCAGCTCCTGGCGTTGCCGCTCGAGCTGCTCCCTCTCGGCTAGGAGCTCGAGGTCAGTGGGAGTGGGCATCCCGGTTCGCGCAGCTGACGCGGGGATGACCGTAGACGTGGAAGGCGGCAGGTTGCACTCCTTCTCGTAGGGCCGGCGTGTTCTGCCACCCGCGGGCGGGTCGTCGACCTCCTCGACGACGGCTGCAGCGCCAGTAGCAGCTGCGCCAACGTTTGCCGCCACGCCTGTCACCATCACCTCAGCGCAGCACGCAGAGCTGCATGCAGGCCTTCCGTGAGCAGCAACGACCGCGGGAGGATCCTCCGCGTCGTGCACCAGCTCGGGGTAGGCGTCGTTGGCGACGGTGGCGACGTAGACAAGATGCGAGCCGAAGGAGATCACCGAGCCACCCTCCGGCATGGCCTTGCCGCCGAAACAGCCGGCGTTGTCGGTGACGAAGTCGAAAGAGCCGAATCTGTGGACAAGGCCACAAACTACGCGCTCCGCTGATGAGGATCCCGTCCGAACAGAAACTCCAACCAGCGCCGCTGGTTGCCCCACGGTGGGCGCCAACTGTCGTGGTGGTGTCACGGCAGATGCCATGGGATGGCTAAAGATGTGGGGACGAAGGACGCTGGAGGTGTCCGGGGAGGGATCACGCGACGAGTAGCCGCGTGAGGTAAGATCCACACAACACAAACAACACGATGTACCCAGGTTCAGGGCCCTCGTGAGGAGGTAAAACCCCTACTCCTGCCTTTCTCTTTGTATTACGGTGTCTCTCCGAGTAGGTACAGTACAAATAGTAACGCTACCGAGTAGCCCCTTGCCCCTCTCCAAGTAGAGCTAGGTCAAGGACTCAGGGTTTCTAGGGTTTCCAGTGAGAGCGTTCGTGAGTATGTGAGCCTCTGTGAGTACGTGTCTCGCGCAGGAGGTGGCGGGGCACCTTATATACACGGTGCCCAGCCGGATACGTCCAAATCTGGACAAGTGTCGACATAGTGTCCACACTGTCCTTTCTCCGAGTACCCGCTGACAGCTTTGGTCGTTGGTCTTGGCTGCTTCCGTAAAGTCGTTGGGCAAAACTAGGGGACAGACTGGTATCACTGTACCTAGTCACAGAGTAGGTCCCCCTTATCCTGCCACCGACTGCTTCCACGCTGTCACTGTCAGACAGACCGTCCCCACGTGAACAGTAGTTCGAATGCTGCCAAGTACGGACCCAGGATACGCGGGATCCTGTGTCAGAACGGCTCTTTTGACTTCCTGCCCGAGTAGTTTCCCGCCAAATGTTCCCGCCAATTGTACTCGGGCCAAACCTTCTACTCGACATGGTAGAAACTGATTGATATCTCCTTCTGGCCATCTTGAGGTGAGACCGGGTAGCAGTCGACCGGGTAGCGAGTACCCGGTAGTCGGCTACTCGGCCAAACCTCTCTTCTGTAAGCGGCCTTTACCACCTGTCTTTACCCTACTCGGGGGTAACCCCCCGACAATTATCATGGAGCATCAGAAATTATAGATACGTTGGAGATGTATCATGGCCCATTTTGATTGTCAAAAAAAGTTTGGGCAAACGGGCCCATTCAACAGTCTGTTTGGACAATGTTGCCTTGGTTTGGTAATGGGTATTTCACATACTCGTAAGTAGCCTTGTGTTCTTCATGGTTTGGTTGCAAAGCTTCTAGCCTTATCCAAGTGCCTTGACTTGCTTCCTTTTTTACCGGAGCCCGCCTGAGCACGCTTCTGAGTATCTGGCAAGTAAATTATAAAGAATTCATTTAGTTCCTCAAAGGTTATTTTCATACAATTTCACCACTTAAACCTTAACTATTGAAACCACCATGCATATCTGGAGCGATGAATGCAAATGCAGGGACATATCCCGTTCTCAGGGCGAAACCCTAGCCCCACTACAACTACGCCCTACACTGCTCTCCTGCCGCCACTGCCGCTGTCAAAAATCACGGCAGCGGCATGCCTGATGACAAAGGTGCCGAGGCTTGGTGGCTCGTGGTGGAGACTCCCTGCGACGGCTGGGGCGGCAACAGTGGGGCTTGTCCGCGCGTGATGGTCGGGGCGGTGCCCCTAGTTGAGTGGTGGCAAATGCATACCCCCTTCGTCGTCCCATGTGTAGGGGAGATCCCGCCCTCTTCTTGGGTGGCGCAGGAGGTAGGGCCGTGGATGTGGGATCCTCCCAGATCTGTCGCTAGTTTGTCCTTGGCTGCTGGAAGTGCATTGGGGGCACCTTGCTACTCGAGCTGGCATGCGGACGGAGCGATAGAGGTGGTGGGCATCCATGTGCCATGCTAGCCGGTGCTGCGGCCGCCAGCCAGATTAGAGGCTATGGTTCCCAAGGCGTAGTGATGCCCTGGTCGGTGTCGCAACTTTATGGCTAAGGGACACCATGGTGGACCATCTAACTGGTGGGGCGAGCCTATGTACCGAGCGTAGGATTGATCCTTCTATGGACAAAGCTGGCAGCGAAATGCCCGTGTGAAAGTACATTATGGTCAACTAGAGGGGGGGGTGAATAGGTGACCTACAAATTTTAATCATTTTGAGTTTTAGATAGGATTTAGCAAGTAAACGCCAAGGTTTTCTAGATGTGCAACTAGATGAACACCCTATGTGACAAGAAACAACTATGCAACAGAAGTAATATGCAAAGTACAAGATAACCACAAGTGTAAACAAGGAGACAAGGATATGTTTCCTGTAGTTCTTTCTCAAGATAAGTACGTCTACGTTTGTCGCACCCGGACTTCTAAAGGATACTCGCCGTTCCGTTGAACAGTAGTAGATTGGATTACAGGGCTTACCGGCACCCGTGTCCTCTTACGAGTAGGCCAACACACGTATGTGTGACAACCAACCCCTATCTGTTCAGCGTCGACGTAAACTAGCCCATAGAAATCAGGACACTTCCATTGACGTACTTCAAACCATACACACATGGTACGTCAACGGCGTTGAACAACTGATATCACAACAGATCTCTACGACACAAAAGATTGAAATAAGTTGCAAATGGCTCTCATTAGAGCAGAGATAGCAAATACAATCATCCAGAGGACACATGTCCCAACAATTCATCATTACATCACAGCGGAAGCATTCAACATGTCTGAGTACAGACAAGAACCAAATAGGCCTAAGAGGCCGGAAACGAAAAGACGGAGCCCATCCACGAAGTCTCGGATCCTGCCCGGGTCCGCTATCTACTCGTCAGCAGTCTCGTCATACTCCACGTAGTAGCCACCATGTAGATCCTCGGAAACGTAGGTCTGCAGAAACCATAGCCCCAAAGGGGTCAGTACATAAACGTACTGGCAAGCAAGACTCACAGTTCACCAAAGTGTAGCCCGTCAACACCAAGCACAGATGCTTTGGGTTCAGCGGAAGGAAGGGGATATAAAAGATGCTGCAACTGGCTGCTCTAAACAACTACAGAGTTACTACCACTTCCGGCCAACAGAAAGGAGATAAGATCGTGTATCGTAACCAACTATCAACTAACTCCAAACAAACCCATCCTGGATCTCGCCCCTTATCCAAAGAAGCAATCCGAGGATAACTCACACAGTTGAATTAATGATGGTTCAGATTATTGTGTCAATAAGCCTATTACTAGTCAAGTTGTTAATCATTGGGTGTAAGGTTGTTAATCATTAGGTTTAAGTTGTCCTGAGTACTTGTTAGCCAGTACTTTCACCAAGTAATCCATAACCGCGGAAAACACGGCTTCTCGAGAAGATTTATCCCTGCAGGGGTGCACCAATTTGGCCGTACACGCAAGAATATCCCGCCAGACGGGGATCAAACCCACAAAGCAAGGTACTCAACACAACTCAACTCTTCTTCGCATCAAGCCCAAAGCACCTTGGGCGCACGGCTAATCGAGCCCAGAAGAAAATGGACCCTCATAGCACTCTAAGACCGTGTCCCCCTATATGCCGACTACGAAAGTTCCACCCGGGTACCAAGGGCTCGCAAGATCATGCATGCAGCAAATGGAAAACCCGAACTAAATGAGGCGATTTGGACGAGATGCGAATCGAGTCAAATTGAGGGGGGCGCCCATACTCGCTTCCCACATGCGGGTAGTGCGCTCATCATGGATCAGTAGACAAGACCCTTTTCCTATTAGGGTCGACACTAGCAGGCCCCAAAACCACAAGGGCCTCCTGCCGGTGCCTTATCATCAAATTATTATTTAACAATAACATTAGCATGATTGATTGATTAAACATCGAGCCCCCAGAACATAATGAAATAGTAATAGAAAGTAACGGGTAACAGACTCGAGCAAAAACAACCCTAAGCATGCTAGTAAGACACGGGCAACAAGCAATGGTTATAGGTATGGAGGTGAGGCAATATCAGGGTTAAAGGATACATGTGATAGGTTCGTAACAGAAGCAACTACTACTAAGGCTAGCAGAAATAGACAACGGAAAGTATCGGTAACCAATGTTGAAAGGAACACGATGGTTCATGTGAGTGATAACTTGCCTGCAAACCCAGTAGCCTGGTACTGAGCTAAAATCCTTAGAAGGGGTGTCGTAAGTATCGTCGGTCTCAACGTCGTCGTTTATCCGGGAAGAAGCAAACAGACAACACAGAGAACAAACAATCAATATCATGGCATAGTGCACAAACATGGGATGATGCATGACCATTTAATTGATGCATAGAAATAAACTAGTTGACAAGATAGAAACAGGATTAAATGGACCCATATGTAATGGGATTGCATATGAAAAGCCCATGAATTATGGTTGAATTAATTGTTTTACAACTAACCATCATGTGTAAGTGAATTAGCATGATGCATGGATGAGGAAAACAGCAAAATAACAACAATAGAAACAAATGGAAATAAGGTTTAACAAGGTTGGAATTTCAGTTATTAAGTTAGGAAATTTTGGTTACTTAAAGGTGTCACACAAGCATTTGTTGTTTTCATCATGTTAAATTGTTCAAAACAGATAACAAAGTTCATATTTGATAAGAACACACAATTTTAGGTGGAATACATGTTTCACTTGTTGAAAAAAGATTTCAAATGAATTATTTATGAATTACACAAGTTTAAGCAAGAATTAAATGAATTTAATTCAAACATGAACTTATTTGAATTTTTATTTGTGCAAAACATTGAGTGAAGTTCATATTTGAAAAGGTTATGCTTTTATGGTTTGATAACATATTTTATATGTCCCAAAAGAATTTGTTTTAATCAAGTTATAAATTTAACAATATTAAATGAATTAAACAAGGTTTAAATCATTTAACCAATTTTAATTATTCAAAACATGAAACAAAATTTATATTTGAAAAGGTGGTTTAATTTTGCATGGAAAACATATTTTATTTGTTGAAATTGGATTTAAAATGAGCAAGTTATTATTTTGGAAATTTTTAATGCAATAATTAAGAAACAGTTGTTTTCAGCAATTTAAATTATTCAAAACAGCAAATAAAATTTATATTTGGAAAGTACATGAAAAGTTGATTGGAAAACATATTTAGTTTGTTGAATTTGGAATTTTTATGCTCAAGTTATGAATTTTGCAAAATTAAGTGAATTTAACAAGAATTCAAATATTGCACCAATTTAAAATATTCAAAACAGTAAACAAATTTTATATTTGGATAGAACATTTAATTTGGTATTGAAAACATACTAAAAATGTTGAATTTGGAGTTGGGATGAATTTCTTATGCATTTTACAAATTAAGGTGCAAATCTGCCATGTTTATGAATCTAGGGACTTGGAAAAAATTATTACAGGGGCTAGAAAAGATTACAAGGACCTATTGGTGATTACCAGGAAGTTTCTGTACCAAACAATTGGGAAATAAAAATGTTGGTTTTATTGAGGGAGGGGTGATTCGAACCCCCCACCACCTGCTGCCTGCAACAGACAGGAACCAGATGGGCTAGTGTGCTGTTTGTGACAGAATAGGGGGGCTCGGGGGGTTAAGGATTCAGAACCTGTACTGCACTTAAATCGGAAAAATAAGCAGCAAAAGGGGTGGGGGTCTGGGACTCGATCCCGGGACCTGGGGCTCGCGCGCTGTGGTCTCTGCCAGTGCGGTGGTGCGGTGCGTTGTGGCTAGGAAGGGGGACGAGGGGAGATAAGGTGGTGCAGCGGCGGTTTTCTTTTCTGAACTTAGCGCACGCAACAGGTAGCACTACAGGCAACAGGGCAGAGATCGGTCGCCGGCGGGGCAGCACTCGATGCTGCGGCCGTGGGGCGCCGTGGCGCTGTGGGCCGTGGTCGTCGTGGTACAGAGGAGACGGAGGGAGGAGAGGGAGTAGCGGGAGGGAGGAGATCGGACCTGGGCGGACATAGGAGAAGCAGGGAAGGCCGGCGACATGTCGACGATGGCGGCGGAGGCTCTAGTACTCCCGGTCCGCGCCGAGGTGATGGAGAGGAAGCCCGTGGCGGGGGCTTTCCATTCCCGCCCCTAGCCACGGCGGAGGGAGCCCCTAGCCACGGCGATCACCGGCGGCAGTGGAGCTTTTTTTTTCGGTTCCATGGTTCAGTTACAGAAGGAATACAGAGGGAAGAGAGATGGGAGAGATTGGAGGCGGAGAAGAGATGGAGGCGGCTGTGAGGAGGGCTAGGCTAGGGCAGAGGGGAAGGCTACGTTTTATGGGCAGTGGTGCTCGGTACGGCTGGCCATCGGAGAGGGGAGGGAGAGATCGAGTGGCGTTGATGCAATCGTACAGAAAGATGACGACATGGGGGAGGAAGAGGACAAGCTGGAAGGGTATCGGGCCTAAGGGAAAAAGTGGGTTGGGTGGTGTTGGGCTGGGCTTCGTTTTTCTCCCCTCTCTGTGAACGTTTTCTTTTATTATTTCTTCTGTTTTTTTTGCAGAAAAGGTTTAGGAAGAAAAAGAGGGTTTTGGGGTTGGCAAAAATATTAGAAAATTTTGGGTTAGCTTTTTAATGGATTGGTAACCAAATGCAAATTTGGAAATTCAAATTAATTGACTTATGGTGCTGTTTGTAATTTAAATCAAATTGGGATGAATTTTATTATTAAGTGCATTATAGAAAACAAGATTTTAACTAGGGTGCACATTAGTGTTTAAATGGAACAAAAAGATTGGAATTGTTTTGGTAATTTCCATAATTTTCCAATTGGGTGCTGTTTGAAATTTGATTCCAATTTAAATGATTTTGAGATTAACTGATTATTGCAAACCAATTTTACATGGGGTGGTCAAATAAGTTTGATTGGAGGCATATGATTAATAATTGTGTTGCAATTTTTATAAGATCCACATGGTTGCTGTTTTGGGCAATGTGATTTGAATTTGAATGTGAATTGATTCAAATGAGTTATTTAAATAGAAATAACAAGTTAATGGTTCTATTTAAATAGAAACAACTAGTTGTTTTAATTGAAACTTTTATTTGGAAATTTGTAACATAACAAGTATGAACAAGGCATTTGGACATTGGTTTGGAATTTCAAATGTTTTTGGTATTAGATGAATTTTTGTTAGAAACAAAACAACAGTTTTGGAATCACACTTTAATGGAAACAATTGATTGTTTTATTTGAATATTCCTTTTGGAAATTGTAACATCACAAGGATGAAACAAAAGGTTTGAATTTTGGTTTGAAATTCAAATAGAAAACAAAGGAAAACAAATGAAAACAGTGGGAAACAAAAGGAAAACAAGCAAAACATTTGCAATCAACATGATGCCATGATGCAACACATAAAATAACAGAGAGCAAACATTCTAATGGCTATTTTTCAGACTTGGGATGTTACAACGTTGGAGAGATGGGGAGCCACCTAGGCGCTCCTCAATAGCACGGATGTGCACACCTTGTTCTCCTTGAGCTTCTCCGGTGAGGTAGATTCTCGTTTCCATTATGAGGTCGACTGAAGGCGTTGACCAAACTTTTACACGTGGCTGAAGCTACTCCACAGGTGAGATGGAGGCTCTCAACAATCCGAAGCTTCTTGCAACAAGGTGGATGCTACAAGCACTAGGGTTTCTCTAGGATGACGAGGCAACCAAGAGATTTACAAGATCCCAAGGGGTAGAGTAAGGGAAAACGATTTATGGCTTGGTAAAGATATAGATCTAGGCCTCCTCCATCAAATCCATGAAGGGCACCGAGTTTGGTTGGATGAGGAGGGAGATCTAGGCGTTTTGAGCTCTCAAATAATGGAGGAGAGAGAGGAATGAACAAACTAGTTGTCAAGAGGAAGAAGACAACTATTTATATCCTCCTCCGAAATCTAGCCATTGTTGTCTTCAAGGGCCGAAATATTCCGGCATTAGTACCAGAAATTTCCGGGGTAGAAGGTCCGGATATGTCAAATGTCCGTGGGGCGGATTTTTCAATAATCCGATGGTCGCAATATTCTGGCCAAATTTCCGCCCCCATATCCGAGAGCGGGCAGCAACGACGCATCCAATTTCTTCTAAGGAAATAGAGGCCGAAAATTTCCCCCGGGATATTCAGGGAAAATTTCTGCCCGTGTATCCGAGAGAGGGCAGTATGGATGACCAAATCTTCATCAGACGATCTTCGCGTTGGCCGGAATATTCCGGGTTGGGGATGGAAATTCCGCCCGTTAGCCACCGGAAATTTCGGTCATGTATACTGAAATATCCGACTTCAGATAATAACTTGTTCCAGAAATTCCTTTGTGAATCTTTTCGAAGATATCACTTCTGTTCTTGATAGAGATTATAAGGCCAGTTGTGAACACTTAAACCACCATGTTAATACCCGTGTTGTTATCATCACCAAAATCATTAGAGGAGACATGAGCTTTCAATCTCCCCATTTTTGGTGAGTGATGACAACACGGGTATTTGCATAGAGATAAACAATGCGATAGGATCTAAACAACATAGATGAGCATAATTAGGACACATGCCTCACAATAATATAAGTTCACAAATAGGAATCCACGAAATGATTACGAATAAAACAAAGTCGAAAAACACACGAAAGATAGCGAAATAAAAACAGCCCACCCTAGCAAATCCCCGATCTCTAGATCTTCTCCCCCTTTGGCACCAGGATACCAAAAAGAGAGAAGAATAAACTACGTCCCATGGAACAAGCTCTAGTCCATAGCACCATCATCCTCGGGGTCCTCCTCGGAGCCGTCCTCCTCACTAGCATTCTCCAGATCATCATCCTCAGGAACACCAAGATCCCTGTCCACATCGCGATTGTTCCAGTTACGGTAAGGAATCTGATCACGGAGAGGAGCAGGAACATTAGGCATGTTAAGGAAAGTCATGATAGAGCGTTGATTCTCGAGAATGGTGTGACGCTCGGCATAGGAATTGTAGTTCTCCTTGTGGATGCAGACATTCATGCAGAACACTTTCTAAATGGCACGAACAACCCAACAGCGCTACTTGGTACCTGTCCTAGAAGCAGCCTGTCTGATACGAGGATCATGGTGTCCCTGACGGGTAGCACCAACATCATGTGCAGCTTGCTGAGTATGAGCGCTCTTCTTGTACAGTTTCACATCCTTGTGAGCCTCACAATCCAAATCAATACCCTCACGCTCGGCAGCAGGATATCTGGACTTGATGAGCTTCATGATGTAGGGCGCATAGGGAGGCACCTTGTGGTGGAAAATAGCAAAGTGGATCTCGTGAAAGATAAAGTCCATCACGTCAATATTGTGGGTCTCGGTATCCTCCAGATCACCCTCTGTGAAGGTCAGGTAGGCACGATGCATGAGGTTCACCAAACCGCCACGGATCTCACCATTATTTCCACCGCTAGGGGCAATGGTCTCCCGAAACATGCGCAGAAGAATATCATAGATAGAAAAGAGACCCTTTGCGGAACCCACAACACCGCGAGGCCCATATAGCTCAGCCATCTTGTTCTTGTCTTATTCCACGCCATGGACATGCATCCGAGACCCTGAGGAGCTGAGAGGCTAGCAAATGGATACCCTAACTCAGAAGCAAAATCATGGAAGGTGGCTGTGAGCTTGTGAGGTACAGACATCTATGTCATGCCAATCTCTTCAGAATCATCGAAAACCAGGGTAGCAGAGAACTTTTGAATGAAAGTGCTATTGTAGGAGCATTGGGTCTGCATCAGAGGATGCAAACCAAGGAGCTCAGCAAGATGGACAGAGTTGTTGAAATAAGCAGTCATAACTGAATACACCTGCATGTACAGAGTCTCCTGTTCCACGTGCCTGAAACAGGAATCAATGGTGGTGTCTTGAGGTTTAGCAGTGTACCAGGCCTTGGTGAGCCAAGCCTTGAATTCAGCCACGGACATCGTTGCAAGGTTCAAAGAAGTCTTGCCTTGTTGTTTGCTGGCAAGACGAGCAGCACTATCGGTGTTGCGCTGACGCTCATACTCGCGATGTTCCTCACGCTCATGCTGACAAATGACAGTCTCATCAACAAACACTCCTTCATCATTTTGTTGGAAGCGGCTGTATCGCTTGCGACTGCTGGTGACCTTGGGCCTAGAGCTTGAACCATCTGCGAGAAAAAGCAAAAGCGAGCACAAAGAGAAACAAACAAAATCAACATTGGGGCTCATGTTTTTTAGAGTGGAATAGAACAACAGGAGAATGATCTCAGTGCAAGATTTAGAGTAGGACGGAAATTCCGGCTCTGGCTGAAATTTCTGGGGGGCGGAAATTCCGGGCTGGTGCCGGAAATTTCCGGCCCTGAAAAAATCGCGCAGGGTTGCGAATCGAGGCCTGCGATGAATCTTGAATCGAGATGTGATGCGCGAGGTGTGAGTATTAGGAGAAAAACGTGACGTGGAGATCAATCCCTAGAAACTATGGAGATCAAGAACAACCGGAAATCCTATATCGTAGAGAATACGTGAGCACATACCGAGATCCATGGAGGACACGGAGGTGTCAGTCTATTGATCCTAGAGGGGACGCCGGAGGCCGAGGAGAGGAGGCGGCGGAGCCTCCCGGGGATCCCTTGAGGCGACGGCAGCAGTTGGAGAGGATAGGAGCGGGCGATGGGAGGGGAAAAGAGTGACACAACCCCTCCTATCGCCTATTTATAGGCTCCAGCTGCCTACCCCGTAATATTCCGGTGGGGGGGATCAGAACTTTCTGGGGGGCGGATATTTGGCCAGAAATTCTGCCCAAATATTCCGGTGTGACTCCAGAGAAGGGGCACAGCGGAACGGGGTCAAATTTCTGGGAAAATATCGAACGCCGGAAATTTCTGGGGCTAGGACACGGAATATTCCGTCCCCCGGATATTTAGCCCGGAAAATTCCGCCCGAAATTTCCGGCCGTGTCCAGAGAGCGGGCACGGAGGAAATGAAGGGAATTTTCAGGGACAAAGATCAGGTGGCCAGAATTTCCGGGCTCCCAAACACATGTTTTTCAAAAAGGAACAAGACATGAACCACCAAAACAAAAACAAAAAACGACGGAAATGAAAACACAAGCACAAAACGAGAGAGGAACAAAAGAGACAATCAACACATTGAAGAGAAAAATGTTGGTGGCCGTAGCCACCGTGTTTGAGTATATGCCAAGGAGCCGCGAAGATATATCTTTGGCCCAAAAGCATGACTCATGTTGAAGAACAATAAGTCACAAAATGACTAGATATGCATGAAGTTTTGATTGATTTGCGCATGATAGGAGGAGTGTTGGTTCATGAATTGAAGTTCGCTTCCCCTATGTCCATGCCTACATCCAAACCTAGATAGCACATGTAGTGAAGGTATCTATGCAAGGTATCAAGTGAAGTTAGACGCATCTATGACATTGAGTTCATTCCTCAAACCCCGAAATCTTGGTTCATCAAGGGCCTTCGTGAAGATATCCGCAAGTTGATCCTTGGTCGGCACATAAGAGAGATCAATATCGCCCTTCTCAACGTGATCCCGAATAAAATGATGCCGAATCTCAATGTGCTTCATCTTGGAGTGAAGAAAGGGGTTGTAGGCGATCTTGATGGCACTCTCATTGTCACACAAGAGAGGTACCTTGTCGAAGTCGATACCACAATCTCGCAAAGTGTGCCGCATCCATAGCAATTGAGCACAACAACTTGCCATGTAGATGTACTCGTCGTTGGTGGTGGAGAGGGGGATACAATTTTTCTTCTTGGAAGGCCAACATACCAAAGAGCAACCAAGAAATTGGCAACCCCCGGATGTAGACTTCCTATCCGTCTTCCCTCCCGCATAATCCGCATCTGAGTACCCGATGAGCTGAAAGCTTGAACCCTTGGGATACCAAAGACCAAAGTTTGGGGTATGAACTAAATAGCGAAAGATATGTTTAACCGCTTCAAAATTACTTTGCCTCGGAATGGCTTGATACCTTGCACATTTACCTACACTATACATAATATCGGGTCTAGATGCACAAAGGTAGAGCAAGGAGACAATCATGGAGCGGTATACCTTTTGATCTACCTCTTTACCATTCGGGTCGGGTTTCAAGTCAAGAGTTGTGGACATGGGGGTTTTCATAGGCTTGGCGTCATGCATGTTGAATTATTTGAGCATATCTTGTGTATACTTGGCTTCCTTGATTAAAGTGCCTTCGGGGTGTTGCTTGATCTCAAAGCCAAGAAAATACTCCAACTCGCCCATCATAGACATCTCGAATCTATCCATCATAAGCTTGCAAAACTCATCATTGAATTTGGTGTTAGTAGAACCAAAGATGATATCATCCACATAGAGTTGGCATATGAACAAGTCACCTCCAACCTTCTTGGTAAAAAAGGGTGGGATGGATTAAACCAACATTGAACCCATGATCCACTAGAAACTCTTTAAGGTGCTCATACCACGCACGTGGAGATTGTTTAAGTCCATAGAGTGCCTTATCAAGTTTGTAGACATAATCGGGGCGGTTGGGATCCTCGAAACCCGGAGGTTGCTTGACATATACTAACTCATTAATAGGAACATTTAGGAAAGCACTTTTAACATCCATTTGTTGTAGTTTGAAATTATGATGAGAAGCATAAGCAAGCAAGATACAAATTGATTCAAGACGAGCCACAGGAGCGAAAGTCCGAAATCGACACCTTCGACTTGAGAGAAGCCTTGAGCCACCAATCTCGCCTTGTTGCGAATGATGATGCCTTCTTTATCTTGCTTGTTCTTGAACACCCATTTGGTGCCAATGACGTTCTTGCAATCCTTGGGTCTTGGCACTAACTTCCATACTTTGTTGCGCTCGAAGTTGTTGTGTTCATCATGCATAGCTTCAAGCCAATCTTGGTCTTCAAGATCTTCATAGACCTTCTTGGGATCAAGGTGAGAGACGAAAGCATGTGCCTTGATAAAATCCGCCAATTTCCTCCTTGTGACTACCCTTCCTCGAACTTGTCCAAGGATCATGTCATCCATATGACCGACACGCTCAAGATTTTTTAGCCTCCTCTTTTCTCTACAACCTAGCATCTCCTCCAAAGTCTCCTTAGATATGTTGAGCATCACCTTCATCATCGGAGTCATGTCCATGTTGATCTTCATCTTGTTCGTCGACGGGAGTTGGATCACTTATTTGTCGAGTTCTTTCATCAACATGAGATTCTTGACCTTGTCCTTCATTTTTAGCTTGGCCTTTATTGATAGCTTGGCCTTGATCATTAGCCTGACCTTGATCATTATCTTGGCCTTGATTGATAGAGCGATGTTCATTATCTTGGCCTTGATTAGTAACTTGAGGGCTTGGTGCGTCTTGTTGGGTAGCTTGTGTATCCATGGGTGTAGTCAATGGCTCCACTTGAGTAGAGCATAGTCCTTCTCCCTCCTTCATCCGGTAACCCTCAATGGGAATTATTCACCAATCCCCATTCTTCTTATGACGATGGGAGGAATTGCATATCCTACAACACCATGATCTATACGCCCCCCTTGGGACCCATTATCCTCATCAAACACCACGTCTATAGCTTCTTCAACTTGTCTGGTGGACTTGTTGTAGACTCTATAGGCGTGAGCGTTTGTGGCATAACCAACAAAAATACCCTCATATGATTTGGTCTCGAATTTTGACAAGCGTTTACCTCTCTTACGAATGAAGCATTTGCACCCAAAGACCTTGAAGTATGATACATCCGACTTCTTTCCTGTGATAATCTCATAAGGAGTCTTGTTCAAGTTCTTGCAGAGATACAACCGGTTGCTAGCATGACAAGCGGTGGAGACGGCCTCGGCCCAAAAGTTGTAAGGAGAAGAGAACTCCACAATCATGGTCCTTGCCGCATCCATTATTGTCCGGTTCTTCCTCTCCGCCACACCATTTGTTTTAGGGGTATAGGGAGTGGAATATTGATAAGCAATCCCCTCTTCGCTAAGAAATCCCTCCATGGTGTAGTTCTTGAATTTGGAGCCATTATCACTCCGGATTGCCATGATGCTTGCATTATGTTGGCGCTCCACCAAAGTGATGAACTCGATGACTCTCATTTGAGTCTCACTCTTCCTCTTGAAGAAATACACCCAAAAATATCTTGAATAGTCATCCACAATCACCAAGAAATAATTCTTGCCTCCAAGACTATCATAGGATAGTGGACCAAAAAGGTCCAAATGAATGAGCTCGAGGACTCTTGAAGTGGTGATGGTGGTGTTGGTGGGATGAGATTCTCCATGTTGCTTTCCAAGAACGCAAGAGCTACGCACACTATATTTGGCAAACTTAGCATTCGTTAGTCCTAGAACATGATTGCCACTTTGAAGGTCATGCAACGTCCTCATATTGGTGTGAGCTAACCGGCGATGCCATAGCCAACCCACATCAACTTTAGCCATTAGGAATGTCGCGGCACACGTGTCTTCTTTAGAGAAGTCCACTACATACATGCCGTTCTTGACATGCCCAACAAAGGCTACTTTAAGAGTCATCTCCCAAGTGACAATCACATTCTCTTTATTAAAGAACGAGGTAAAGCCACAATTTGCAAGTTGAAGAACCTACATGATATTGTAACCAAGGGACTCGATAAGGAGAACATTCTAAATTCATAAATCATTTGAGATAGCTACCTTGCCTCTCCCCAATATATTTAGCTTGGAGTTATCACCAATAGTGGCGCAATTGAGATGAGGTGGAGGAGTATTAAGATCACTCATTGCGTCCTTGCTTCCGGTCATATGTTGGGATGCACCACTATCCACCGTCCATTTGCCCGACCCGGAAGCACTTCCCTACAATAGATTAGTGTCTTGATTTAGGTACCCATCGTTGAATGGGTACTCTTTTGTTAGCAACATGGGTCTTTGTAACCAAAATAGTCCAATGATAATCATCACCATAAGAAGTATCAACATATTTAGCATACACATGACCATCTCTAGATTCCATAAGAACATAATATGGGTTATATTTTTCGGCAAAGTCATTATGAGTGGTGCTCCCCCTAGAGGTCTCGCCACCCACAATGGTGTTGGTTCCCTTCTCTTTGATCACCTCTCCCTCTTTCACAAAGTTTACTTATTGTGAAGGAGATGCGACCTTCTTCTTGTACTTCTTCCTTGACTTAGCAACATATCCAAGTCCCTCCTTTCCATTTTTGAGTCTTTAAGGGATCATCACCTCATTGAGAGTCTTCTCACTTCCTACAAGATTAGTTGCACCAAAAAAATTGCTAGTCAAAGTACCAATGCTAGTAGATGAAGAGGACATAACCTGCTTATTTGATTGTTGAGCTAGAAGATTGTCACGAGATTTGGTTAGCTTGTCATGAATTTTTTTAAGAGACGTGAACTCCTTTTCTAGTTTTTCATGACGAGCAACAAGTTCCTCGTGAGAAATTCCTAGCTTCAACTCTTCATTTTCAAGGGTTTTAACAAGAGCAAGAGATTGTTCATTATCCTTCCTAAGCTTAGAGACACTCATAGCAAAAGTCTCTTCAAGACTAGATAATTTCTCCTCAAGAGAGGCTCTAATGGAGCGCTCATTTTCAAGAGCCTCTTCAAGCTCTTTATTATTGCAAGAGTGACCTCCATGTATTTCCAAGGTCATGATAATTTCTTCCTTTTCATCTACAAGAGAGTTAGCGTCATCAAGTTGCCGCAAAAGGGCATTCACTTTCTCTTTAGTCTCACCATTGAGGCTAGCTAACCAAATTCTTAGTTCCTTTGCCTCACTATCTTCCTCATAAGCATTTTCAACACAATCCAATAATGAAGGAGGATTAGTGACAATGGTTTTGGAGTTGGGAGAGCATACCAAAGTGGCTTTTTACATAAGACATGTAGGTCGGATAGGCGCATTCTCATTGGGGGATTCAAATAGAGAGACCGATGGATATGAGGCGGTAGCTATGGCATCATGGGATACACCTACCACTTCATCTTCTCCTTCATCTCCGGAAATATAGGTTTCCAACACCGCCCCTTTTTGAACATAAAGATCCCTTGGCACTCTTCTAGTGAAGTTTTTGTTTTGTGGGGCCTTGGCCTTGTTTTTGCGAACAAGCTTTCCTTCATTTTATTCTCTTGGCTCAAAAGGGCACTCCTTCACGAAGTGATTTGCACTTCCACAATTGTAGCATGTCCTTGGTTGCTCCCCCTTCTTCTTGTAGTTCTTGTTTCTAGGGGGTCTTGAGAGCCGCCTTGTGAGCTTCCCATATCTTCCAATATCCGTGCATGGAAAGAGAAATGCACTTGTGAGCACCCGTGTAAGTGTCCTCATAGTCTTCCTCATCATCATCATACTCTTCAACTTCTTCAATTCGAGCAATCGCCTTTGGCTTCAAAGCTAGATTGGGTGACTTTCCCATTCCTCTAGAGCGAGCGAGAGCATCGTCCACACTCTTGTGTGATAGGGATATGGCGATGAACTCACTAAGAACACCAATGGAGTTAAGGGAATTATAGTCCACTCTTGTCCGTATGCTAGTGGAGAAGTTCTTCTCGAAGGGTGTAATTGCTTTGATGAAATTCCTCTTTATCCACTCATCGGAGATCTCTATTTTTCCAAAGTCCCTCAATTGATTGGCAAGGGTGACAACTCTTCTATATAGCTCCTTGAGGGACTCATCCTCTTTCATAACTAAGTTCTCAAACTTGCCAATGGCCGCATCATACTTGGATGATTGGATGCTAGCATTCCCTTGAAACAAAGTGTCAAGCTTGTCCCAAGCTTCCTTGGCAGTCTTGCAACCACGGATGTGAGTGAGATGCTCCCTTGGAAGAGCCTTTTGAATGGTGACAAGGGCGGTCTTGTTGAGTTGGGATTCCACATCCTCCCTATGGGTCAAGTTGCTTTGGTCATGGGGATGGAACCCATGGACCACACTCCTCCACAAGGAGGTGTACGAGCCGGAAATATGTGACTCCATTTCAAACTTCCAAGAAGAGAATTCATTAGTGTTAAGCATGGGAGGAAGTACAACATTAAGAATGTGTGGCATTGAAACAATTGTATGGATGGAGTCATAATTTTGAGGTGGTGGAACTTTTGAGTTGGACCCCGAGCCATTAGCCGTTTGAGACTTGGAGCCTCCGGAATTCTTCTTTGCCTTAGCCTTTTGTGCGGCTTTTGCCTTAGCTTTGGCAATGTTATCTTCGATTTCGGTATCATCCAGAATAGTTTCCTCTTCCAAACTTTCCTCATCGGAGACATGGATGGAATTCACGTGCCCCTTAGGTTTACCCATCATGCTCTCCAACATCTTGTTGATGGAGGAAACCTCCGATCCAACACTAGAGCTAACCTTGGACAATTGGGTTTGAATGCTTCCAACCGTTGTCTCTAGGTTAGCTATAGTCTTGGACATTTTGGAGAGCTCCTCCTTAGAAGATTCGGGATCATCTCTGTTGACCATGATACTCTTAGGCGGTTAAGCCCGATATAAGAGCTGAGGCTCTGATACCAATTGAAAGTACACTATGGTCAACTAGAGGGGGGGGGGTGAATAGATGACCTACAAATTTTAATCCTTTTTCACTTTTAGATAGGATTTAGCAAGTAAACGACGAGGTTTTCTAGATGTGCAACTAGATGAACACCCTATGTGACAAGAAAAAAGTATGCAACAGAAGTAATATGCAAAGTACAAGATAAACACAAGTGTAAACAAGGAGACAAGGATATGTTTCCTGTAGTTCCTCCTCAAGAGAAGTACGTCTACGTTGGAGAGGTGGGGAGCCACCTAGGCGCTCCTCAATAGCACGGATGTGCACACCTTGTTCTCCTTGAGCTTCTCCGGCGAGGGAGATTCTCGTTTCCACTATGAGGTTGAATTGAAGGCGTTGACCAAACCTTTACACGTGGTTGAGGCTACTCCACAAGTGACATGGAGGCTCTCAACAATCCAAAGCTTCTTGCAACAAGGTGGAAGCTACACGCACTAGGGTTTCTCTAGGATGATAAGGCAACCAAGAGATTTACAAGATCCCAAGGGGTAGGGTAAGGGAAAACTATTTATGGCTTGGTAGAGATGTAGATCTAGGCCTCCTCCATCAAATCCTTGAAGAGCATTGAGTTTGGTTGGATGAGGAGGGAGATCTAGGCGTTTTGAGCTCTCAAAAAGTGGAGGAGAGAGAGGAATGAACGAACTAGCTGTCAAGAGGAAGAAGACAACTATTTATAGCCTCCTCTGAAATCTAGCCGTTGCTGTCTTCAAGGGCCGAAATATTCCAGTATTAGTACCGGAAATTTCCAGGGTAGAAGGTCCGGATATTTCAAATGTCCCGGGGGCGGATTTTTCAATAATCCGCTGGCCGAAATATTCCGGCCAAATTTCCGCCCCCATATCCGAGAGCGGGCAGCAACGACGCATCCAATTTCTTCTAAGGAAACAGAGGCCAGAAATTTCCCTCGGAATATTCCGGGCAAATTCCTCCCTTGTATCCGAGAGCGGACAGTCTGGATGACCAAATCTTCATCAGACGATATTCGCGCAGGCCGGAATATTCCGGGGTTGGGGCCGGAAATTCCGCCCGTTAGCCACCGGAAATTCCGGGCATGTATACTGAAATATCCGGCTTCAGATAATAACTTGTTCTAGAAATTAATTTGCGAATCTTTTCGAAGAGATCACTGTTGTTCATGATAGAGATTATAAGGCCAGCTGTGAACACTTAAACCACCCTGTTAGTAGATATACCCGTGTTGTTATCATCACCAAAATTATTATAGGAGACAGGAGCTTTCACCGTGGGAGTCGCCTCCTTCATGAAGGCGTTGTCCTGGTACTATGCTTGTATCCACCGTTCGACGCTTCAGGGGAAACCCTCGATACTGGTACCCCTTATCGGACGATGTTGGTGTCTTGCCATCATGTCCCTCCAAGGGGCATCATTCATGGATATGGAAGCATCTAGAGGGACCATTTGGGGAGTAGGCGGTGGTTTCTTTGTGTAAGGTCCCCCATGACCACTGTTCAAGGACACCTCCGACATGCATACATTCACGATCCTAGATCACACCAGTCGTGAACAACATATCAAGTTGGTACACAGAAACAATATCCATTACACGATTACATAAAACACTTACAAAAGAGACATGGTCACATGACCAAGTATAACACAATTTCCACGCAGGGCAAACACACAACACACACAGTGGAAGACTAAACACACACAACGTAGTAGAGCCCAAGTCACGCCTTAACCTACAGGTTGCTGACCGAGAGACGATCCTAGTTTGTGAGTCCATCAACACAGTACTCCTCCTCGTAGATCTCCTCCTAAGACGCCTTCTCGAAGTCTGGCAAGTAAATACCAGGGACGAAACCAATATGAGTACATTTGAATGTACTCAGCAAGACACCCATCATGTAGCTTACCAAAGATAAAAGTATGCTTATTTAGTGGAGTAGGTAGGCTATACATAGGGTTCACTATCCATGATATATGAATGATACATCATAGTTGATTTTAAAAAACTTTGTATCTTTGTTGAAGAAGATACTTCAAAAGAAAATAATATAATTTTCTTTCTCTTGTAGATATCACATGTACAAGAGGTTTTGTAAAACTTTGTTAAAAGAAAGTTTTCTCTTTGCAAAACTTCTTGTAGAAGAACTTCCGACTTTCCTTCATCAATACCTCAAAGGTAAAAGATTCCTCCTTTCCAACACTTCACGAGTCCAACTTCGTTTTGAAAAATCCCTTTTGAAAACATTGACACAGTGCTAGCTACATGGCCATTGAACTGTCCATATCCGAGGACGTGGCTATTCCGAATAGTTTGACTCTGCAGATGTGTACACAATCCACCAGATTCAGTACATCCTCCGTGAACAACCACGGACTGTAACAACAGTATGTAAACATCAGATAACCGATCCTAACCATCCACTATGTTCAAGCTAGAATATGCCTATCTCTTCAGATGGGTGTAATCTCCTCCGGCAACCTGTCTCACATCATTCCGGCAGGAGACCCAACTGCTGCAGCTGGGGGGTAACTTAATCCCTCACTTTGTATGTCCCGTATACCCCTCCTAGCGACAATCAGTTCGAGGGCACGACGACCCTTATAGCAATTTGAGATAGAACACACACTAAAAAAAAAATCTTCAAGCTAAGCCCCGTGCCCATATTGGGGTAGGGTGGCAGTACGGTAAATGTTCTCCGGCGAAGACTAGGTTATGTGTCATATTTGTAAAACACCATTTTTCCAAAAATGACCACTTCAACAATCCTCCGGTGGATAAGGCTCAGCCTTTCCGTTGGGTTTTCCATAAAGACTTTGTTTTGCAAAAACATATTTTTAGTGTGTCCACTTAGGTACTTCTTTTGGTGGTAATAAATACCATATGGTGGCTATGGGCTTGGTAACACCAAGTATCACCTACTGGCATAGTAATAGTATAATATTAAAAGTAGTAGTAGTCACTCAAAAAGAGTTTTTGGTAATCAATTTTTTTGTAAAACTTTCAGAGGTAAAACATGCATGATAGATAATGATAAGTGTAGTATAACATAAAGCATCAAGATGGCTTGCCTTAAATCTCTTAGTGTGGCCTTGAAGTAGCTTGAACTTGACGCACGGCTCTACAACTCCTGCTTCTTCTTCTTCGTTTCCTAACGCCATAAAAGAAATAAAAGACCCACACTCAGAAGCAAAAGGCAAACAATAGCACAAAGCAATACATACAGCAAGCAAACTTATACTAGCGCAAACATTCAAAAAAAGTTATCGCGAAAACTATCTCACAAACTCTCATGGTACAAAACTGTCGTCAAACAAACATATGGTTCAGAAACCATTTCCCACATCTTATGTATCATATATGGAGTGGGTATACCACTCTCATAATAAGATATTCAAGAAGCTAAAAATATAGCTTGTGGGCAAAAAAGGTGAGACTACTAAAATACTTAACAATCAATCAAAACAATACCCATGGCAGTGGGTACTAACAACACACAAGCAATCATCACCAACAAGATCACTACTAAACTAATGCATAGATAACAAGATACTACTAAGAACAACAATAGCACAACTACTACCATAACATAAGTACACTACTCATGCTAAGGTAAACACTCAGACGATCTTCAAACAACAAACAAACATACCACAGATGAATAGGCTGGTTACTGACTATGCTTAAGTCTACCTCCAATGCTAAGGAATCCATCAATCATGAAAATAACGAAACAAACCAATGTTATCAAGTCATAATACACACTCTAAATCACAATCATCGCAATATATAACAAAGCTAGAAAATAACACATACACTAGAATCCACTAATAGCATACTAGTATGAGAGTTCTACACAAGCATGCTATAATTGTATTATCCAACTAATAACAACTCGAAACTCAAACAGTCAAGTCATAATAACAGAAGTAACAACATTCTAAACATGCTAGAATAACCATACACTCATAAATTAAAAAGGCAACAATACTAGAGCAACTCATAACATCTAGTGGTGACACTAGTTCATCACTAGAGAAGCAAACATCACTACATGGATGCATTCTCCTAAACAAGCAACACATGAATATAAATACCTACTAATAGAGAACACACCTTACACATGCCAGTAAGCAAGTATACTAAAACAATTTTATGAAAACATCTACTAAGCAAGAATCACATTCTAATAATACATGCTTTTCTAATCAATCAACTAACAAGCACGCAAAGTAAAAACTATACAACCAGTAGCTATGCACTCAATAAAAGTTCAACTAAACACTTTCAAAAATCCAAACACTCAAGGAAATCTACCCACACATAATTTACCAATCACTAGGAAAAATAATCCTATTTGCAAACAATATTCAAAACCATCAAACAATGGTTAAAGATTTTATAACATGACATTCCCAATGGAACATACTATCAAGAAATGCATCACCACTAAACATACTAGGATTCACAAAGTATAACTAAACACTTCAATAAAACAAGTAAAACAAACAACCATTTTCCTTGGTGGAAAATATTAAACACAAAAATAAAGGTACATGCTACTAACACACAATTGTATGGTAGGAGATTTGCATCCCTAACAAAATGCAATGGGACCAGTGGGTTATGGGCCCAGTAATACCAAGGCATTAAGAGGTCACAAAGCCTCTAGTTACACTTGACAAAATAATCTATCAAAGAATTCAATACATGGCTATTCATACTAGTGAAAACAATACTAGTGAGAACAAACAACAAATGCTACACATGCTTTTCTATAAATCAAAGTGCAAGCTATCAGAGATACTACCATACTAATATCAGTATCAAAATGGTACTGGAATCAACTTAACAATATAAAAAACTTAGGTGCACTATCATACAAAAATTTGCTCACACAACCTAGTCAAAATAAATACTAGAAAATAATAAAATACTATTTCTATAACCATAAGATTTTGAACCATGCACACACTTCCTAAGGTAGTTGTACTGCAAGAAAACAACCTAATAACAACTGGTAACACATATATGCATGCTAGGAACAAAGTCTCAAGCAATCACACATTTGTTTACAAACAAAAACACACATAATAAAGAAAACATAAAAGTTGTTGTTTCTAGAAATGCTCACCAAAAATAATCTAGATCTCTAAAAATTTACCCAAGCTAGGATTAGATAGATCTAGTAATATACAAACTCATCCAATTAAATTCACCTAAAAATCCTTTTTAAACTCCTTCTAAAAATCACAGAAGAGCCTACTGGTCATTTACAAAAATGGATGGCATTTCCATTTGGTAACTCACCTTGATGTGAGTCCAAGTCCGAATGATAGATATACTCACTAGCTACGCAAAACAATTTAGTTTGACCAAATTGGAGACACACACCAAAGGTTATGTCCAAAATGGTATCACAGACAGTCTGTGCCAAAACAATTACTATTGCAAAAATAAACAAGAAAATATGGATCTGCCACTTGGGTGTGTTCAAGAATTAGTAGACCTACTGCCACAAAAATTTGTAGAAAATAAAATGAACTAAAACTATTTTTACACACCTAAAGCAAACATACATGTGTCTGACGAATTTTAAAAGGAAAAAGGGGTTTGAGCAGCACACGGGCTGGATCTGCTGGCGCGCGGCCCGTTTAGGCTCAAGGCGGACCAGCATGGCGCACACGCACGGTCATTGCGCGGGAAACGACGCAGTTCAACAGGAGCTGTCGATCTCCGGATCGATGCTCCCAGCGTCCTCTTCTTCTTCTCCTCTCCTCTCTCTCATCCGAACGGCGGAGGAAAAATGGCGGTGCCGTGTGCTCACCTAGGGGGCTCGGCGAGGGGCGGCGCGACTCGGGGGAGGTGCAGGGTCTTGGTGCTACCGCGGGGCACAAAGAGATGGGGCCGGCACGGCCCAGAATTGTGGCGCCGAGTGGAGTGGCCGCGACGGCAAGGTCGTCGGCGGCGGGGTTCCTACACACGGGTGGACAAGGGGGCATGTCAGGTAGGGTCCACACACCACGGGGATCTCAACGGTGGAGGTTACGGGGGGTGGGAGGGCATGGATGCGAGGTGCTCCACCCCGGGTTGCAACAATGGCCGGCGGCGAGTTCTTGGCTCGTGGAGCTCACAGAGGCTCTCGGGTTCACTCTCGTTTTCTCGCGGGGCTCGTGGGGGAGAGTGAGGGTGCACTGGCGCAAGGGACACGGGTGTGGAGGCTTATAGCCGCGGGGTTTGAGTCAAAGCATTGGGGTGGGCTCGGGTTGATGCCATTGAGTGGCGTTGGGGCGTCCAGGGCATGTCCAAGGCAGGCATGGCCATGGCATGATGCCAAGGGACAAGGTAAGCCAATGGGAAAGTCCTAGGGTGGCCCTTGGGGTTGAGGAGAGGCATGGTGTGGCCACAAGAGCCAAGGTATGGGATCCCATACCATGCCTCATCAGCTTGTCCCCCCTCTCTTTCCCACTCACATTCTTTCTCCACAAACCTTCTAGAAGCCAAGCAAGGGATCCTAGGTGGAATCCAAAGTAAGGTCAACACAAGGGACAAAGTCTCACTTCCAAAATTGCAAGAAAAAGAAATGAAAACAACTGTCAAAAATTGTATCTACTAGTATTCCAAAAATTCAGAAAATTCAGTTAACACTTAGTAATTTTTCAAAGTGTTGGAAAACATAAGAGATGAGCAAAAAGTTTGGAATGTTTTCAGAGAGCAAATGGATTCCAAAATTTGTTTTCCAAGTTGGAGCTTGTTAAACATGTTTTAAACATTCATAAAAATCTTTTGAAAACAAATTTGGAATAGTAGAAGGTTATGAAAACATAGTGGAAAAAGGTGTACTTTCTATTTTTCTCTATTTTCTAAAAATGCAACTTTCTGCCTTATTTTTCTCGCACAAAAACAACAGTCAAAAGATCATTTTTATTATTCAAAAATCAAACCAAGCTTATGGATTTGTAGTCCATATAACAAGGAACAAATTGTGACGCCCCGAGATCGGGAACTATGCAGATTTCAGCATTCCCGCCAAAATCCACATAATAACCGATTCCAGGTTGCCACTTGTGATAACATTACAAAAGTTCACGAATAATCCACAACAACAGAAAAGATATATACAAGAGGACTCAAACGAGTCAAGGATACAACTGATACAATACAAAGATCCAAGTAACAGCGGAAGAAACAACATAGCGTCCGGCTACGGACAAGATACAAATTGGACTAAGAGTCCTGAAGATAACCGAGAGCGTCCAATCCCTGCCCAGGCCAAGCCGGAGGGATTCCCAAGCTAACGTCGTCAGACTTCAAACCTGTTGACTGCAATATTGAATATGCAGCCACAAAAAAGGATTCGTGGGTCAGTACGGTTAAGTACTGGCAAGTGGATAAACCATACTCACAATATACCGGCGTAGCCAGTCATCACAAGATACAAATACTTTGGGATCAACGGAAAGGAAGGGGTTATTGCAAATAAGCGACAGCGGGCTGCACTAACCAACTACAGAAACACACTACAACATCCGGCTAAAAGAGGGGAATAAGATAGCATATCGAAACCAACTACAACTACTCACCAAACAAACCCATCCAATGTTACCCCCTACTAAGGAAGCAACCCAAGGATAACTCACACTGTTGGATTAAGGATGGATCAAGTTATTGTGTCAATAAGACTATTACTAGTCAAGTTATCATTAGTTAGGTGTAAGTTGTTCTGAGTACTTGTTAGCCAGTACTTTCACCAAGTCAACCATAACCGCGGAAAACACGGCTTCTCGAGAAGATTTAACCCTACAGGGGTGCACCAATTTGGCCGTACACGTAAGAATAACCCGCCAGACGGGGGATCAACCCACCAAGCGAGGTACTCAACACAACCCAACTCTTCTTCGCATCAAGCCCAAAGCACCACGTGCTGTGCGTGCGCGGCTAATCGAGCCCCCACGAAGAAAAGGGGGACCCTCATAGCACTGGAAGACCACGCCGCCCAAAATGCCGACTACAAAAGTTCCACCCTGGCGCCAAGGGTTCGTACCTGCATATGCGTGCATCAAATGGAAAGCCCGAACTAAGTGTGGCGATTTGGACGAGATGCGAATCGAATCAAGTTGAGGGGGGCGCCCATACTCGCTTCCCACATGCGGTTAGTACGCTCATCATGGATCAGTAGACAAGACCCTTTTCCTAATTAGGGTCGACACTAGCAGGCTTCAAAACCACGCCGGGCCTCCTGCCGGTGCCTTATCATCAAATTATTATTACCCAAAACATTAACATGTTTAATTGAAACCCAACTATCAACTAAACAGATGACATGAAAGGAACAACAAGACTTGAGCGCAAACAACACTAAGCATGCAACTACGACACGAGGGCCAACAGGGTAGACAAACAACAGGTAATAGGAAGTGGAAGGAAAAGGCTATATCATGGCTGCAAGGTAAACAATATGATAGGATCGAGACACAAGCATCATATCAAAAGGCTAGCATAAGAACAACGGAAAGAATCGGTAACAAGTGATGAAAGGCAGCCATTTGGCAGCAACTGAGTATACTTGCCTGGAATCCAGCAAGTAGAGGTACATCCACAGAACTTGTCGTTGCTCACATCATCTCAACGTCCTATCCGGGAAGAAGCAATGAACCTCGAACAAACACCGGATGCAACAATTACTACTACGGCAAAAGATCCAGCATGATCAAGATATGGATGCATGACAAGTTAATGGATGCATAGAAATAAACTAGTTGACATGATCACAGGTTTAAATGGACCCATATGCAATTTGATTTGCATATGTAAAGCCCATGAATTATGGTTGAAACAATTGTTTTACAGCTAACCAATATGTGAAAGTGGATTAGCATGATGCATGGATGAGGAAAACAGCAAAATAACAACAATAGAACCAAATGGAAATAATGTTTACCCATTTTGAAATTTTAGTTATTAAGTTAAGGAATTTCGGTTCCTTAAAGGTGTTACACAAGCATTTGTTGTTTTCACCACTTTAAATTGTTCAAATTAGATAACAAAGTTCATATTTGAAAAGAACACACAATTTTGGGTGGATTACATGTTTCACTTGTTGAAAAAGGATTTCAAATAATTTATTTATGAATTAAACAAGTTTAAGCAAGAATTAAATGAATTTAATTCAAACATGAACTTATTTGAATTTTTAGTTGTTCCAAACATTAAGTGAGATTCATATGTGAAAAGTTTATACTTTTATGGTTTGAAAACATATTTTATATGTCCCAAAAGAATTTAATTTGATCAAGTTATGAATTTAGCAATATTAAATGATTTAAACAAGGTTTAAATCATTTAACCAATTTTAATTATTCAAAACATGAAACAAATTTTATATTTGGAAAGGTGGTTTAATGTTGCATGGAAAACATATTTCATTTGTTGAAATTGGATTTAAAATGAGCAAGTTATTATTTTGGCAATTTTAACTGCAATAAACAAGAAACAGTTGTTTTCAGCAATTTAAATTATTCAAAACAGCAAACAAAATTTATATTTGGAAAGTACATGAAAATTTGATTGGAAAACATATTTAGTTTGTGGAATTTGGAATTTTTATGCTCAAGTTATGAATTTTGCAAAATTAAGTGAATTAAACAAGTTTTCAAATATTTCAACAATTTAAAATATTCAAAACAGTAAACAAATTTTATATTTGGATAGAACATTTAATTTGGGACAGAAAACATATTTAAAAAGTTAAAATTGGAGTTAAGATGAATTAGTTATGCATTTTAGAAGTATAGGGTGCAAATCTGCCATTTTAATTCACTAGGGACTTGGAAATAATTTTACAGGGACTTAGAAAAGGATTTACAAGGACCTATGTGTGATTTCTTGGAAGCTGCTATGTCAAACAAATGGGAAAAAAAAGTTTTGGGTTAATGGTTGGGAGGGGGACTCGAACCCCCCACCTCCTGCTGCGCGCAAAGGAACAGCACCAGTGCGGTGCTGTGCGGTTTGGTGATGAGTAAGGCAGCGGGGGGGTTATGGTTTCAGGCCGTGGTTTACTGAATTTTTGGCAGGCTCCTTTCTGAATTTCGACGGAAGGCAGCCGGCGGCAGCGGCCGGGCTGCTGCGCTCGCGTCAAGCTGTGGGCGGTGGTTGTGTGCGCCTGTGGGTGTGTGGCTGGGGTGGAGGAGTGCACCGAGGGGGAGAGACAGAGGGAGGAGAGGGAGGCGAGCGAGAGGGAGATGAGAACCTCACCTCGAGGCAGTACAGGCGGAGGCGACAGGGCTCGGCGGCGGAGGAAACCTTGACGGCGTCGCCGACTCGGGCATCCTCCCATCTCCGCGCCTTCACCAAACCTGACGAGGAACTCGCCCTGGTTCCATTCCCAACGACGGCGCCGCCTCGAGGTGACTGTGGCAGGGGGCAGCAGCGATCTCACTGCCCTCTGTAACTCTCTCAGGCAGGTTTCAGGGTTCAGAGACTGAGGAGATGGGGGAAGCAAGGGGAGATGGCGGCGCTAGCTGGGAGAGGGAGAGGGTAGGGTTGCAGGAGGAGGTATAGTGGATGTTTTATGGGGGGGGGGGGGTTGAGCTTGTACGGCACACATCGGGAGGGGGAGAGGTTGATCAGGCGGTGGTGCTGCCGTTCGTACAGAGGGTGACGTCGGGGGGGAGGAAGACGACAAGCGATGAAGGGGTATCGGGCCCAAAGGTGGGCTTGGGGGGTGAGCTGAGGGAAAAAAACAGATGGGCTGGCTGCCTCCCTCCATTTTTTGCTTTTGATTTTCCTTTTCTCTTCTCTTTTTTTTGTAAAGGATGAAAAAGAGGGATGGATAGAAATAGGGTTTTTGGGGGGTTTATTTTATGAAATATTTTTATTAATTTTCAAAACAGAAAATAAAAGCAAATGTTAGCATTGATTCAAAACTTTGAATTATTAATTGGATTTTTAAATTGTGCTTTGAATTTCCATTAGTATTCATAAGGAGTTGATTTGTAAACAATTTCTTATTCAATGACTCAACAATTATGAAAAACATTTATTGAATTTTTAATTGTTTGCAAGAATTTGATTTTTTAAACCCACAATTTGATCATGCCCATTAAGGAGGAATTGATTTGAAATTTAATTTGTCATTAGGGTTTTTAACAAAAGGAAAAAAATTATTAACAAGCAATTTGATTAAAACAACTTCAAACTATTTGAAAACAATTGAGTTGTTGTAGTTTGCAATTTTTAAATTGGAAATTTTTAGACATGTGTGAAAGTTTAAATTGTTTTGAATTGTTCAGTTGTGATGCAAACATGGTGCAATGCAATATGATGCATGTGATGCAAAACAAAAGAAAACAAACAACTTTCTAGCCTAGGGTAACACCCCAGGTGTTACAGACGACACCACTAACAAGGGATTGCGCCCTCGCAATCCACCTGCTAACCCGGGAGGGGAAAGAAGTTCGACTATCGATTCTTCGTGCTTCCAGTTGATCTCCTCGACACCACTAACAAGGGATTCTTGCACGGAGTGACGACGATGTTTTTCCACCAGGAATCTTCAGATGATCGAACCTATTGGGTTAAAAGCTCAGAAAACGTCCACCCACGTAGGATCCTAACACTTGAAAGATAGACAAGAGGGCAGGCTCCAAAACAAATAAGATGGGAGGGGAAAATAGAATAGGGATAAGGAGAAAACAAGAATCCTATCGAGATGTTTCCAAAATAGTTTAGCAGAAATAGTTTTTGACACTCTAGAAACAACGACCGTAAGCGAGGTTAACCTACAGGCTTTGCGGACCCGTTGCTTCGATAACCATTCGTATCGAAACAATGTCGGGAATCGGAACCAAGGCTCTGATACCATTTGTGACGCCCCGAGATCGGGCACTATGCAGATTTCAGCATTCCCGCCAAAATCCACATAATAACCGATTCCAGGTTGCCACTTGTGATAACATTACAACAGTTCACGAATAATCCACAACAACAGAAAAGATATATACAAGAGGACTCAAACGAGTCAAGGATACAACTGATACAATACAAAGATCCAAGTAACAGCGGAAGAAACAACATAGCGTCCGGCTACGGACAAGATACAAATTGGACTAAGAGTCCTGAAGATAACCGAGAGCGTCCAATCCCTGCCCAGGCCAAGCCGGAGGGATTCCCAAGCTAACGTCGTCAGACTTCAAACCTGTTGACTACAATATTGAATATGCAGCCACGAAAAAGGATTTGTGGGTCAGTACGGTTAAGTACTGGCAAGTGGATAAACCATACTCACAATATACCGGTGTAGCCAGTCATCACAAGATACAAATACTTTGGGATCAACGGAAAGGAAGGGGTTATTGCAAATAAGCGACAGCGGGCTGCACTAACCAACTACAGAAACACACTACAACATCCGGCTAAAAGAGGGGAATAAGATAGCGTATCGAAACCAACTACAACTACTCACCAAACAAACCCATCCGATGTTACCCCTACTAAGGAAGCAACCCAAGGATAACTCACACTGTTGGATTAAGGATGGATCAAGTTATTGTGTCAATAAGACTATTACTAGTCAAGTTATCATTAGTTAGGTGTAAGTTGTTCTGAAAACTTGTTAGCCAGTACTTTCACCAAGTCAACCATAACCGCGGAAAACACGGCTTCTCGAGAAGATTTAACCCTGCAGGGGTGCACCAATTTGGCCGTACACGTAAGAATAACCCGCCAGACGGGGGATCAACCCACCAAGCGAGGTACTCAACACAACCCAACTCTTCTTCGCATCAAGCCCAAAGCACCACGTGCTGTGCGTGCGCGGCTAATCGAGCCCCCACGAAGAAAAGGGGGACCCTCATAGCACTGGAAGACCACGCCGCCCTAAATGCCGACTACAAAAGTTGCACCCTGGCGCCAAGGGTTCGTACCTGCATATGCGTGCATCAAATGGAAAGCCCGAACTAAGTGTGGCGATTTGGACGAGATGCGAATCGAATCAAGTTGAGGGGGGCGCCCATACTCGCTTCCCACATGCGGTTAGTACGCTCATCATGGATCAGTAGACAAGACCCTTTTCCTAATTAGGGTCGACACTAGCAGGCTTCAAAACCACGCCGGGCCTCCTGCCGGTGCCTTATCATCAAATTATTATTACCCAAAACATTAACATGTTTTTGGTTGAATTGAAACCCAACTATCAACTAAACAGGTGACATGAAAGGAACAACAAGACTTGAGCGCAAACAACACTAAGCATGCAACTACGACACGAGGGCCAACAGGGTAGACAAACAACAGGTAATAGGAAGTGGAAGGAAAAGGCTATATCATGGCTGCAAGGTAAACAATATGATAGGATCGAGACACAAGCATCGTATCAAATGGCTAGCATAAGAACAACGGAAAGAATCGGTAACAAGTGATGAAAGGCAGCCATTTGGCAGCAAGTGAGTATACTTGCCTGGAATCCAGCAAGTAGAGGTACATCCACAGAACTTGTCGTTGCTCACATCATCTCAACGTCCTATCCGGGAAGAAGCAATGAACCTCGAACAAACACCGGATGGAACAATTACTACTACGGCAAAAGATCCAGCATGATCAAGATATGGATGCATGACAAGTTAATGGATGCATAGAAATAAACTAGTTGACATGATCACAGGTTTAAATGGACCCATATGCAATTTGAGTTGCATATGTAAAGCCCATGAATTATGGTTGAAACAATTGTTTTACAGCTAACCAATATGTGAAAGTGGATTAGCATGATGCATGGATGAGGAAAACATCAAAATAACAACAATAGAACCAAATGGAAATAAGGTTTACCCATTTTGAAATTTTAGTTATTAAGTTAAGGAATTTTGGTTCCTTAAAGGTGTTACACAAGCATTTGTTGTTTTCACCACTTTAAATTGTTCAAATTAGATAACAAAGTTCATATTTGAAAAGAACACACAATTTTGGGTGGATTACATGTTTCACTTGTTGAAAAAGGATTTCAAATAATTTATTTATGCATTAAACAAGTTTAAGCAAGAATTAAATGAATTTAATTCAAACATGAACTTATTTGAATTTTTAGTTGTTCCAAACATTAAGTGAGATTCATATTTGAAAAGTTTATACTTTTATGGTTTGAAAACATATTTTATATGTCCCAAAAGAATTTAATTTGATCAAGTTATGAATTTAGCAATATTAAATGATTAAAACAAGGTTTAAATCATTTAACCAATTTTAATTATTCAAAACATGAAACAATATTTGGAAAGGTGGTTTAATTTTGCATGGAAAACATATTTCATTTGTTGAAATTGGATTTAAAATGAGCAAGTTATTATTTTGGCAATTTTAAATGCAATAAACAAGAAACAGTTGTTTTCAGCAATTTAAATTATTCAAAACAGCAAACAAAATTTATATTTGGAAAGTACATGAAAAGTTGATTGGAAAACATATTTAGTTTGTGGAATTTGGAATTTTTATGCTCAAGTTATGAATTTTGCAAAATTAAGTGAATTAAACAAGTTTTCAAATATTTCAACAATTTAAATTATTCAAAACAGTAAAAAAAATTTATATTTGGATAGAACATTTAATTTGGGACAGAAAACATATTTAAAAAGTTAAAATTGGAGTTAAGATGAATTAGTTATGCATTTTAGAAGTATAGGGTGCAAATCTGCCATTTTAATTCACTAGGGACTTGGAAATAATTTTACAGGGACTTAGAAAAGGATTTACAAGGACCTATGTGTGATTTCTTGGAAGCTGTTGTGTCAAACAAATGGGAAAAAAAGTTTTGGGTTAATGGTTGGGAGGGGGACTCGAACCCCCCACCTCCTGCTGCGCGCAAAGGAACAGCACCAGTGCGGTGCTGTGCGGTTTGGTGATGAGTAAGGCAGCGCGGGGGGGGGGTTATGGTTTCAGGCCGTGGTTTACTGAATTTTTGGCAGGCTCCTTTCTGAATTTCGATGGAAGGCAGCCGGCGGCAGCGGCCGGGCAGCTGCGCTCGCGTCGAGCTGTGGGCGGTGGTTGTGTGCGCCTGTGGGTGCGTGGCTGGGGTGGAGGAGTGCACCGAGGGGGAGAGACAGAGGGAGGAGAGGGAGGCGAGCGAGAGGGAGATGAGAACCTCACCTCGAGGCAGTACAGGCGGAGGCGACAGGGCTCGGCGGCGGAGGAAACCTTGACGGTGTCGCCGACTCGGGCATCCTCCCGTCTCCGCGCCTTCACCAAACCTGACGAGGAACTCACCCTGGTTCCATTCCCAACGACGGCGCCGCCTCGAGGTGACTGTGGCAGGGGGCGGTAGAGATCTCACTGCCCTCTGTAACTCTCTCAGGCAGGTTTCACGGTTCAGAGACTGAGGAGATGGGGGAAGCAAGGGGAGATGGCGGCGCTAGCTGGGAGAGGGAGAGGGTAGGGTTGCAGGAGGAGTTATGGTGGATGTTTTATGGGGGGGGGGGGTTGAGCTTGTACGGCGCACATCGGGAGGGGGAGAGGTTGATCAGGCGGTGGTGCTGCCGTTCGTACAGAGGGTGACGTCGGGGGGGAGGAAGACGACAAGCGATGAAGGGGTATCGGGCCCAAAGGTGGGCTTGGGGGGTGAGCTGAGGGAAAAAAACAGATGGGCTGGCTGCCTCCCTCCATTTTTTGCTTTTGATTTTCCTTTTCTCTTCTCTTTTTTTTTGTAAAGGATGAAAAAGAGGGAGGGATAGAAATAGGGTTTTTGGGGGGTTTATTTTATGAAATATTTTTATTAATTTTCAAAACAGAAAATAAAAGCAAATGTTAGCATTGATTCAAAACTTTGAATTATTAATTGGATTTTTAAATTGTGCTTTGAATTTCCATTAGTATTCATAAGGAGTTGATTTGTAAACAATTTCTTATTCAATGACTCAACAATTATGAAAAACATTTATTGAATTTTTAATTGTTTGCAAGAATTTGATTTTTTAAACCCACAATTTGATCATGCCCATTAAGGAGGAATTGATTTGAAATTTAATTTGTCATTAGGGTTTTTAACAAAAGGAATTTTTTTATTAACAAGCAATTTGATTAAAACAACTTCAAACTATTTGAAAACAATTGAGTTGTTGTAGTTTGCAATTTTTAAATTGGAAATTTTTAGACATGTGTGAAAGTTTAAATTGTTTTGAATTGTTCAGTTGTGATGCAAACATGGTGCAATGCAATATGATGCATGTGATGCAAAACAAAAGAAAACAAACAACTTTCTAGCCTAGGGTAACACCCCAGGTGTTACACAAATACAAGTCAAGAAAACACAAAATGGAACATGATAGCCTAGTGAAAACAAGTATGGAAAACATGTACTTGGCTATATTTTCATAGAATATTTTCTATAGAAAACTTCCATAAATCATTTTAAAATTTTGTTTTCTTGAATCCAATAAAGATAAAACTTTATTTTAAGATGCAATCAAGAATGATCCAAGCCTTGGAATAAAAATCACTCAAGTAACATCAGGGAAAACATCAGGAAAAAAAGAATTGTTTCCAGGAAAATTTGATATGGGTTTTACAAAGAAACAAAACTTGCATTGCATATATGATTAAGATCATATACACATGATGGTTCAAACAATCATGTTGTTAGAATTTTGTTTTGTTGGCCCTAATTTTTGTCTCCTTGAATTACAGTACAAGGTTCCAAAAATCCGGGTGTGACAGACCTCCCCCCTTAAAAGAATCTCGTCCCGAAACAACAATGTTAGATCATTTGTTTAAAAAAACATGTGCTGGTGGTTGGTAACATTAAGCACAGGTGCTTCCCCCCTTTGGTTAACCTTACCAAAATCCACCGGCAGGTTAGTCTTTCCAAAGGTCTGGGTGCCATGTTCTAAACCTCAAACTTATTGTTCCTCAAAACCATAGTAGTTATCCAAGGGTTATCCTTTAAACACTGGTCTACTAGTTTCCAATCTCATAAGATTGTCATCCCACTATTAACTCCTTTGGGCATAAACTCTCTCATCCTGGTATAGATCAATCAATAGGATATCCACCAACATTTCTTAAACATGAGCTTTCCACTGCTCATTTACTAAAATTCAGGAAATTCCACTATCTTACTGTTAATCTAATATACTCCTAGAAAATCAAGTCTCAAATCATTTGTCTCCCTCAAGGTATTTCATCATGATCATATTGCTAAGGCTAAACCAACAAATCCAATAATCCTATACCATCTCTATACTACTTCTATAAACTCTCCAAACTCTTATCTCATGATCAACTCTAAACCATTTGTCCTCAAATAATCTCAATAGAGCGTGGCAAGCTCTGAGAATTTATCACCAAGAATAATCATCTACTATCTCCAAGCCATATTGATTTTCCTAAAATCCAAAAATCGTTCCTTTATGTCCACCAATTACTTCCTATATCAAATCCAATATTCCTCCAATCCATCTTTAATCAAAAATCGAATATCTATCCCAATCCAACATAATTTTTGTACTACAATCAACCTTTCTGCTAAAATCCAGTATAAGAATCACCTATGCAAACCATTATCATCATCATTCCACTATCACAAATTCTTCTTAATGGGCTACTCCTAATCA